>CM031242.1:546432872-546515088 GCA_018340775.1 Taxus wallichiana var. yunnanensis | reverse complement strand
ATGTACTTCGTTCGATTACGTATTGCTTTACCTGAACATTCTTATTGTACTTTGACTATTACCATACTATACATTATTGGTGGTATCTGTACTCAAGCCATTTGTTATCTTCTATCGAGATGCAACTACTAATTATACTTAATAAAATCCTATTCCTAAGATACATACATTAATGAAATAGAAATTACTGAGGAAAATTTTAGTGTCGGCCCTATGCCACTTCGCACTCCGGCTAGCAAACGAAATCATCTCTGTGCCTCGCAACCCGCATTTCCCCTTTGGTGAAAAGTCCTCCTAGGTGCAGCGGCCCAGACCTTTGGAAAAAAATCCTTCCCAATCCCACCTCCCCACATGTAATCTAGGCCTTACACGTGGCTTCTCTTTGAATCAACGGAGAATTTGTGGCTCACTTTTATACTTTTACACTTTTTGAAACAAAAAAAAAAATTCAAAGCTAGCCCTTGTAGTTACCTACCTCCTACCTAACTTTGGACTTGAAACATGGTCACATGTCCCCTTTGTTTAGCGGGGTCGAATGTCCGATCCTAGACATGTGGAGGCTCATAACACATTTGAGTCTACTCCTTGAGTCTTGACCTTTGAGTTGCGTCACGTTGACACGTGGCTCTTACGCATTTTAGCTCTTGTTTTATATTTTATACTTAGCCGATTTGGGCTCACTCTATGTTTTTGGTCTGACTACATGGCATGCGGCTGGAGCATGTTTGGTTATCCCACTCTTTGGACCCGACCTTGGTGTTGCAGATGAAACACACCATGGAGGCCTCCACCAACACTCTTATACTTAGCGATTTAGGGTCTCGAGTGAACACTACCTTGCCGGGTTCGGGACATATATGTAAGCTCCACGCTCGTTTGGAGACCCACTTTTGGATTTACCTTTGAAGTTGCGTGGAAGAGATACATGGAATATTCTCTTGGCGCTTGAATACTTTTCAATGGTTGAGTGCAACTTTTGAGGCTCTGGACACGTGGAGGCTTGGTGCATGTTTGAGGATTGCCTTTTAGGCTTGACCTTTGAAGATGCACCGATGAGGCACGTGGAAGCTTCCGCTGTCTCTTCCATACTTAGTCAATTTAACTACCTAATATGTTCCCTTTTTTACTTTGACCACGTGGCTAAGTAGCTCATTTGGGAACCCATTCTTGGATTTACTTTTGAATTGCAGGGAAGAGTAATGTAGTATCTTCCACTAGCTTGAAGACTTTTCAATATGGTTAGTGTAAATTTTGGGGCTTTGGATACGTGGAGGCTTGGTGCTTGTTTGGGGACTACCTTTGGAGTTGATATTTGAAGATGCATCGAGCTGACGTGTGGCACCTTTCACCTCCGGCTTTTCCCCATTTTGACTTTTCAACAACCTGACTTAGTCTCCTTTTCATACTTGAGACACGTGAAAGCTTAGTTGCTTGGCGAGGACCACCTTTTTCTTCACCCATTGAAGGTGCGCCATTGAGACATGTGGAGGCTTCAGCCAATTCTTCTATACTTAGTCGATTTGGGGGTTCAACTTTCAGTTCTGCTCCTTTTGACTCATGGCAACATGGTGAGAATGCGCTTATTTGGGGTCTCTATTTTGGATCCTCCATTCAAAATTACGCTCGACCGACACATGGCATCTTTTGTGAATCTCAAATGTTTATATTTTGGTGGTTCTAGCCTCAAGTTGAATCGTATGTGAAGTCTGAAATTTCGAGATCCTAGATTGAATCTTCTTTTGTCAAGCTTAAGATCTCCTTTGATGTCGTTCGGCATGATTTTCCATTGAAGATTCTACATGTCCACTTGAAGGTTGGATTTGAATGTGGGCTTGTAGCACAAAGTGACCTTTATATTTTCTTTTGTAAGATTAAAAGCTGTTTGTTACCATTGCACGGGTCATGTTTGACGATAATTAATTTCAAATATAAATTTTTGTAACATGAGACTACATTATACATATATTCATTTTACAATGACCTATATAAATTACAATAATAAATAATGAATTACACATCTCCTTTTCACCATCTTTCTTGCATCCTACAAAACCATGTGAGCATGAAATCAATGATAAATCACTGTTGGCATGGAATCCACCTAATCTAACATAATTAATGTTTTTAGTTTCCCATTTACATATAATAATAATTATAATTTTCATTCAAAAGAAAAGGTTTAGAAACATGAATTCATTTCCATTTCATTTCACTTCATTTTGTAATCAAGGAGAGAGAAAGAGAAAGGAGAGAGAGAAACACCATTTTGTCAACAGTTCTATTTCACACAACAAGTTACACCATGGAGTTTTCAAATAGTTATTTACATGTTTCAAAAGTTTCCATGGTGGTTTGGCAATCCAATAGGGTCCTACAACTTTCTTTTTTACATTTTCCTGCTAGCTACAAAAACATTCAAATCAAGCTCAAAGGCTAAGAAACCACTTCCAAACATTGTATTTCAATGAGAAAACACACCACATTAAAAATTTCTACATGTCCACTTATATACCAAGAGTTCAAAGAAATTGACAGAATTTGGAGTTGGCGAATGTTTCACGATTGGCGACTAGTTTTTTGCGAGACCATTGGTCGTAATTGGCCTAGTTGTAAACAATCAAAAGTAAGCTCGAGGGATCAGAAAACCACGTCCAAAACTAACATTCGATGGATGAACGCGCCATGATAAATTTCCTATGAGTTCCACCATATATGGGGAATTCATCAGAGTCATCGGATTGAAAACTAGAACACGGTTTTCAAATGGTGACATGATTTCTGAAGCCACCGGTCCTAATTGGTCTCAGTTTAACCTAGTCAAAATTACATCTAGAGGCCTACAAAATGACCTTTCCAAACTATACAAAAAGTGTTTTTCCCTAAATTGAAAGTTCCATGTAATTGTCTAGTAAAAACACTAGAGGTTTGTGAAGATGGATAATAATTTCTCTATCCAGGTTTCAAATGGCGGTTCAAAACAAAAGCCAACTTTCTAGATTTAACAACTTCCTACCACTACAAAACAATGTAACAGGGCTCCTATAAGGGCATCAAAAAGATCACTAATGTTCATTCGAGGTCAAACCAAAGGTTAAGGTGACTCCTCACATAACAAGGTACACGAATGAAGCTTAACATCCCATTTTTAGAGTTATGAAGGGTACTTAACGAGTCTCCAAAAAATGCAAATTTATCTATTTAAACAGGAGATGGTCAACATAATTACCGAGAAGTCAACTTCAACTTGTCGATAAAACAATATTGTAGTGATCTAGTTTGGTCATGGAAGTTTTCTAAATCACCTCAAAATGAGGGTTGAAGTTCATGGTTTACTACAAAATGGTTATTTTGATTGCATGAGTTACGATATGACACTTTATTGTTTTGCAACAAGTTAATGTAAAACAATTAAATCTATGATAATCTCCACTTTTAAAATTATATTTCATTGCAAATGAAAAATTAAAGTACAGAATTATGAAAGATAAGGAGAGATGAACCATGCCTAGAAATACTAGCATCCGTAGTGCAAGAGGTGATCCAGGTGGTTTTGTTCACATTCTACAAGGCTCCAACACATCTCACCAAAGAGGTGAATCAAGGAAGAATACAAAATCAAATTTGATATTTTTTTCCTTAGGAGTAGATCTTTGAGTGCAGTTTAAATTGCATCAAGTAAGCCCCTTTTTCAAGTGTGGAATCAACCCTTCCTACTCAACCTTTGCAGTCAAACCTAAACACATAACCCATCTTTGGTAGTGAAACATCCCCAACAAGACTTGAAACCATATCCCAAAAATCTTGTTTGCAGCTTACAAGCCCTCAGATCCTCATTACAACACCCCCAAAACATGTCTCTGCCTTAGATTAAAGGAGAGATGCTTCCTTGTGCTCAAGATCCTTTTGAAAAGAGGTTGTGACATGACATAATAGAGTGTAGAAATCAATGTTAACACCTTTATAGCAAGAGTTTGAGCCATGAAATCACAATAACCCAAATGCATGGAAATCAACAAATAAATAACCCTCCATTACAAATAATTGTAGCTAGTTTTTTTTCCACTGCAGGTATTCAGATGAATATGCAGATGGTATGCAAAGGGATGCTATGAGAGAGAGTAAACAAGTAGTGCTCCTAATTGGTATTTTCTTGAAACATTAAATCCTTTTAACATACCCATTTCTTGCATATCATGTCATCATTACAGTCTATGAGCCCACATTTCATGCATTTAGTCTAACAGTTCACATGCCAAATGTAGGCTTCCACATTTTGCATGCCTATATACTAGGGCATTTCCAACTACAACATCTGACAAAATTATTCTATCCTTGAGGCTTGTTGGACGTCTCTACCTTGCTCTGGTGCTACCCCTTTTTGGCGCAGGATGAGAGGAGAAATTGCAGTTCACTAGACATGTTTCTTTTAGGCATTTTGGATACCAGTTTACATGCCTTTCGTATGCTTCCACATGTTGCAGAATATCTTCCAAAAAACTTATAACTACAAAATCTAAAAAAATTCCCATTTTTGTGCTGACTGGGACAAAGCTAGAATGGTCATGGGATTTAGATTTACATCTGTAATAACATTTTCTTGGAAATTTCTAAGCCTTTTCAATAAAACCATTTCATGCCTATCTAGTAATCATTACAGTCCATGATGCCACATTTCAGGCATATTTAGTCAAACATTTCAAATGCCAAATGTGTGCTTCCACATTACCTACATATCTTCCAGAGCACTTGTAACAAAACATCTGACAAATCCTCCTTCGGTGTAGGCTAGGTGGAAGCTAAAAAAGGGAGAACTGATCAGGTTAGAGACCAAAATATAAAGCACCTCATGATCTCAATCTTCTTCTACTTACACCAAAACCAAAGGGTGTAGAGGTCGTTTCCTCACAGGGACAAGGAATCTGCTATAACTATCCATTTTCTACTAAATTTGCAATGCTAACTTGGGTTTCTGACGTGGTTGAGTCACATGGGATCAAAAAATTAAAGTGATTTTATTATCATATAAGGAAAATGACAGTTTGAATGGCCATTAAGGTGCCCATGTTCCTTGTTAGCCCACTCGCAACACTCCATCACCCTCAACCAACACATTCACACACTTATTTTCTTATATATTTTTTTAATTATATGTTATTTATTGTTTTTTATATTAGCACTACATTTCCCTCCCCTTATAAGAGCATCATCCTCGATGTGACACAATACCAAGATAAGAGGTTATCTCATGAGCAAGGAGGGAACAACCAACGTATTATGTCACCAATGAAAGAATTACTTGTTGCAAAAGTGTGACCACAAGGAAGAAGGAAAGGTTTAAAATTATTAAACTTTTAATGTTATGTGAAGATTGGTAGTTCTCTTTTACTTTATTACTTAGTTATTTTTCCTTTAAAGTATTTATTAATCTCAACGCTTAGTATTTCACTATTTAAGATTTTAGTTTTCTTATGTTCATAGGTGCCTAACAAAATTGACATCACAATACCACATCAAGGACAAACAAAACACTAATGGTTCACAAGACATATTTCTACATACTTCCATGATTGTATCACATCAGAAGGACTCAACTAACCCATGGAAAAACATACATATCTCTCACAACATAGTACTTGTCACACATGTTCTCTCGACACAATAGTACCCATAACATAAGTAGACTACTTCAACATGGAATTCCCAACAGTACACATATAAAGTTTTCAAACAACTCAAAACCATAACTATAGCTATATAGGGTCAAGATGGAAACAACATCATACCAAAATGAGGAACATCAATCCTCAACATCATAAAACACAACCGGACTCACAAGAGTACACATAAATCATAACACCAACATCATACACCTCCCAAAACATCACAAAACAACTCCATATACTTCCCAAATCACCACCAACATCGACATATGCCTCCCAAAACATCAAAACAACTATATAATCCTCTCAAGCATCACAAAACAACTCCACATACCTCCCAAAGCATAACAATACAACCACATAAACCTCCCATGCATCACAAAGAACTCCATATACCTCCCAAAGAATCAATCACACCCACACAATTTCCTTATGCCTCCCCCAAGTCTCTTATGCCTCCCTCAAGTCTCTCTTATGCCTCCCTCAAGTGTCTCTTATGCCTCCCTTAAGTCTCTTATCTCTTATAAAAAAAAATAAAATAAAGATAAATTTTCCTTTTAGCTCCACAAAAGAGGTCGGTCACCCTATGGCCCTAGGGCACATAAGGTCCAAACACCTCTAACCCAAGTGACATAATAACTCATGGTTCAATAACCCGCTAGTTATCTGTAACTCCTTAGGGTGTACCCCTATACAACAAAGTGGGTCCATAGGTTCCACCACTCCATGGTGAATCCCATGACCCTATTCCAATACATTACTGACATTAGAACCAACATAACAAACCATTCAAATGCCAAGTGGCAAGATCTAAAGCCTTGGGCTAGGCTAAAAAAAATTAAACTTAAAAATAAAATTTAAATCTAAGCAAAAAAAATGGCCAAATAACCATAGTTAGTGCAAAAATCTGCATGTTAGTGCATCAACCAAATAAATGCCCAAAATATAAGAACATGTCAATCAAGAAAATTGTTGGTTCTAGCAAGAAAAGGGAAAGTTTTCAATTTACGAATAAAATACGTGTATAGGAATAACACATTACAATAACTATGTGGCCTTATATGGCCACCAGGGGGTACTCAACGAGTTGCTGGCACTCGGAACATCGAGCCTCAACTCATAAAATAACATATCAAATAATACAACTATCATCATCTCTATCTGAATCATCCTACCACCACTTCGACAAGGCTCAACATAGTCAAAATCACATAGGTTGAATCCATATGATAACCATATTAGGAGAGAGAAAGGAGTACAAGTCACCATCTACTGAGCCTAAGGTGTCCATGAAAACACAATATGCATGACACCCATTGAGTAAGTGCCACACATACCAAATGAACAAAAGTGGGTTTTCAGCCTATGTGAGGCTCCACTTCCTATCTCATACTTGAGCTCAAGTGACTGGTCAATGGTACACATTTCCTCACTCCAAACATACACTTTTACCAATTTCCCTTAGGGTCGGTTAGTGTAGGGTCCACAACATAACACATAACTACATCACTAACACAATGGTGATTCACACAAATTAACCATAGCGTCTTACGCATGGTATATATACAGGTAAAACAAAATCATTACTTTCATGGGTTACGATACATCACATTACCACATTCTGCACCCAAAGTGCAATCACTATACAATAGGGATCATACGCTCACCATATGCCCCTAAATCACGACATGAACCATCACATATTACATGAATTATACGTATGAGGAACACAATGTCTAACTTTACAACATATAGTCAATTGCAATACAACATGGTGATGCACATGATTCATCACAATATAATGACAACATCATGATACAATCTAATTCACTTTACACCAATCTTGTCATACAACATATCAACACACCTACATATCACATAATGCCATAATGCTCCAACACTCCATAATCAACAATAACATTCTTTTTCACACACAATAAGGTGGTACATCACATGTGAATTCCTCATTGAATCCATGAAAATGAGGAGAATAATCTCATCTCAAGCACATCAACATGATAAAAAATCACACACTAAGTGACATGCACAACATGTGCGTTCATAATATCACAATTACAACATTGTTCACATCACACTTATATCACATTACTCTTCCAATATCCACCACCATCATGCAACACCATCACAACTCCAATCTACCCCAGAGGTTTGAGAGCATGAACCTCCGCTCTGATACCAAATGTAACACCCACATTTTACACACAAAAAACAAATAAAAATACCAGGATAATTTTTTTTTTTTTTGACTTACATTGCTCACTACACAATGCCACAAGGGCTCCAAGAAGAGAAACTCAACAAAGCACAAGACACTTACATAAGTCATCGAATCACATAGACACATGACAACACCATATACATGTCGATGACACACTTTCTCCAATGAATCAAATGCTAGCAATAACCCAACCACAAGAAAAGGGACTTAAGGATTGAAAAACCCACAACACATCATTACCATGATTACATCTAGGTTACGATTAACATTCCAATAACATTATTATGTAAGTATAATTTTCCCTTTTCCACCTATAGATTCTTAAATTCATTTCACATTTAATTTATAGTTCGACCATTTTAAGTTGGCTTTTTATCCTTTACATAAATTTCCATAACTTACATAATTATTATGGCATATTTCAAATTGCATATAAAGTACTTAATTCTCTTGTTCTTATGTTAAAAACATGCTTCTCAAATGTTTATTCAATGTTTAAATTTTACCCTTGCAACTCAAGTGAATCTGACTTGATGTCAAGAAAGCAATATTAGGATTTAAGGGGGGTTTAGATTCAAGATACCTTTTTCCCATAAACATTCTTCGATCATGGTATCTTTATTTCCCAATTCAACATTCCCACAACAAGAAATTGTAATTAGATTATATATATATATATATATATATATATATATATATATATATATATATATATATATATATATATTTTTTTTTTTCTCAAGTTTGATCTCACCAAGGTAAATTCATTACTTGTAACACATGAAAATGTTTAATTGAGTTATAAGGACTCTAAGAGTGACATTATTCCTAACCTCAAATCTCATTTTTTTACTCTTATGTGTTTTACTCTTATATCGCACTATGGTCTCATTATTAGCATTGTTTTATAACAAAAGGGTTACGAAAGTACTTTCCTAACATCTTGAAGAAGTACATGATTGGAAGCATTATAAACTACACATGAACCACAAGTGATTTGTGTTCAAGGTAAGATCCCATGTTTCTACATTTCACGATTTCGCATGTGAAATTTATTTTATTCTTAATGTCATAAAAGGGCATAACAAGGGATTATGGGACCAAGTTTTTGGTTTCCTGGGTTCTCTAAAGTCAACATAATTTCAAATAATTTCATTGTTTAAAGGAAGGAGTACTTATAATTTTATACCCACAAGTTAACCTCCTAATCAACTAAGGTTTAGTTTAATTCCAAATGCACTCTAAGGATTTACAACCCAACTATAAATTAGTTTAAGGTGAAAGTATATATTTACCCTAAAAAACCTTCATAAAAGATCAAGGTGTTATATTGTTACTAGTATCTAAAGATAACACATTTATCTACAGAGGATCTAAAGAGATCATTAACAAGAGTTTAAGTAATAGTACAAACTATTTCCTAGGTCCATGATGTCATCTAGATCCCACAAGGAATTCATTCGATGATGGAGAAATTTAATTCTAAATCTATCTTCGTAAGACTTGGTAGATCAACAAGGATACTAAGGAGGGGTTAGATCTACTTACTCCAGATAAAGTTTTTCCATGTCACTCTTAACTGTCGGGTTTATGAAGATGTAATGCTAAACATATTGATAAGACGATAAACATGAACCTTGGGGTCTTATTTACCTAAACTAGGAGGTGTCATCGAGTGCAAAGGTTTAAGTTCATTCTATGATTTCAATTTCTTCCATGGTAAAAGGATCACACATGAAGACATGTTATGGATGAATCTTATACTAGGGTTGAGTGTTTGATTTAATTTCTTTATTACATTTTCAAGGTAAGAATACAACAACACCAATTAATTAATCATCTATTACACACTGAAACACATTAAATATATTAAATTCAATTATTTAACATATATACATATACATATATATATAAATACTTATAAAACCCTTTTACCATACGTAACTATGAATCAAATTTGAACCTATGATTAAATGCACATTTCCTAAGATATCCCTAAAACTAGCATCTCATACATATTAGTAAATTTCAAATATAAATTTTCTAACAAAAGACTACATTATACATATATTCATTTTACAATGACCTATATAAATTACAATAATAAATAATGAATTACACATCGCCTTTTCACCATCTTTCTTACATCCTACAAAACCATGTGAGCATGAAATCAATGATAAATCGTTGGCATGGAATCCACCCTAATCTAACATAATTAATGTTTTTCAGTTCCCCATTTACATATAATAATAATAATAATTTTCATTCGAAAGAAAAGGTTTAGAAACATGAATTCATTTCATTTCATTTCACTTCATTTCGTAATCAAGGAGAGAAAGAGAAAGGAGGAGAGAAACACCATTTTGTCAACAGTTCTATTTCACACAACAAGTTACACTATGGAGTTTTCAAATAGTTATTTACATGTTTCAAAAGTTTCCACGGTGGTTTGGCAATCCGACAGGGTCCTACAACTTTCTTTTTTACATTTTCCTTAGCTACAAAAACATTCAAATCAAGCTCGAAGGCTAAAACCACTTCCAAACATTGTCTTCTCGATGAGAAAACACACCATGGTTAAAAATTTCTACATGTCCACTTATATACCAAGAGTTCAAAGCAACTGACAGAATTTGGAGCTAGCGAACATGGTTTACGATTGGCGACTAGTTTTCCGAGACCATTGGTCATAACTGGCCTAGTTGCAAACAATCAAAAGTAAGCTCGAGGGATCATAAAACCACGTCTAAAACTAACATTTGATGGATGAACGCGCCACGATAAATTTCCTATGAGTTCCACCATATATGGGGAATTCATCAGAGTCGTCGGATTGAAAACTAGAACATGGTTTTCAAACGACGACATGATTTCTGAAGCCACCGGTCTAATTGGTCCAGTTTAACCTAGTCAAAATTACATCTAGAGGCCTACAAAATGACCTTTCCAAACTATACAGAAAAGTGTTTTTCCCTAAACTGAAAGTTCCATGTAATTGTCTAGTAAAAACACTAGAGGTTTGTGAAGATGGATAATAATTTCTCTATCCAGGTTTCAAATGGTGGTTCAAAATGAAATCCAACTTTCTAGATTTAACAACTTTCCTACCACTACAAAACAAATATAATCGGGGCTCCTATAAGGGCATAAAAATATCACTAATGTTCATTCGGGGTCAAACCAAAGGTTAAGGTGACTCCTCACATAACAAGGTACATGAAGAAAAGCTTAACATCCCATTTTCGAGTTAAGAAGGGTACTTTGCGAGTCTCCAAAAAATGTAAATTTATCTATTTAAACAAAGAGATGGTCAACATAATTACTAAGAAAGTCAACTTCAACTTGTCGATAAAACAATATTGTAGTGATCTAGTTTGGTCAGAAGTTTTCTAAATCACCTCAAAATGAGGGTTGAAGTTCATGGTTTACTACAAATGGTTATTTTGATTGCATGAGTTATGATACGACACTTTATTGTTTTGTAACAAGTTAATGTAAAACAATTAAATCTATGATAATCCCAAGCTTTTAAAATTATATTTTGTTGCAAATGAAAAACTAAAGTATGAGAATTATGAAAGATAAGGAGAGATGAACCATGCCTGAAATACTAGCGTCCGTAGTGCAAGAGGTGATCCGGTGTTTTGTTCACATTCCAAGGCTCCAACACATCTCACCAAAGAGGTGAATTGAGGAAGAATACAAAACCAAATTTGATATTTTTTTCCTCAGAGTAGATCTTTGAGTGTAGTTTAAATTACATCAAGTAAGCCCCTTTTCGAGTGTGGAATCAACCCTTCCTACTCAACCTTTGGCAATCAAACCTAAACACATAACCCATCTTCGGTAGTGAAACATCCCCAACAAGACTTGAAACCATATCCCAAAAATCCTATTTGTAGCTTACAAGCCCTCAAATCCTCATTACAACACCCCCAAAACATGTCTCTGCCTTAGATTAAAGGAGAGATGCTTCCTTGTGCTCAAGATCCTTTGAAGAAAGAGGTGCGTGACATAACAGAGTGTAGACAAGCCAATGTTAACACCTGTAGCAAGAGTTTGAGCCATGAAATCACAATAACCCAAATGCATGGAAATCAACAAATAAATAACCCTCCATTACAAATAACTGCAACTAGTTTTTTTCACTGCAGGTATTCAGATGAATATGCAGATGGTATGCACAGGGATGCTACAGAGAGCACAAGTAGAACGCTCCTAATTGGTATTTTCTTGAAACATTAAAGCCTTTTAATAGACCCATTTCTTGCATATCATGTCATCATTGTAGTCTATGAGCCCACATTTCATGCATTTAGTCTAACAATTCACATGCCAAATGTAATGTTTCCACATTTTTCATGCCTGGAGCTCAAGCTTTGAGATAAGCTAGGAGAATGCGTGTAAATGTAGACTTCTTAGATTGGATCTGCTTTTGATAAGAATCATGTGTGAACTTCTTGTGAGGATAACCATGTCATTGTATCTTGTCTTGTCCTTCATGGCTACTAGCAACTAACCAAATACTACGAACTTTGCGATGCTAACTTGGGTTTCTGTATGGTTTGAGGCACCACGATCAAAACTAAAGTGCTTTTATTATAGTGCAAGGAAAAATGACAGTCACTAGCCATAAAGGGTGTCCATGCTTCTTGTCATAACATCCAACACTCCACCACCCTCGACCAAACACATTCACTCACACTTATTTGTTTATAAATATTTCTTTAACATTATGGTTAAATTTTAAGTTTTCTCTTGCAAAGTTTCAAACTTTGTTCCAAAACTACATTTTGGCTCAGCCAAGAGTAGACACAACAAATAAGCCAATCGGTTCATCTGTTTTGCATCTCGGTGAAATAATTGCTTGAGGAAACCCATGTCTTTTATACACACTATAACTTGAAAATTTACAACGGGAAACTAGGTTTTGCATGGTTATTGCTTTTGACACGTGCACAACCATGTCTTCAAAGCCCTTGATTTTTCATGATGGGAGGATGTGTGAGACATGGAGTGACAAAATTGGATGCATCCTGCAACATTTGACAAATTTTCTTGGAATGATGGATTCCCATATCCCGCGTTCATGGGATCACTCGACATTCTCCAAACTGCACATTTCCCACCAACATCCCTACTCACCAATTTTTTTTAACCACCCACTTGCATTTAATCTAAATGTCTTTCAAATTTATTGTGTGTATTTTTGTTTTTAAATTTCAAAGTTGGGCATTTCCTCCCTTATAAGATAATCATCCTCGATGAGACACAATATCCAAGGTTAAAATGGGTACTCATGAGCAAGAAAAAATGACACGACTCATGTATCGATGAAAAGAATACTTGTCACTAAATGCAACCATGGAAGAAAAAAATGGGTTAGACAATTCTTAATGTGTTGTGAAGATTGGCAGTTCCTCTTATTCATTATTTAATTAGTCTATTTCCATTTACATTATTCCTTAAATTTTCATTGTTGGAGAGTTTTAGTTTATTCCTTATGTTATGGGTTCCCAAAATGAATTGCTGATACAACATCCTACTAGGGTCATACACAAAAACATAAGGATTCACAAGCACAATTTTACATACTTTCATGAAGGTCCCACACCACAAGCACTTAACCAAATTATTGAAGTGAAATAGGCACATCATCCACAAACATAGTACTTGTCACACACAAAGGTACTCAACATATAAAACTCAACAACATGGATTTAAATACAACAAAGAGAAATTTCCACAACTTCCATAGGTGAAGGTTTCACATAACTCAAAACAATGAGCTAATGGTACATAATGTCAACAAGGGCATCAATTCCATATCCTCAACATCACAAAATATCTATACTCAACACGAGTAACACATACATCATAACAACTTTGCATACCTCTCAAGCATCAATCACACACACAACACACATTCTCTTATGCCTCCCTCACACAAATACCTTATGCCTCCCTCAATCTCTTATTCCTCCCTCAAGTCTCTTATGCCTCCTCAAGTAATAAAATAAATATAAATTTTCCTTTTTCACTCCCCAAAAGAGGTCGATCACCCTATGGCCCTAGCATAGAGTCCAGGATAACTCTAACCTTAGTGACATAATAACTCATGGTTCAACAACCCGCTAGTTATTTGTAACTCCTTGGGGTGTTACTAAATACAATGAAGTGGTTCCATAGGTTCCACCAATCCATGGTGAATCCCATGACCCTATCTAACACATTACTACATTAGAACCAACATAACGAGCCATATCAAATGCCAAGTGGAAACAATCCCAAGCCTTGGGCTATGCTGTAAAAAAATTAAACTTGATACACAATTTAAATTTGAGAAAATAAAATGGCTTATTAGCCATAGTTAGTGCAAAATCTAAATGTTAGTGCAACAACCAAATAAATTCCCAAAATATAAGAAAATTTCAATTAAGAAAATTGTTGGTTCTAGGAAGAAAAGGGAAAGTTTCAATTTATGAATAAAATACATGTAATGAAATAACACATCACAATAACTATGTTGCCTTATATGGCCACAAAGGGTTACTTGAACGAGTTGTTAGCACTTTCGGACATCGACCTCAACTCATAAAATAACATATCAAATGATACAACTGTCATCATCTCTATCTGAATCAACCTTTCATCACTTTCACAAGGCTCATCATAGTCATAACTACACTTAGGTTTAATCCATATGATAACCATATAAGGAGAGAGAAATGATTACAAGTCACCATCTACTGAGCCTAAGGTGTCCATGAAACACAATATGCATAACACCCATTGACCAAGTGGCATACATACCAAATGAACAAAAGTGGGTTTTCATCCTATCTAAGACTCCACTTCCACTTCCTGTCTTATACTTGGCTCAAGTGTTTGGTCAATGGTACACATTTCCTCACTCTAAACATACACCTTTTTACCGATTTCCCTTAGGGTCGGTTATTGTAGGGTCCAAAACATAACATATAACTACATCACTAACACAATGGTGATTCACATAAATTAACCATAGCTGTCTTACATATGGTATATGCATAGGGTATAACACAATCATTAAATTTATGGGTTACAATACATCACATTACCACATTCTACACCCAAAGTGCAATCACTATACATTAGGGATCATAAACTCACCATATGACCGTACATCACGACATGAACCATCACATGCACATCAACATGATAACGAATACGCACTAAGTGACATACACAACATGTGCATTCACAATATCACAATTACGACATAGTTCACATCACGATGATATCACATTACTCTTGCCATCTCTACCACCACCATGAAAACCCATCCCAAGTCCAATCTATATCGAGGTTTGAGAGCATGAACCTCTTCTCCGATACCATATGTAACACCCACAAATTACACACACAAATATAACATAAAAATACCAGGATAATTATTTTTGACTTACATTGCTCACTACACAATGCCACAAGGACTGCAAGAAAAGAAAAGTCAACGCGCATATACAACTTTCATGAGTTGTTGACTCCTTTAGACACTTGACAAATCCATCAACAAGTCGATGCCACACTTTACTCAAATAATGAATACTAGGAATGACTCAACCACAAGAAAAGGGAATCAAGGATTGGCAAACCCACAACACATCATTACTATGATTTCATTTCCTTTACGATTAACATTCCAATAACATTATTAGGTAAGTATAATTTTCTCCTTTTTTCACCTATAGATTCATAAGTTCATTCCACATTTAACTTACAGATTCGACCATTTAAGTTTTCTCTTTATCCCTTATGACAAACTCCATAACTTACATAATTATTTTCCATATTTCGATTTAATACAAAATTCCTACTTCTCTTGTTGTTAAGCTAAAAAGTTTGTTTCTCAAAATAAGAAATTTAGTTAACAATTAATCTTATCCTCATTGTGCATGAGGACCAACCAGAAGTTGTCAAGAAAAAAATACGATTCAAGGGAGGTGAAGGTTCAAGTTTCTCTTTCCTATAAATTTCCTTCCATTTGAAGCACATTTGTTCTCGTACTATGGTTTTTTTAGTTCCAAATTTAGTTTGATTCAATTATGCCTTTACATGACATTATTTTATTTTATTTTTAGTGAACTCTATATTGGCTCAAATTCCTAGATCCACCATGAACAATTTGTATCCATTCTTAACAAAATTCAATTCTTAAATCAACCATAAGGACTTCAAGTGAATTTTTTATCTTAATCCATTATCACATATACTCTTGTTTCTCATTTCATTTACATTGTTTCTTAGGTATCTTTTTTGCGTCACTTTATAACATAAATATTTACAAAAGTACTTGTCTAACCTCTTGAAGAAGTATATCTTTTGTTTTCTCAAAGTTTTCTCTGACCAAGGAAAATTCATATTCTTTTTTAACATAAGTAAATGTCTAATTGAGTTATAAGGATTCCAAGAGTGACATTATTCCTAACCTCCAATATCATTTTCCTCTTATATGATTTACTCTTACATTGTACTATGGTCTCATATTTAGCATCATTTTATCACCTTTATAAACAAAATAACACATACTTTTCACTAAAAATTCACTACTACAAGGAGTGTGACCTAGCACGAGATAACCCAATTCTTTTCTCTTATACACTGTAGAGTTAACACATGCTACAACCAAGACATCCACTTATGAAATATAATCCCACCAAGAGATCAATCATGGGAATATTATAGGAAAACTTCCTTTTTGGTATAATTCCAATTGCACCTAAAGATCTACACCTAGCTATGAATGAGATTAAGGTGAGCAGGTGTGTTTACAATAGACAACCTTCATGAAAGACCAATGTGATATGATTTTAGTAACCAAGGTAACACATTTAGCTGAGAGAAACTAAACAGTTCACTAACAAGAGTTTAAGTTCATTTTATGGTTTCAAACTATTCTATGCTAAGAAATATCATGCAAGAAGGGTAGGTGTGCACTAGTTTTAATCTAAAGTTACCTCGCTATGGTTAGATTACTTTATTACATGATCAAGGTGAGAAATGCAACATAAATGATTTAATCATCAATTACACACTTTGAAATGCACAACAAGATATTAAATTCAAATTCATTTAACATGTATATATCTAACATTATTACCAATGCACATTTCCCAATACATCCTTAACACTAGCATCTCATACATATTACCAAATTTCAAATATAAATTTTTTGTAACATGACAATGCGTTATACATATATACATTTTCCAATAATATTTACAAATTACAATAATAAGCAATGTGAATTACACCAAGCTTTTTCATCATCTTACTTCCATCTCGCAAAACCACGTGAGCATGAAATCAGCGATAAATCACCGGCATGACGTCCACCTAAATCTAGCATAGTTAAAAAAATTAGTTCCCCATTTAAATAATAACATTAATAATATTGCATTTGAAATAAAAAGGTTAGAGACACATTTATTTCATTTTAGTTTGCTTCATTTCCTAACCAAGGGAGAGAAAGAAATAGGGAACAGAGAGAAACACTATTTCACCAAAACTTCAATTTCACACCATCATTCACACAATAAAGTTTCAAATATTTATTTACAAGTGTCAACGACTTTCTACGATGGTTGGGCAACCCGACATGGGTCATACAACTTCCTTCTTATGTTTCCCTACTAGCTACAAAAAGGTCCAATTATCGCTCAGAGACTAAGAAACCAACTTCAAATGTTGTTCTCTAATGAGGAAACACACTCAAGGTAAATTTCCATGTTCCTATACACCAAGAATTCACAAGAACTATGGAATTCAGAATTAGTGAACGGTTTACAAATTGTGACTTGCTTTCTGGAGCCTACGGTCATAATTGGTCTAGTTTGACCTAGTCAAACTACAACTAGAGCCTCTGAGAATTGCTTTGAAAAACTATTAGGAAAATATTTTTTCCTCATCTGAAATTTCTAGGAAATTGTTTAGTAAAAATACTAGAGGTTTTATAAGACAAATAAGCATTTTGATGTTCAAGATTCAAATGGTTGTTCAAAATGAAAGTCAACTGTTTAATTTTAGTAGCTTCTTACAACCGCAAAACAATGTAACATTTCTCCCATTAGGGCATCAAAAATATCACAAATGATAATTTGGGGTCAAACCAAGGGTTAAGGTGACTCCTCACATAACAAGATATATGTATGAAGCTTAACATCCCATTTTTAGAGTTACAAAGGTTACTATACGAGTCTTCAAAAATGCAAAGTTATCTATTTAAACAAGGAGATGGTCAACATATTTACTGAGAAGTCAACTTCATCTTGTCGATAAAACAATATTGTAGTGATCTAGTTTGGGTCAGGAAGTTTTCTAAATCACCTCAGAATGAGGGTTGAAGTTCATGGTTGACTACAAAAATGGTTATTTTGATTACATGAGTTACAATACGACATTTTATTGTTTTGTAACAAGTTAATATAAACAATTAAATGTATGATAATTCTAAGATTTTAAAATTATATTTCATCGCAAAAGAGAAACTAAAGTACAAGAATTATGAAAGACAAGGAGAGATGAACCATGCCTGGAGGAACAAAGCTGGTCAAACCCGTGGGATTTGGTTCAACATCTCACTTGGGCATTTTGTCAAACATTTCACGAGCATCGATTTATCCTCCATAATGACACACAAATCTTCTCGATCCCTTGAAAATTTCAAATAGAATATGTTTCCCACTATGTTTTGATGATTTTCAAAGGATTTCTTAAGGCTCCATACTAAACACGAGCTAGAAGAATGTTGGAAAATTTTTATGGAGCCAAAAGTCTTTTAACGCCTCCAAAACTCCTATGAATTTGTTGAGGCTAAAATAAAATATCTTATAAAAGGAAGATTGTATGTGTATGTCCTCCTATTTTACCAAGATGCTAAACCCAAATGACAAGATAGGAACGATGAACTCCATTTCAAGATTTTAAAAAAATAGTTGACAACCTTACCCAGGCATGTTTATCTTGTCTACAACATCCTAAAAAATGAAACAGCCAGTTCAGTCCTTCCACATAGCCCCAATCTGGAATGTGAGAAGATTATGCAAGGGAGATGAGAGGTAAGCTCCACAACCACCAAATAAATTATCCCCAAAATCTCCTGGGTCTTTACAACAAACCCAAATCTAAGCCTAGAGAGAAGATTGAAACCCACACACCACGGCTTTCGTGGGGTAGGTCAAATACAATTCCAGTTATCACATTATCCTACACGTTTTTAGAGCAATAACAACTACAACTCCCTCATAAACGTTTATCAAAGCAGTAGTAATACTATTCCTTTATCATTTAGGTTTTCGTTGATAAATAAACTCTACTCCTGAGATCCCATTTTGACACAAGTTGGGAGGGTGTAGGAAGAAAAAGTTGTGGAAACCTAGATCTACACTTTCCCATTGCGTTTTCTTTGAAAGTGTCTAAGACTTTTCAATGAACTCATTTGTGTATATCCTGCAATAGTTGTAGTCCATGAGCCCACATTTCATGAGTTTAGTCAAACAATTCACATGTCAGCACATGCTTCCACGTTTTTTTGCATACCTATCTACCAGAGCACCTCAAACTACAACATTTGATAAAAATTCTCATTTTGGCACACAGGCTGGGACACTGCTTGAAGAAAAAAATTCCTCAAAGGGATGGGGTATCAAGAGAATGCCACATTTGTAGGAAAATCACAAGGTACCTGCAACTAAAATAGCCTGTTTAGATCGCCCATACTCCAACTATTTATCAAGTACAAAAAAAAAAGTGATTTTTGCTTTGCTACCAGTCCTCCTCCATCATTATCTATAGCCTGATGAATGTCATAAACAACAGCTTATCCATTTGATGCACCAGATAAAAGGTAGTTACTCTCTCTCAATTCAATCTAAAGATTATTCACGGCACCCTTATGTGCACTGGTAATTTCTTTCTGGTTAGCAAGTTCAAGACTGCACATTCTTCTTGATTGTACTCTATTAGTCAAAAATGCAAGTGTTATCCTCCCCAACTATCTATCTTTCACCTCCTTCCACATTTTCAGTTTGTATCTACCAGAGCGCTTGCAACCACAACACCTGGCATAAAAAAATTCTCTATCTTTTCTTCTTTGATGGATGTCGATACCTTGTTCCAAAACTCACATTTTGGCACAGGACGAGAGTACACAACAATGTAAACTGATCAGGTTGGAGACCTGTTTGTTGCATCGGTGAAACAATATTACTGACTGTGAGGAAACCCATGTCTTCTATACATGCTACAACTTGCTAAATTTACAACGTGAAATTGGGTTTCAGCATGGTTATTTCCTATTGACAGGTGCACAACCATGTCTTCAAAGCCCCTGATTTGGCACAGGATGGGAGGATGCATGAGAGGTGGAGTGACCAAATTGGAGGAAACCTATAACATCTGATAAATTTTCTTGGAATGATGGATGCCCATACCCCGTTTAAGACTCCTGACATTCTCCAAACACACATTCATTTCCCACCAACATCCTTACTCACCAATTTTTTTCAACCACTCACTTGCATTTAATCTACAATGTCTTTCAAATTTATTGCGTGTATTTTTCTTTTTAAATTTTAAAGGTGGGCACTACAGTATACATTTTTTCTTGACCTCCATATTTGTCACAAATGATGTTCATGGATGGACATATCCACCACCCAAATATGAACATATTATTGTTCATCCTAGTCCACACTTTTGTAAGCATACACATTAGTTCACAATTAAGAATCTCTAGTGAGAATTAGGAACTATTTTACTCACATGTACATTTATTTGTTTTCAGTGATTGTTGGGATGTTCATTGATATAATAGGATACCAGACTATGCACAAACACAAGTAAAAAGAATCATGTGCCACTATTATGGTTTGTAACCCTTTTATTAGAAGTGAACTTGAGGTCATGATCTAGCCTCCTTCCTTGTTACCAATAAACTCCAACTAATAATCATTAAATTTAATCTTCATTACTATGATCACTTGAACAAGTAGTATTGACATCCCAATCACACTCTCTTCTTTTATATTTTCATCGATAATCGAGGCAATATCTTTTAATTTCCCATCTAGTAGATTTTGTGCTCTCTAATTACACGTAATAGTGATGTGATCAGTTTGCAATAGTAAACAATACATCCTTTTCTTTGAATCTTTAGAAGTTGACCCTTGCTTGATACAAGATTTGGATCTTTATTTAGCATATTCTTTATTTGGCTTGAAAAATATTTACACTTGTGTTTTACATAAAAAAAAATTATTTCTATAGATTTATGTTCTTAATTCTATTTTCTTCATTTATCAAAGAGAAGATCTGTCTTTTAAGCTAGAATTATTTTACTCAAGCTAAAAATTATATTTAAATAGCTAGCTGGTATACTATTCAACATAGCAGTTTTTATATGCCATTATTTACATCAACTTTTATCTCATCTAAGTAAAATTGAAACTTATTGATGTGTTGTACCATATTGTTACCTTCTTCCATCTTGAGTCTGAACTTCTACTTCAAAGCTACTACTATGCTTTTAGGTTGAAATGTGACACCTTTCTTTTTTTTTTAAATACTTTGAACGCATTTAACAGTTTATGCTAATACATATCCGTCACCTATCCACAAGTATTTATTTGTAAAAATTGCCAAATTTATTAGGAGATATATATTCGAAAGTAATCCTTGAATATTAATTTGCAATTTTTTCTATTATTAAGCCTCTATATTATGATTTCTTAAAGAGAATTTAAGCATAACATGTATCACTCAAGTTAATCTGAGGATGGTGTGTAAAAATGTTTTCCCGTCCTGTGAAAATCCATTAACATGCAAATTAGCACATCAAATCTCATCTATGTGAATCAACAGTGAACCAATCCATTGATCAATGTTATGTAGACTTGTCATTTTCGTATTTCACTTGAAATTTTATCAATGTTATGTAGACTTGTCATGTCAAATTTTATCATGCTTCTCAAATTAAAAAAAAATCAACCTCCGGCTAATTAGATGTCAGATGTTGTATTCTCGCCCACTGAACAAAAGTATGGGTTGCATCTAAACACCATCTAAAATACTAAACGGTGCTTAAATATAGGAAAATTTGATGAATTGTGAATACTGAATAGGAATTTATAAAGTTAAGAAAAACTCAAAACAATGTAGTGGAATAAAACTGCTTGAGTAGACATACAGAAAGCCCCTATATCACATTAGTATTTAAAAAAATCTTCCAACTCCCACTAAACCATTGTTGAAGAAATATTGTATTATGGTTCGTCTTAAAAAATCTTAACAGATTTTCTATTATGAAATTTGTAAATTAGAAAAGAGGTAAGGTTGGGATCTGTCTCCCATAAATTTGATGGAATGAATATATTTCAATTCTTACATTAAATAAAAGAAATAAAAAGTGAAAATTTAAGGTAAGGTTGGGATCTATTATTGTGTGCACCTAACCGTGTGCAAAGTTAATAATTTCAATCAAATAAAAAGTGTCAGTCTTCTTTTATATAAATCCAAAATCTAAAAAATCTACATGTTATTTTGAATATATAACATAGCTCCTTCTAATGCATAGAATCCCAATTTCTTTTATACTATTAGATGAAAATAATTTCAATGAAATGAAAATTTTCGTTTTCTTTTTTAAATTCAACATCCACATGGTAATTTGAAAATATAGCACAGCTTCTTCGAATACATTAAATTACAATTACAATTTCTTTTATACTAATAGATGAAAATACATGCAATTGATTTTAACAATATTGTCTCATTATCTACCACAGTTTAAATATACCACAACTAATATTAAGGATGTTGTCTTACTATCTACTAAAATACAAATTCCAGAAAATAACGAAAACAAATTACAACTTTTAAAGAAAAACATTATTACATATAAAAATTAGAATTAAATGTGATGAATATGTAACTTTATTTACGTTTACCACATAATACAATCTTTTTTTAAAATTGTATCAAATGATTTAGGATTTTTCAATAAATTAAAAATGGAAAAATTAGAAAGACTTTTTAAGGAATGAAATAATATGTATATGGTCCTTGATATTTCTGTCCTTAACCACAAACTTATATATATATATATATATATATATATATATATATATATATATATATGAAATATGGAAACTAGGTCACGTAGTTATTTGTACACTCTTCTCTATGGACTAAATAGCTAATCTTGTTCAAAGACAATTTTTATCAATTTGTAGACAAATATTTTTGGACTCATTGAACTCCTTTAGCTACATATGTTATAATTAGCCGATAAGTTATATTGTTTGAGAAAGAGTCCCTCCAAACACAAAAATGTAATTGTCTCATGTTTGAATTTTAATATCTTGCATTGGTTTTTTTCTCAAAAATGACACGTTTGGTATTGTGAACTTGTTGCACCTTGTAATTTCTTTTACTATTCCACAAACCTTATATGCTTTACTATCTAAGTCAGACATACTTCTTTAATTCATCTTGAAATCTCTTTGACAGCTCTCCAAAACACTCATATTTAACTATCGACATAACATTGAACCTTATTTTCATACAAGTGCTAGTTTTATAGAAATCAAAGCCACATATCATCCCATCCTTACCAAGGTTAGCCCAAAATGTATTATGTTGGTAAAGCATCTATCATCAAAGTTATTAAGTGAATTTTGGTTCCCTTTAAAATGTAACACTTCTTCAGGATGGCTTACACAATTAGTTTCAAATTGCAATCAATTACTAATAGGAGCTAGAGTCAATGGCATATCATAAAGCACTAACTCGAGACCAAAGCAGAACAAATAAGGAAGTGGAGCCTAAGGCATATATAGGACAAAAATATGCCTAGAGCAATGTATCACTTAAGGCAAGCTACAAATCGGTTTGTAATCATCTACAATGGCACTTATCTGTGGGGAAGCGTTAATGGTTAGAGGGAAAAGCCTATCATTTTTCCCAATCCAGTTTCCTTAAGCAGCGATAAGACATCTAGATCCAAAGTTTAGCTCTAAGATTCTCAAATCCCTAGTTTGGTGAAAAGATGTACAAATCCTTCGTATTATTCCGACCGATCCTAAGCAAAAAGTCTACAAGTAGGAGCAAATTTCTATCTCTTTATCTTTCAAAATTTTAGGCGTTATCTAACCATTGGTTTTTTTTTTCAAATACACATTTCCAATTTTACGTATTATTCAAGTTAAAGCTGAATTATATTTATATAGAGCATTGACTACACTTTTTTTCTTTCACAAATCATATCTTATCCCAACAAAGGCATAGCACACAAGCAACCATGAAGTAAATCTCAAGCACGCTCCAACAAAGATGGTATTCCAAGGAACTACATGCATGCATCATTATCACTCCACACACACAAAGGTCACCTCTAAGATCCTTATCCTACCCTTCCCTTAGAATTTCATGATACTCATCTTGCACTATTATATTCATCACGCTACAAAATTCATTCAACACACTACCGGAAAAAATCTTCTTTCGACTCTCCAAAATATGATTTTTTCTCTACTTTATGCTACCAAATCCTTACTATGTACATCTAGCCTCTAAATACTTCATTTATATGAATGATTCTTAAGAAAAATAATTACTCATTAAGAACGTTGTACTTTTCTTTCATATTACTTTTATCCTTTTCATATGTATTGCTCATTGTTTATGATTTACAACTTATATTTTTACATACTAGCCAAAATCCTATTTAGCCATGATTCCACTATTTTATCTTTCTATCACACTTTACAGGAGCACTCGGGTTCTATTTTACCCTTTGGGAACTTATGTCCTCCTATCTCTTTTTGATATTTTGATGTTTCTTCTTTCTTATCTTTGTTTATCACACTTAGATGGCCTTTCACTTGTTAATAATGAAACATAAGTGAAGGAATCAATCATATATAAATACACACACACACACACACACACACACACACACACACACACACACACACATGTCTTATTTAACCTAATTAGGGGGAAAACATTTTTAAGAGGCACATCCTATTACAAGAAGCTAATATTTTATATCTACTACACCAAGGATTGCATTTTGGGACTACATACTTCACTACGTATGAGGGTTTATTCTAAATTCCATGCCATACATTTGCATTGGGACAAAGTAGTATAGCATGTTATTATTTGTGTGACTGGAACTAGGGCATCCTAGCTCAAGGGACACTATTTCAATCACACACACACACACACACACACACACACACACACACACACACACACACACACACACACACACACACACACACAGAACTACATTTAGTATAAAATGTAAATCACCACTCAATGACAATCACATTAGGGTGACCACCGAGGTCAATCTGACTAAAGCATATGCATATTTTTATTCATCTGATGTGTGCTTAAGTCTTGTGTAGGTAGCTAGGTTTTTTTATAGTTACAAGTGCAACATAGTAAGAGTACAAAAACCTAACATGACCTATAGGAACTAAAGGTGATAAGGAGTGACATAGAAAAACTAGAACCAAAAATCTTTTGTAAACACTAGTGCCCATAATGAGACGCTTATGTCCCTAAGATTATTATACTCTATTTTCTAATATAGATTTTAAAATTCCCATAATCTTCCCTTCGAGATCGAATCAGCTCGGTTGAAAACCTACAAATACAAGTTGATTCCTTATACAAACCCTATCTATCACTCTTTCTTTTACTTATTTAACTATATCTTTCTTTATTATTGTTATATTTATCTAATCAGTAGTTTCCTTACATTAGATTTAATTTCATTAAATCACAAGGATAGATAAGTGGAGAAATAAACCCTTTGATTGTAAGCACCACTTACCATAACAAAGGTGGGAAGAAATCAAATACATTCTAAATGACTATGTGGTGAATACCACATATGTAAAGGAGCACAAAGAATATATGGTGAAATGGAGATGCAAAAAGTTAACAATGCATAGATTGTTAGAATTGGTCATTTCGAGAAGAAGTCATTTAAAGACACTTTAATAGGGTCTCAAGTTCTTCTTTCCTAAGTTGTATAATGTAAGAGTATCTCGGGTTAGTAAACAACCTTTTATCTCTCAAAACATTAAAAATTAATGAAAAAAGTACTTGCACAATATTGCACTACTCTTGAGCATTTTGTTGACAAACTCAATGTCATGCCTATTTTTTTCTCGAATTCATTTATGCCCATCCAAGTTGTAAGGACTTAACCTTGCTTTACACAAACTGTACTTAGTCATACCACATGCCTAATTTGCACAACACTATCTATGTTTTACATATTTTGTAACGCCCACTAAAAAGATCCACATTACAAAATTAATAAGTATAATTAATCCAATTATAGTTAAATTTCTCTTAGGAGTTAACTTAATAAGTAATTAAATTAACATTATAGTTAACTATTCCTAATCCATTCTAGAGGGTCAAAGGGCCAAAGGAATTAAATACCTTGGGTATTTAATTCCACCAGGTCTAAACAATAAACAAGGTTCCTATTTGCATGGAATAGAAAAATTTTCTTATCCCCTAACATGACCCTTAAAAAGGTCAACCCATGCTTTAGAATTATACATTTAAGTTAAAAAGGGTAATTTCCCACTTACCCACTCTCAGACTCATCTTAGCACTTCAACCTAATTTTTCACATAATTAATGCACTTAAAGTTTCTGAAAACATTCCATTAGATAGGAAATTTCTTCCCCTTTTAATGATATAAAGAAGTCCTCCTAACTCCTCATATTCCTTAAGTTATAGTTATAGGTCGGGGGCCTACGGATGAAAATTTTCCCTAAAGGAGGACCGGTGGGCAGGAAAAAATTTTCCCTAAAGGCGGGCCAGCGGGCCAGGGGATGAAAATTTTCCCTAAAGGTGGCTAGGGGCCTAGGAAATTTTTTTCCAAAGCGCAAGGGACACGTGGCATGTTGATAAGCCCACACGGGAAGGTGGGTCATTGGAGGTAAATTAGATTCTAACTCTTTTTGTTTAAAGGGAAAAAAAGGTTCAAAACCCTCGCACCTCCACCGATGCCCAGGGATGCCACGTGTCCTACCCAAAATTTCAAGTGGGGAAGTGGACCATCGGGGAAAACTTAGAAAATTGGATTTTGGGTTAAAAAGTGTGAAGGCTAAAAACAACTCACGCCTCCACCGACGCCAAGTGAAGCCACGTGTCAGTCCAATAGTGACCTGCGGGAAGGCGGGCCGGCGGGGAAACTTAGGAATTATTTCCAATCTTTCTCCAATGGTGATAGGGTCTAAAACCATCTGCACCTCCGCTAATGCCTAAATATGCCATGTGTCAGACCCACAGTGATAGGGGGAAGTGGACCGATGGGGAGATTTAAGATTTTTCACCCTTTTTCCAAAAAGGTAAAGTTTGAAGGTGCGGGCCCGCAAAGGTGTTTTTCCCAAAAGTGAATTGGTGGGGTATCGGGGCCATGGAGGAATTTGTGACTTTTTTTTTTTTTTTCAAAAGGTTCCCTAAGTAAATTTTCAGGGCCCATGGGTCCGATTTACAAAAAAATTTCCTTTTTTTTTTAACCAAGCGAAGTAAAAAACTTAAAGGCCATAACTTTCGACTAGAAGCTCGGATTTGGGAAAATGAGGACTTTTGGAAAGGGCTCAAACTCCTCTTTGCATAGGAACCATCAAAATTCATTTTTGACAAATTAAGTGGGTGAATTTGACAAAAACGTCTTTCCTACCATTTAAAACGTGAATTAAATGTTTTGACTTCCAAAATTGGTCCAATCCGCCATTCCTTCTTCCTCAACATGTCAAACAGACATGGAGAATTGCACTTGGAAATATTTAGAATGGATTGCAAGGATTAATTGTTAAAGTTTGAGTTTTCAATATGAATTTCTTTTCTCCTTTTTCTATAACTGCATTATTTTGTCCCTTTCCCGATTAATAAAGTTCTGCATAAATTTCTTAAACACTACAAACTATTTTAAGATTTTTTTGTTCCTCCTTAGCTTATTTTAATGTTTTACCTTGCCTTTCATCAATGCAGATGGTTCTAGTATATTTTTTGATATTCATTTTACAGGTTTATAGTAAATCAAAATAGAATCATACTTAAACTCGAATGGATCTACTTTTCGTTATCATCCTCTAAATCTTTAAATTCATTCAGATCTGATTTACAAAATTTGACTTTACTTCAATCAATGCGTGAAGACCCAAAATGTAGTTCTACTTTCAAATCATGCATTTCAATGAAACAGAGAAATGTAATATTTCCTCATACGTATTTCTTCTTTTTCAATTTTCAAGCAGAGATTTCACAATATATTTCAAACATAGATTTCAAATGAAAATCATGCCATTTGTGGTAATTAAAACAACTTCTATTGAACTCCAATAATTCTTTTACAACTTCCTTTTTCATTCATCAAATACAAATTACAGAATATACATCTTTCACATTCGAATGTAGAATCCATTTCCAAAACAAAGAAACTTCCACCACAAATAATATTACAATGCCATCCACTTGAAGTGGGAAATTTTTACAACAAGGAAACCCCAAGGGAATGTGAATTTTGTCTTCATCCTCAGCTCCAAAACAACAAGAAGATCCACCATATAGCTCTTGATCACAACAAAAAAGGAGGAGAGGCAACGCTCTCCACCCAACCAAGATTTCTAATGAAGAGGAGAAGTCGTCCTCCTCATTGGCCCCCAAGCCCCAACCACAAGCAATAAGAAATGTATTTCAACTCATGGAAAAAAAAGGCTTCCAAAACAAAATAACTTTCACAAACAAAACACAGTCCAAATACATATTGTAGTTTATAACCATGAAACACAACAAACAATACTCAGAGCTTCATCATGCACAAGCCAAAGGAGCAAGACCTATGGGGAAGTTGCTTATACCTCCCAATGGGGAAATGGGTGTCCACCTTAAGATAAACCCACCAATATATACATATATCATTTCAAAACCCCTACATTCCCTTATGCCTCCCCCAAGTACCCCTTATACCTCCCATTCTCTTATGCCTCCCCACACTCTTATGGCACCCCATAACGAGTAAATAAATGCAAGCTATTTCTTTTACAAGGTGGAACCCAATCCCAAACTCCCTCCACAATAACACTTATACCTCCCCAAAACTCTTATGCCTCCCCACAAGAGATCCCCATAGTCTTCTCCTACACCATACCTAGGCAATCTACCCAACCAGCCAACAACATACAAAAATATTCAAGCATTCACATATGCATAAATAAAAGAAGAACATTTTAAAGAGCCAAGATCCTACCTCTCCATGGTAGAGTTTTCTCCAAAAGTTCAACAACAAGATTTTTCCAATCCAAATAGTCCAAAATCTCTAGCAATCCACAAGCATTCAACAAAATCTCTCACTCTCTTCCAAAATTACAAGAGCTCCAAAACCAAAAGAAGTAACTCCCTGAAGTAACCCCCAAAACAACTAAATAATTCAATAAATAGAAAAGGGAGAGAGGGGGATGAGGTGGATCCATGTAGGATGCCACATCACACATCCTCAATTCCACCTCACAAGTCAACTTCAAACTCCAAAGCATAATTAAAAAGGTGGGTGAATAAATGACATTTTACTTACACACACAAACCAAGTCCACACCCCAAGGACAAAAATTAATTTCATGTAAGAAGGTGCAATAAAAACTTACAACTTGCCTTCCCAAAATACATAATAATGCCTAATCTTGACTCCCCAACCATAGGTAGGGTTGGTGTAACAATTTAAGAGGTGTGGGGCAAGTTTAACTTGTCCTACAAGCCTCCAAAATCAGCCCCTAAGGACAGATCCGAATTTCAAAAGGAAGGTGGAGTGTTTCACACTCAAATTTACTTACACATCTCTTACAACACATAATCCAAGGGCCATCAACTCTAATAAATGCATTCTTATGACCCTTTTTAATTAATTAACCACATGATTACTCACTAATCTTGACACCATTTAAATAAATAATAAAGGGAATTACATCACCAAATAATCACATACAAAGATTAAATAAAGGGAACTCAATAAAAGAATACACATAACCCCTTGGTCACATTTAAAGGTGATTCCCCCCATGGGAATCCCTAACAACAATACAAACATACACAAATAACAAATACATGTTGCCATGGTGACCCTTGTTGAATTCATCTAGAATTCCAATGTGGTTGGTCTCCATCCCTCCAGATGTTTGTTGTGACATGTTTACCTACAAAACACAAATACCTCCTTTGGCCTTATGGCCACATCAAAACGTGTAAATAAATATAAAATATAACTTCCAAAATCATCTATATATATAAATCACAACATCATCCAAGCAAGCAACAATATCATTCACAATTTCATCCATAACCATATGATCACAAGATTAGTTCAATTTTCTAGGTCTACTCAATATGACAAAATAACACATGTCCAAAATACATATATACATATAACCATGTCAATCAACATAATACCATGAGTATGAAATGTCTCCAATACCCCATGCACCATATATGAATCAAAATCAACAACAGTCCATGATCTCTAACATCTAACATCATATCAAACTAAAAGCTACAATAATGTCCATAAGTTAAATCTAACATCATATCAAATCTTGTCAAAAAGTGGGCATTACATCCCCCTCCCCTTAGACTCTACTTCCTCCTAAGTCACTAAAATAGGTGTGGAAGAACTCATAACAAAGTAGCATCCTCCTAGGAAGCCACAGTCTCATCATATATGTCCCACTTTACTCAAACATCAATCTCTAACTATCGTGAGGAAGTCTGCTATAGAATCCTACTCAGTAAATCGTGCTCACTGAGGTGGCCATAACCACATGTCTCCTCCTAATGAGAGCATATTCAACCACATACTCCTTCCCCTTCACATGTTTTATCTCCATGTCATACTCACAAAGCAATTCCATCCAACGTCGTTGAAGATGTGGCAATGACTCAAGTGATTAGTCTTGAGTGTGAATCTCCGACCAAGAAGGAAGTGTCTCCATTAAACCAAGGCGTGCACAACTACTACAAGCTTAAGATCATGATTCGATAATTGATCTCATATAATCCATGAGTTTCTTAGACAAAAATTAAATACTCTGCTCTTCTCGCATCAACACATGTCCAACTCCTACCACGTGAAGCATCCGTGCATACAAAAAAACTCACCACTGTGGATCTAGCATGGAAAGAACACGCACTATCATGAGGCATTCCTTCAATGTCCTAAATGCCTAATCACATCAGTCTAACCAAACAAACTTCTTCCCTTTCCATTGAAGGGAAGTGATGGGGTGCGCAACCTGAGAGAACTCCTGAACAAATCTCCTATAATAACTTGCTAAACCCATGAAGTTGCACACCTCTATCACACTAGTGGGTGTTGGACAATCCATAATATCTCAAATTTGGGAAGGATCAACCATGATACCTTCCCCAGAAATGATGTGGCCAACATACTGCACCTCTGTCTGAAAGAACACACACTTCTCCAAGTTCCCATAAAGTTGTTGCTCACGAAGACACTAAAGAACCTGGTGAAGGTGCCCCTCATGCTCCTCACATGTACATGAGTAAATCAAAATGTCATCAAGGAAGATGAGCACAAATGAATGAATCCAACACTCCATTCATCAAGCTCATGAACTACGGGGGCATTTGTTAAACCAAAAGGCACCATGATGAGCTCGTAGTGGCCATATCACGTACAGAAGGTGGTCTTATGTATGTCTGCGTACGTAATCCTCACCGATGATAACCTAACTTAAGGTCTATCTTAGAGAAAATTGTGGCCCCCTTCATCTGATCAAATAAATCATCAATGCATTGAAGGGGGTAATGATTCTTGATCGTTACTTTGTTCAGCTGGCGGTAATCAATACACAATTGCATATATCCTTCCTTATTCTTTACAAATATCATCGGTGCACCCTAAGGGGATACCCTAGGATGGATTATGCCTTTCTCCAAAAGGCCCTCTAGCTTTAACTTGAGCTCACAAAGCTCAGGGGTGGTCATCCGATAAGGTGCTCGTGAGATAGACTCTACTCCCTAACAAGATATATGTGAAATTCTATCTCACTTGGGGCTAGTAACCCCAGATCCCTTAGAAAGACATCAGAAAACTCTCTCAAGATGGGATGGTCATCAAGTGATGGTCCACTAGACCCATCCTCTGATTTGTTACTAACTGTGACAACATACATTTGAAAACCCTATCACACACACCACTTAAGCTGCATGGTGGAGATGGTGTGAATGGAAACGGGTCTCCTAACCCCTACTATCACTAACTCAACTCCTAGATCATTTGTACATGATATAATCTTATGGTAATAATCCACTCTAGTTTTGTGTGTGGATAACCAGTCCATGCCCAATATGACTCCATATGAACCAAACGAAGGATACGAAGATCTGAGGTAGTGGTGAAGGGTCCCAAATCCACTACACACTCCTTAACTAAGGAGTCTACAGAGATCTTGGCTCTAAAATCCATCTTGATGTCCCAACTAAGACCCTTCCTAACTACCACCAGCTTGCATTGCTCTACCAAAGATGGTGTAATAAAAGAATTAGAAGAACTAGAATCAAATAAAATGGTGGTAGGAACACCACCAATGCTACATGTCATCTCAATCATGGTACTTTGGTGCTCATCCTATCGGTTCTCAACCATTGCATAGATCCGATGACATGTGTCCCATGTCACCAACAATATGCTCGATATCTACACCTTGCCCTTGTTACTAGGGTTATGTGGCGATCTCTCCAAAATGCCCAACAACACCACAACCAAAACAACCACCCGATCTTCTCCCATGAGTAGCAGTCCGATTGGTACTGGGAGGTATGTGCTATGGATGATCTGGTTGTGGACTTCTAAGGTCTCTACTTGATGAGCTCCTGCAGAGGGATCTCATTGCACCCTGTGTCCTAGTGGGACCCCTAGGATGAGGCCCCATACTCGATCCTCTATGCATCAAATCTCTCGTGGAGGTCCAGTATGGTAGGAGAGACTGTTGTTGCTGATTCGATTATGGTTTAAAAGATGACTTTGATGAACCCTATTCACCATGAGGAGGAGGAGCTAACCCCCTCAATCTGTTGTCCTGCATCTACTAGATGCGGCTCCGGACTCGATCTCTTCCCTGATGTGTCTTTCCTCAAGTCTCCTCTGCTATATAGGCCTTCTCAATGGCCTTAGCTAATGTCTGCGGACAATGGATACACACCGCACCTCCAATGTCTAGATTCAAGCCCCAGATGAACCTGTGGATCCATACCGCTCATCCTGCATGTATTCGACATACTGGAGTAGATCCATAAATCGACTCTCATACTCAGCTACTATCAAATATGCTTGTCAAAGGTCATGAAACTCATCAATCCTATTTTGAATGAACATCTGTTATAAGTACCTGCTCATAAACCACTCCTCAAAGAGCTCCTAGGTAAATGTCTCTGAATCAACATGGAGCTTCTACTCCTTGGTCCTCCACCAGACACCAACTCCATCCCTCAAAATATGCATTGTAATAGGAGCTTTCATGTTGCTAGAACAAGGGCGAGCTTGAATCACCCACTCAAGCTCCCCAACTAGGCCTCTACCTAAAATCCACCTGTGTCACCAGAATAATGAGATGGTCATAACTTCAGGATCTCCTTGATATGGTTTGTAGCTATAGTCTGGCAACCCCTAGGCCTCTCTACATGCTCATCCCTAAGCCCTGGGATCTAAGACCTATCCATGTGTCTAGAATTCTAGTCTCCTTATCCCCTTTGTGGTGACTCTGCTCTGGTTGACTCACACTTCAAAATACTTCGATCATTAGCTTAAGGATTTACTCTCAATAACATTAGGTTGATTACATGTTTTTGACCATAAATTCTACTTATTGAGTGATCCTAGGTATAATATATTCCATCTACACTAAGGGTTCTACTAACTTTTACAAGCCCAACTATAGTGCAATTTCCTTAACTCGCAAGACCTTGGCTACAACTGAAGTTATACTATTCTCAAGGATACATTTTATTATTTCATTAGCATCATTTTTAATCCAAATTTATGCAAACAAAGCATGTGATCATGCATCATATTTGGTTTTTTAATTTATTATGTTTTTGTATTAGTCATGGAGCTCTACTTTATTACATTCATTTTATGATCACATTTGACATTTTAGTTGGTTTTGACATCACTCAAAGGTGTACCATTTTTGTAGTGGTCATTCTTTAGTTTAATCTTTTTTTTCTTTTACTAACTACATTTATGTGATTACTTTGGTCATGTATTAACATAATTTTGGAACAAATGTAATTCCTATAACACTTACGTAACACTTATGGATTTAAGACTAAAACGAGTACTACCTCAAAAAAAATAACTCGCTTCATTGTTTTTAGACACACAATTATTAAGTGTATATTGCAAAGTGATATCCCAATTAATATTATGCATTACAAAATCCTCATGAGGAACTATTTCAATTGTTGGGTAAATGCACAAGTAATTTGAAATGTATTCTCCACTCACATGATTTAGATCTCACAAGAGATCAATCGTAGGTACAACCACCAACTATCATGCAAATATTTGGCCACCCACTAGGGTACCAAGGAATTTACACACAAAGGGGTTAAATTTATTCATGATATGATTATACCTAAAACACCTAGACATGATCACCTCACTCTTCCTAATATGATAGGTTTCCAACATATGTACACCTTATAAAACATCTTATAAAACATCTTAGGTGTGAAGTGTGAAGAAGAAGAATGAGATCAAAGTATTTTATTAACACCATCAATGTTTTATACCTTGGAAAATACTCAAATGGGAGGGGGAAGTACAATAGGCATTATAGCTTATTCTTTTATTTATTTATTTTTGTTTTAGTATTGAAGAGATGAGATTCTACTTAGCATTATGGGTGTTATGGAAATAAACCAATGGTTAACATAGCAAAGGATTATTTTAATATGTTTATAACATAGGTACAACATTAAGTACAACTTCACATTCAGTTTGTCACTATGAAATATAGCCACATTGGTATTCCCTTTTCAAAATATAAAAAGAACAATTCTTCGAGTAACAATGCATATCATTATTCAAAAGTAATACTTATATTGCAAGATGAATATAAATGTAGTGCCCACTCCTCTTTGACACTTATTGTATTTTGATTTCCATTACTATCGAATATAGCTATGGAAGCTATTTTATAATTTTGGTTTAGCATGATGTTAATTGAAAAATATATTATGATTTTGATGGATTGTGATTCATAGTATGATTATGTGGATTCTTAGATACATAGAGAAACATATTATATTTGATGATGATGATGATGTTGTTGATATATGTATTACTCACATTCAGAATTATCATCATATTTAGTAGGATTTAGATTTTGAACTAATTTTTTGATCTTCTTCAAATTGATAAAAGATAGAATTCATATGTTGTTGAAATTTTAGATGAATTATAGCATTGATTAGTGGAGATGATGATTTAGCTATATACGAGATGTTTATTCATTGATTTGCATATATTTATCTAGGAGGTTTTTATATGGCCACGAGGCTGAAGGTATTGTGTGATTTTGTAGGTAGATCACAAAAATCAAAAGGGAATTGGAGACCAACCACGGCGGAATACTAGATGGATACAACAAAGGTCACCATGGCCACTTGTGTTATGTTGTCGTTTCTGTGTTTTAATTTTGTTAGGGGCTCCCCATGGGGGGATGATCTCCAATTCGACCATGGGCTTGTGTGCACTTTTTTCCTTTTATTTATTTATTATAGATCATGTGATTTAATTGTGATGTGAATTATTTTATCATTATTGATTAATATGATTTTATTTAGTAATTTAATCAAGTTATTAAGTTATTTGGGAATGTGACAAATGGAGTCATTTATTAGAGTTGTTGGTTTTTAAATTATGTGATTTTAAGTTGACTGTAAGTGATTTTGAGTTTTATACACTCTACCTTACCTTGAAATTAGGATTTTGGGCTTAAGGGCCATTTTTGGAGGCTTGTGAGACAAGGTAAGAATTGTCCTTAGGGGGTGTGGGCTTAGATTGTGTGTGTAATAATTATGTCATTCCTCTCAACCAAAAATTTATTGTGCATTGGGGTTGAGTTTTGAATTGTGATGTGGAGTTGAGGATAAGTGATGTGGCATCCTACATGGAGTTACCTCACCCTCCTCTCTCCCTTTTTATTTATGAAGGTTTAATTGTTTGTTTGGGGGTTACTTCATTTCATTTTGTGCTCTTGTATTTTTGGAGTTGGAGGAATTTGGAGTGCTTGTGTATTTTTGTTATAACTCGGTGGTGTTGGATTGGGCTTGAAGGAGCTTGGTGTGTGACTCTTAGATCAAAATCTACCATGGAAAGGTAGGAACTACACTCTTATTTTAATTTTTTTCTTTTATATGTGTATATGTGTATGTCATTGAATGTTTTGGAATGCTTGTTGGGTTATTGGGTAGACTACCTAAGTATGGTATAGGATAAGGCTATGGGAATCTTATATGTAGGGAGGCATAAGAGTTTATTTCATGTTTTGGAGGGATTTTTTTGGGTGCCCCACCTTGGATAAGAGAATTCTTGCATTTCTTACTTGGTCCTTTTGAGGGAGACATAAGAGAATGGAGGGAGGCATAAGAGAATGTGGGAGGCATAAGATTTTGTAGGCATAAGAGTGTTTAGATGTATATTGGAGGGTTTTAAGGTGGGAACCTAATCCCATTGGGAGGCATAAGTGATCTCCCCATAGATTCTTGCTCAATTGGCTTTGCATTTTCAACCCTTGTATATTTCATTAGCTTCCTTCTTGTGATTGTGTTTGGTGTTGATTGTGTTTTGAAAGGACTGTAAAATATTTGTATTGTGATGTGGAAGATTGTAATAGTTTCCATGAGTTGGATCCATCTTTTATTGCATTTTGGTTGGGTCTCAGGGGCTAATGAGGAGGATAGTTTCTTCTCCTCATTGGATTTTTGTTGGGTGGAGAGTGTTTTCATTCCCCCATTTTTTTTTGTGATTAGGTGAAGACATGATGGAGCTCTTATTGATTATTTTGGACTTGGAGCACTTGTAAAAGACTAAGAAATACTTCTTGTGACAAATCCCTTTTTGTAATTCCCACTTTTGTGGAAGACTTGTAGTATTGTATTTGAAAGAAAACTTGCATTGTATATTTTGGTTTATTAAGTTGTAATGTGTTGTGAAAAATAAAGCTATTTGCATTGAAATAAATGAGCTATTCCCAAGGAAAAGAAAGTTCATTATCATTGTTGAAGTTGCATTATTGTAAAAATGAAAAGAAGAGCATAGAAGTTGTAAAACATTAATAGTGTATTCATTGCAAATTTGAATGTGAAATAAAGTTGCTTATGGTTACTTGAACAAATGGTTGTAGTAGAGATGGAAAGATGCAATAAATTTTAAGTAAGTTATTATGTTGAAATATTGCATTTTGTTGTGGAAAGGAAAACAATAATATTAGGAGTAGGTTAAGCTTCTTTCTTACTCTTGAATTTGAAAGAAAATGAAAATTTTCTTGTAGTTGTTTTCTTGTTACTATGGAAATAGAAAATCTTTAAATTTAGTAATTTTAGGCATGGAATGAATAAATGGTTGAACCCTTCAACTGAAGACTTTAGGCACATAAATTCAATTAAGATAAATCAGAAACACTTGAGAAAAACTTCTTTGTGGGAAAACCTTTGAATTGAAAGTTCTTTTTTTAAATAATAGGACCACCACCCCGCGTGCAGAGTGACGGTCTCTAAACCACCGCTAAGACAAGGTGGTGGATCAAGAATCGTCACCAAAGTAGGGTGTTGGTCCTAGGACCGTCGGCCTGCTTTAGGTGGAGGTTTCATCACTGATAACGGAATAATATAGATCCTCCTCATCTGTGTAATTTAAACTTGTCCAAATTAAAATCTGAGCTTATTAAATGTAAAAATAAGACTACCAAAGCATACTATAGTGGAAAAAATAATTTTTAAAAATAAGTAAATCTTTATATGGATATTTAAAAGTGCTCAATCTCATACTTTTTAATTGAGGTAGGGTTTGGCCCAAATAGGAACTCAAAATAAAAATAATTTTATAACAAATCCAAATTTGGAGTGGAAACCTCTACATTCTTCAAATGGAATTCATTACACCAAAAATCCATAATGTAAACTAGAATAAGCTTCATTTTGTGAATCCCTCCATGGTTATTCCTTTCCCTTTCTCCCATGGCTTCCATTTCTCCAACTTTCAAATTAAACAAAATAAAAGTGACAAATTGAGGAGGCTAGGGAAAAGGAAAATATTGTAATGAAATCTCATAAGGATAGTTAGGGTTAGTATAGAACCCTAAAATCTAGAGGCGAAAATTGATTTTATCCAGGGTTGAGGATCAACCCTAAAATTCTTAAGTGGGAGTGAATATTATGAGTGTTATAAATAATTTTAAAAGGTATGTGTAAATGGGTGAATGAGGCCATTTAATACCATTGTATGTTAAGTTGTTTATTTAGTTCCTAGTATGTTTTAGAAATTAATGAAATGGACATTAAAGCTATTAAGATAATGGAACTAAAGTAACTAAGTATAAGGTTTATTAAGTATGGGTTTGAATGTTAATTTAAGAAGGAGAAAAACATTTAACCAAGTAAATTAATTTATGGCACCTTCCTAGTTGATTGTAATTAATTTGACCTTAGAGATAAATTAAGAATATTTAATTATTTAATTTAGACCCAATCCATCCTTTGTAATGCAAAGTAAATATTTGGTGGAGATTAATTTAATGTACATTAGGTTTTGACACCCTTGCAACCTTATAACTTAAAATTAAAAAAACAATTGTCACAACTTTTGGGATAATGGTTTAAGGACTAATGTGGTTTTAGAACAACAAAAATATGGGTGTTACACTTGGTTTCAGAGCCATTGGTTCAATGCTTCAAACTCGGGCACACTTTGAAACATAAGACATAACAAAAAAACTTAGCACAACTCTAAACCTAGATCATATGACATTGCATGATGTTTTAAAACATAGAAAACCTAGAAAACTTAAACAAAAATATAGAGTAATAAACTAAATCTCACCTTGGTTTATGAAGGAGGCGTGGACCAGACAAGGGGTTCTTACATGTTGAGCTACACTTACAACCTCCAAATTAGGCAGTAGCACCCATATTGCCTCATATACTTTAGACGTTACAAGATGTTAATGTCGTTATACTCGAGAGGATCCTTGGGAGGGAGACATAGTAGACAAGACAAAGAGCCATTAGTAGAGGCTCATGCACCTTCCCGATATAATTATGAGCATAAGGAATAGAAATACCACATGTATTTAGTCATATGAGATTCACCACAGAGAGGTCATGGAGATAGGGCTACAAGACATAGGGAAAAGTCTAAGAGCCCTAGGCAGCATGATGATCATGTCGACAAACCTAGGGTTAGAAAGTCTACAAAGGGAAGATCACATCAGAGAGATCCTAAAACTCCATCCATCTCATTTTGTTGGGATACTGGAGGATTTTAGGAAGAGGCATGGTTGGTCATCTTGAGTGGATTCTTTAAGCTATGTATGTGTACCAACAACACGAAGGCTCATGTTCTCATCCATCTTTTGAGATACGGAGTCAAGGTTTGGTGGAGAACTAAAGATCAAAATCTCCATGTGGATTCCAAGATAGTCACTTGGGAGATATTTGAGGAGCACTTTAAGAGCAAAAACTTGTCTACAAGATTCATACAGTAGAGGATAGATGATTTTCACAACCTACGCCATGGGCATCTATGATGGTGGTGGAGTATGAGAGTTGTTTCCTAGAACTACTTCATTATGTGGACTATATGTAAGATGAATAGGTGAGGATCCATAGGTTCATCAGGGGACTGAACTCGGACATTGAAGGGGAAGTGTGCATTCATTTCCCATAGATTCTAGAAGATGTCATCAAGAAGGCCTACATTATAGAGGAGACCAGGGGGAAGATGCAGTGAGGTCAGTTAGAGTGAAGAACCATATCCGGTAGATGCAAGATAGTAGGTCAAGGGGGTCATCTCCTCCTCCTTACGGTGGACATGGTTTTCACGCGTCTTCATTCAAGCCACCATAGTATCCACCCTCAAAGCAGGTAGCATCATACTCAACCTCCATTTAGGCCTTCACAAAGATTCAATGCTCAGAGAGAATGTAGTATGGGACCTCCTCCTAAGGGACTAGTCGTCAGACTCAGGCACCACTTAGAGCTCACCACCAAGAGCTCACAAGAGTGACCACAATAGTCCATATCATGATCATCAAGATCCACAACATATAACACTAGAGTACATGCAGGAGACACATCTCATTGAATTGGACCTGGTAGTTACTATGGGTGTGGTGTACTTGGGCATCATTGGAGAGAGTGCCCTTAGAACCCTAATAACAAGGGTAAGGCACTAGTTTTAGAGCCTATTGTAGGAGACATGGCTAGGAGCCATAAGATATATGCGGCAGCGAGTTTAGAATCACTAGAACAGCACTGAGCACGGTGATTGCGAATGACAGTATCATTGATGGCATTTCTATTCCCATTTTATTTGATTCAAGTTCCTTAGATTCTTTTATTTCTCCATTTGTAGTATATCGATGGAGGTTGGTGGTATTTAGGCAGAGTCATAGCTTTGATGTAGAGATGGTTTAAAGCCAATCTCTTAGTGAACTCCTTAGTCAAGGAGTGCATAGTCTACCTAGGACCCTTCTCCACGACCTTGGAACTTTGTATGCTTCCATTGGGTTCCTATGGGATTATTCTAGGCATGGATTTTTTGTTTACATATAGGGCCAGAGTTGATTTTTACAGTAAAAAGTAATATCATGTGCCAATGATTTGGGAGCGGATTCAGGTGTTAGTTGGAGTCGAGACCCACCTCTATTCACACCATATTCGTTATGCATCTTAAGTGGTGTGTTCGATGAGGTTTCAAGTTGTATGTTATCTCGGTTAGTGACAAATCCAGGATGATTCTAATCGAATTTACTTGATGATCATCATATCTTGAGGTATTTTTTAGATTCCTTTCTAGGGAATCTATCAGAGCCACCTCCCCATATGAGATAGATTTTCACATTGATTTGGTTCCCGAAGTAGAGCCTATCTCATGAGCACCTTATAGGATGACTACCTTTGTGCTCTGTGAGCTCAAGTTGCAGCAGCTAGAGGGCCTTCTATAGAAAGGCCTAATATTTCCTAGTATATCCCCTTGGGGTGCATAGGTGATTTTTGTGAAGAAGAAAGACAGATCTATGCGATTGTGTATTGATTATCGTCGCCTAAATAAAGTAATGATCAAGAATCATTACCCCCTTCCATGTATTGATGTTTTGTGTGATCGGATGAAAGGGGCCACAGTATTCTCCTAGAAAGATATTAATTTTGGATACCATCAGCTGAGGATCATGGAGGAAAATATTCATAAGACATCCTTTCGTAATAGATATGGCCACTATGAGTTCACAATAGTTCCTTTTGGTCTGATGAATGCCCCCGCATTATTCATGAGTTTGATGAATGGGGTATTCCAGAAATTTTTGGATCACTTTGTACTCATATTTTTGAATACATTTTTATTTACTCACATATGCGTAAGGATCATAAAGAGCGCAATTTCCAAGTTCTGCAGTGTCTTCGTGAGCATCAGCTTTATGGGAACCTAGAGAAGTGTGCATTATTTCAGTCAGAGGTGCATTACTTGGGTCACATCATTTCTGGGGAAGGTATCACCATCGATCCTTCCAATACTCAAGCTATTATGGGTTGGCCTACACCAACTAGTGTGACCAAGGTGCGCAGTTTCATGGGGTTGGCATGTTACTACATGAGATTTTTTCAGACTTTTCTCATATTGCACACCCCATCACTTCCCTTCAACAGAAAGGGAAAAAAATTTAGGTCTGATGGATGTGATTATGCCTTCACTACACTGAAGGGATTCCTTACGCCAGCAACGATTCTTGTAGTGCTAGATCCGCATGGAGAGTTATTCATTTGTACAGATACTTCCTTACCAAGACTTGGAGGTGTATTGATACGGGGAGGGCCAGGTGGTTGCCTTCGAGTCTCACAAACTCAAATATCACGAGCTCAATTATCTGACTCATGACCTTGAGCTTACATAAGTTATGCATTTTTTGGTTCGATAAAGTCATTTCCTTCTTGGCCAGAGATTTATACTCAGGACTGATCACTTGAGTCTTTGTCACCTCTTCACGCAACCCAATCTCAACGCTCGTTAGTAGTGTTTGATGGAGTTGTTATGAAATTATGGCATTGAGATAGAGCATGTGAATGGGAATTCGAGGGTTTTTTTTTGGAGTAGATAGAGACATTTGTCTATGGCTACTTCAAAGTGGATACAAATTTGTGGAGTAGTATTTTGTAGTAGCTTCCTTATGATAGTTTCTACCTTGTAGCTAGAGTATAGATTGAGTCTCAGAGACCCCTTTGAGGGAATTTTAATGGATTTTTAGTAGAGACAGATGGACTTCTCAAAACATAAGTCGATCTATGTACCTAGGGATGGAGGTTTGAGATAGTATATCTTGGTAGAGGATCATCGTGGACCCTATTCAGCCCATCTCAGGGGGTTAAGAAGATGCACACCACCTTGAGACAAATTTATCATTAGAGAGGTCTTCGGAGAAATGTAGCTCATTTTTTGTCACATTGTTTAGCATGTCAAAGGGTGAAGGCCAAGCATCAGCATCAACTAGCCTTCTCTACCCACATGTTATGCCGAGTGGAAATAGGATGCCAATTCCATGGATTTCATAATAGGGCTACTGATGTTGAGATGCCACCACAATGTCATCATGGTTATGGTGGATAGATTGATGAAAGTGGCTTATTTTTCTTCAGTGAAGACCACCTATACAGCTAGTATAATAGTGAGAGTGTACCTAGATGAGATTGTTAGACTATATGAGATTTCGTGGAAGATCATTTGCAGCCGCAATCCTTGTACACATCACACTTCTGGACTACCATATAGCAAGCCCTTGGGGTGAGTATAAACTTTAACAAAACCTATCATATAGAGATAGATGGATAGACAAAGTAGGTGAATCAAATTTTAGAGGACATGCTTTAGATGTATGTCATGGATCATCAATCGAAGTGGGAGGATTACTTGTATTTGGTGGAGTTTTCCTACAACAACTATTTTTAGAGTTTGATTGGCATGGATCCTTTTTAGGAACTTTATGGTAGGGAGTGCAGGACACCTTTAAGTTGAGATAGACTTGAGAATAGAGTATCTATTGGCCAAGATTTGTTACAGGACATGGAGCAACAGGTTGTTTTAGTTCGTCAAAGGTTGCAGGAGGCACAAAATAGGAAGAAGAACTATCCATATCAGAGGATATTTGACCGTAGTTATGAGGTGGTCATGAAGGTGTTTCTTCATCTAAAACCTCATAAGATTCCTTTCCATTACTAAAAAGGGTCTAAGATGTCTCCTAGATTCATGGGTCCATTGGAGATCCTGGAGTGGATCAGTCCCTTAGCTTATCGTTTTAGCCTTGCCACCTAGTTTGTCTCATGTGCATGATGTGTTTGACGTATCTGTTCTTAGGAGATATATTCCATATCCATCTCATGTATTTGATTGGACCGCATTGCGAGGTACATGAATAGGGGGAAGATTATGGTGGAGCCCATGCATATTTTAGAGTGCAAGACCACAGGGCCTTTGAGGCCGAGAGAATGATCAAGTGTGATTCCAAAGTGAAACAGGATTGATGAGACTATTGAAAATTAGGAAGATGCTATGTTGCTACGAGTCTAATTTCAACAACTATTTCAATGACTTCCAAGAGGAATTTGAGTATACGGGGAGGGGATGTACTTGAATATCAATTGAATAAGGGCCCATCCAAAATGCATCAAATTTACCATTCTTACCCTTATCTTCATGCCTCTTTATCTCATAATAGCACAAGATCCCCAATGCTTTGAAAGCTCTTGGAGTCACCTTCTTGTTAAATAACTTCTTCAAATTTTCTTTGAACTTCACATGCCTCTGATGGGATGCTCTTCTTTATTCATGTAAGTCAATAATCTAATTGATTCGAGCATCATATGGACTAATTTCCTAATCTTCATTTTTTGAACAAACTAAAATAAAGACAATTGCAAATGAAGGGGCAACAAAGCTTGAGTGCCATATACTAACTCAAATGGGCTCTTGCCAGTAGCTCTTTTGACAATGATTCTGTCATCATCTCGAACAAAAACTTCATTTTCTCACCCCACTTCTTTTTGTTCAGTTCCAAGGTTCTTCTAATGATCTTCAACAATTTTTTATTGCTAGACTCAGCTTGTCCATTTCCTTGGGGATTGTAGTTAGAAGCATATGTCAAATTGATTCCATACTCTTTGCACATTGCCACCAAAGGTTTGGCTCTGAAACTCATGGCATTACCAACAACAATCTTAACTAGCACTCCAAATCTGTATATGATTTGATTCAAGCATGGAGTCCATGAAAACTTGGTGTGTTGCCTTCTTAGTGGGGATTGCTTCCACCCACTTAGTGAAATAATTAGTGGCTACAAGAATCCATTTAGGACCAGCACTAGAAGGATCATAAATTTTGCCAATGAAATCCATTCCCCATTGCTTAAATGGGGCTTCAACTGACACAGGATGGAAAGGAAGGGAACCTAAAGCTTTCATCTTTAAGAAAACAGCTGACAACTTTCACATTTCCTAACCAATAGAGTTGTATCCTTGAAGAGAGTTGGCCACCAATAACCAGCCCTCAAGATTTTATGTGTTGTAACTCTTCTTGAAAAATTTCCCCCATAAATGCCTCCATGGAGATCAAAAATTACCTTTGGGGCTTCATCCTTAGCAATACATATTAAGAGCACTCCCTTCGGGTTCTTCCAAGCTAACCCAAAATCAGTAATGACATATTTTTGAGAGGCTAACTTAAGATCTATTTTCTGATTTTTACTCAAATGTTCAGGGCAACATAGATGTTTGAGATAAATGATTATATATTTGTACCATTTAGAGCTTTCCAAATTTTCAAGGACATCAACCCTTTCTCCTTCTAATTCATTCACCTCAATAGTTTTCAAGTTGCTCTCATCCATAAGCTTAGCTAGGCCCAAACCTCTTACCAATTTCATGGTTTGGATATCCATGTCATATTCCTGCAACTTGTTTACCCATCTGCATATTTTTCTTGAGACCTCCATCTCTGATAAGATATATTTCACCATGGTGTGGGGAACATAAGAAACAACTTTAGAGCTCAAGATGTAGGGTCTGAAAACCTTTGTTTCTTTCACCAAGGAAAATTCTTGCTTCTCCATGATGGTGTACTTCAACTCAGCTCCTTGCAATGCCTTAGTGAAAAAGGAAATTGGTTTCTTAGCCCCTTCATCATCCTTCTGCAACAAAAAAGATACAATGGTGTTATCTGAAGTAAAATAAAACACTTGAAAAGGCTTCTTGTAATTTGGAGCTGCCAAAATAGGGGCATGCTTTAGTGCTTCCTTGATCCCATTGAAATATTGAATGGAAGCTTCTTCCAATTTGATAACTTGGTCCTTTTCAGTATGCTAGTAATGGGGATGGTCAGCTCAGCAAAGTTAGACACAAATATTCTGATAAAGTTTATTTGTCCAAAGAAGGATTGAACTCCCTTCTTTGTTCTAGGAATTGGAACCTTGCTGATGGCTTCCACTCTCTCGGGATCAATCACGACCCCTTCTTTTGATACAATGTGACCAAGCAACTTTTCCTTTTGCACTCCAAAATGGCACTTCTTAGGATTCAATGATATGCCATACTCTCTACACCTTAACAACATTCTCTCCAAGTGTTGCAAGTGATCACTTCTTTTTCTGGAAAAACATAGTTACATCATCTTGATAAACAATAATGAAGTCATTAATATAACCAAAAATGCTACATCCATTGCTCTTTGGAAAGTTGCTCCAACATTCATTAATCTTGTTGGTATCAAAATTCGCTCTCCTTTTCAAGCCGAGCAACAACACATATTCTATAGGGATCTTGGAGGTAGATAGATCATAGCGTGTGTCGTTTTGTAGCTAGGGATGAGATCTAATCGACCCTTTGTTATTCATATTTGTGGAGAGATGGATAACACCTTTAAGAGGATTTGACCTGTCGTCACTACTTTAGGCCGCGCCTCTTCAAATAGGGTGAGAGGACCCTTACTATAACCTCTGTTTGGTGAAGGAGATGGATATATCCTTCTTTTGCACAAATTCTATGAAGAGAATATTGGGAAAATACGATCAATAATCCATGATTTAACTCTTAAGAGTTGTCACTTCTAAATGATGGAGATATTTTCAACACAAGGCTAAGGTTATTGAAGACATTAAGAAATCTTGATTGTTCTACATATTTTTTCAAGTAGATTTTTTTCCTTTATTGATATATAGGGAAAATAGGGGTAGTTCAGGGTGGATCAATGGTTTTTGAATGATTTTGGTGGGAGATGAAGCAAGATAAAGTTGATTATACCATATCTTCGGAGGGACTTCACAATAATGAACAACTTCAACAACAAAAAGCTTCATAATAGTTAAGATGTTCCTTCAACCAAAAGGTGTGCTTTAATGGAGGCCCAGATCAACACATTTTCACATAATATTTGAGACTCCAACACAAAGGCTAGAATTGAAAGACTTAATCAAACACTAAAGTCTCTGATTAATCATGCCTAAGGTACACCCGAAGACTTACAGACAATCTTTATCAAAAAATGACAGTGAATTGATTTTAATTTTTTTATCTCATCCAAGATGAAGGCTCTTCTTGAAATGAAATTGTAAATACCATTAAACAGTCACACAGGGGACGAGATCTGTGTGATTTCACAAATAGTTCAATATAAGATTACGATGGGAATGAAAAAAACTATTTGTAGACATTTCTAAAACAAAGCAGACACAAATTACTAGAGACTTGACACAAATTAATTCCAAAATTACTTAGATTCATCAGTAGGGGAAAGCTTCCAAAGTAATCTCATTGCTTGTCAATGGCTATACATCTACAACCAACTTGACATGACAAAAAATCTAACACAGAAGAAAATAACATGTTATCTCGGCTTTGGTCTCTCAGGAAGATGGATTTCTCAATTGTTTTCTCAAGAATTAAAACTCTGACCATTTGCAAGAGTATTCTCATTGCATTTATACATTTTGTCACTCAATTTCCCCCAAAAGAGAAGAATAATCGAGGGACCTTTTCTTGTTACCAATTTGTTTCAGACAACAACGTTTAACAAATTCAGATCTGAAATCTACCAGGTGGACCAATTATGAATTGATCACATTTCTTGGGCTCTCGACTAATGACTAGGATGCCATGCCACAACTTTTCAGGAGTCCTTTTAATCATTTTGATTATGTCATGCGAGAAATCCCCTTTTTAATCATTTTTTGGAGCCTCTGCATAGTTGGACTTGACAGTCATCCCCTTTTTCTCTCGATGCAATGCCTTTTTCACCTTTTGCACCTGCACTTTCATCATTTCATCCTTTTTCCTCTTTTTCTCTACAATTTCTACCCCGCATCCATTTCCTCTGGTAATTCCCATTTTTTCGAGTGCCTGAGTAATTCCCACTTCAAAATATCGACCTTAATGATCCTTGGACTCACAATTTAAGTTTTAAATCCATTCAATGGCACCTTACTGATAGAGACGACAAAGAATTTCATCAAAGAACAATGAAAAATAGTGCGTATTCACATCTCTAAGAGTCTTGGAGCAAAAATGGCAGAAAAATAGGTGAAATGCACAGCAACTATTGATCCTGCCCCTTTTCCACTTTATATCATAGTCATCCATGTGTTTCCTTAGTGCAACTGCAAAGGAGAAGTATAAAGGAAAGTCTCAAACAAGCGTGGGCCTTCCATGTACCACTGGGCCAAGAAAAACACCTTTTGGCCTTTGAAAAGTCTTGGTGAAAAAAGGAGCCAGTGAAAGCCTCCATGTGTCTTAATGGCACATTTTTAGATGGTCCCCAAAAGCAGAGACCCCAAACAAGCATGGGATCAACACGTGTCTCAGTCTGGAAGAGTCTGTTAAAAATTCGAAGTTTCAGTGGAAGGCACCATGTGTCAAGGGTCCGAGACATTTTTCTTCGACCATGAAAAAGTCGAAGAAAAAGGGTAGAGTGAGCAGAAGCCTCCAAGTGTCCTCCTGGTGCTTCTTCAAAATAAAACTCAGGGGCCAGTCCCCAAATAGGCATGGTCCCTCCACGTGTCCTAGGCCTTTAGAAAGTTTCTTGAAAAGTCTAAGTATGGGAAGCCCTGGCGGAAGCCTCCATGTGTCTTCATGGCACAACTTCATGATGGTGGCCAAGAGCAGAGACCCTGAACAAGCGTGAGCTCACCACGCATCCCAGGTCTTAGAAAATTGCTTTGAAAAGTTTTAAGTACAAAGCGGAGACGGCGGAAGCCTCCACATGTATCCCTATCACAATTATTAAGGTGGGACCCTGAGGCTTATCCTCAAATGAGTGCCTGCCCACCACGTGCCCATGGCCCACCAAAAATGTATCTTGCTATATGAAATTTTTTTCTAAGTCTCGAGCAAAGCAACAAAATCCTCCACGTGTCCCTCGACACAACTCCAAGGCCAAAACAAATGGTGAATTTTCAAACGAGCGTCCATTCCTCCACATGGACAAGTTTTGGGTTGAACCGAGTCATAGAGTTTTTAGAGTACCCCAGGTGAGCTGCATCTAACCAAAAAGAGCCACATTTCCATTGATGCGAGAGATGTAAATTTGATGGGAAAAACACACCGTCAAATTGTAAAAATATAGGAAAACCACAATTTGATCCGAAAATGTGTCTTTCTTCAAGGACAAAGAATTTGGAAATGTTACAAGGCCCAAATATGATCTTCCAAGCCACATCCAATCATGTTTCCACAAGTATTTGGGACAAAAATAATAGGGACAACAAAACGTGACTATGGAAAATGGAAAGAAAAGAACAACCCAAGTTTTATGCCTAATTTACAGACTCCTTCAGATGGACAAAATGAATTTTTTTGGACCTTTAAGTGATCCTCAACCAAGGAAGGGATTGATCATGGCAACCAAATGGAGGACAACGCCTTCGAGCACCAACATGGGGAGATAAAAACATGATAGAGGCCGCATGAACTAAGGAAATTCAATGACAAGCGGGGTGAGAATAATTTGAGCACCAACATTGGTTCCAACTTGGGATGGGCACTCCTGTGAGTGTCATAAGAACAAATAGTAGACCAAGTGCCAAAAATAGACAATTGGGAAACAAAGTAAAAGAAAAATCTTACAGAGTAGAAAACCACAACCATCCTCAAATGCACCACCAAGGACCAAAATGAAAAAAACACAAAAACAAATGAGAACATAGAACTATACACTTTGTACAAATGGAGTATACCTTGATTATGAGAAACCCATCAAGAAAATGCTTCAAATTCCTACCATTAACAAGCAATTCAAGTAGTTCCCGTCTAATTCTTATAGGAAGAAGGTATTTTCACCAATTCACATATCAATTGAATAAGGGTCCATCCATAATGCCATCAAATTTACCATGCTTGCCCTTATCTTCATGCCTCTGCTATCCCATAGAATCACAAGATCCCCAATGCTTTGAAAGCTCACGGGTGTCACCTATTTTTAAATAGCTTCTTCAACTTTTCTCTAAACTTCATATGCCGCTGATGGGATGACGTTCTTTCTTCATCCAACTCAATAATCTAATTGATTCGAGCATCATATGGACTAACTTTTTGGTCTTCTTGGTCTTCTAATGCTGGTGGTTTTTCTAGGTCTGCAATGGTTGAAGGAGGAGTGTTTACATTATTTATATTTCTGACTTGGCACTCCTATCTTCCCTAATCCCAAATACTCAAAAACCCTCTTCTTATGCTCGGGAATCCTAAGCATTTCCACAATTGGGAAAGAAATCTTGATCGACTCAAGACTTGGGAAATATCATAGGGAATGTACTTGGGAAAATCATCATTTGGAGAAAGGTTGACAAAATCATCATATGGCACTAGGTTTTTAACATTTTGGGCAAGTGGGCACACCAACTCTACTTGAGACAAGCTGGGAATTTTCCGGATGCATCTTTATTTGGGGTCTATTTTAGGACATTGGTGAGAATCTGGGTCTTTGGTTTGTCTTGAGGCCCTAGCCCTTTGACAAATTTACTTCTTTTGTTATACTCATTTTCATGGGCCACAACAACATTCATTAGCAACTGTCTATCCTCTTCTGATGGGATTCCTCCATCGTACTTCTTAATCATTATTAGGAAGTTCAAATGATTGTACCATATCTATTTCTAAAGCATGAGAGGGAGGAAGAAGAGGTACCCGGTGAATGTAGTCCCAAAAACTTGCAGTAGTTCTTGGACTTATTACTTGATTGAAGTTTCTCCTTGTGTGAGCTTGTAGAGCGAGTCCACCATACATGCATCATCATCAAGTGTTATCATCGTCATCGAGCTTCTTCAACTTGTTGATCTTCTTCACATGGAAGGTGGGGTATGAAGCATTTGTCACACCAATCAATTTGATTTGTCTCTTTAACAAAAACAACTCGGCATTTAGAGGATCGCACTACTCTATTTTCCCTAGCTTGGGGTTGTCTAGCTCCCATGGGTCCTTTACCTCTGTCATCAAATCTCTGATCATTTATAGGATGATTTGTAAATCTATCTTGTCCTTGTTTCCTATACTTGACCTTGAGAAGCTTGTCCAATTACTTTCGCTGCCCTAACTAGTTTGTAAGAGATTTCTTTGACATCCCCGACCAAAGTCTTTACAACTTCCTCAAGATCCATAGCCTTACTTGATTGAGGATTTTCGTGGGTTGATCGGTTTAAAACCCTCCCTCTTAGGAGGTTTTCCAACTTCTTTAATGTTGTTCTCAATTTGCAGCCATGGTAAAGGTCTACCTTAAAGTTCTAGGGTTCTTATCCCTCAAATAGTAAGCAACTTTCTTATCAAATGCATCTGAGTACTTTATCAAACATGATTCATCACATGTCCTGAAGTTAACATGAAGTCTTCTCAATGTTTTGTTAAATCTTGTGTTGAAATCATGCCGATTCATTAGGATTCTTTTTATATTTTCAACCTAGGGTTTGTTTTATCATCACGTAATGCATTCTAAAGGCATTCTTCATCTCTTTTCGAGTCAATGGAATTATCTCGGCATAGATTTATACTAGTCCTTGCACCTTCTTCTAGAGTATGAATAAATAATTTAATGTATACATCTTCAAACTCTATCTCAAAATCCTCGATCATATTGACAAAGAGTTTCAAGTGCTGATCACCAGTTATTGCATTATTTCCTTGAAACTTAGGCAATCTATTTCTTACATCCTGTGGCACAACATTTGGATAGACAACCATGCCTATAAAACTGATGGGACCAAAAGTATTAATGATAAATGGAGGTCTAGGTGGAGGTTGTGCCATATTACTCTGGAGGTGACCTTACAAAAAATATAATGATAAGGAGTGAGGGGTTTGTGTGGTATAGGGATATAATTTTCAGAATGACTTGCCCTCAAAAGGATCTATCTATTGGAAAACTCTATTAGATTTTGAAAATACAAGAGTAGATTGAGAAGTAAATGTTTCAAATATAGATGATGGACCCTCTCCAGATGGAGAATTTAATTCAACAAAGAGGCTACCTGATTCAGAAGCACTTGAGGAAGTACTGCAATCTTCAATCACAGGGATGATCAGTTTCACCAATGGAGATCTCCTTTCTTGATGCTTGATCTCCAACAACCTTCCAAATTCTTTCTTTCTTCTAAATTAGACTTCCCAACTCTTGAAACAACCTTCTACTAGGGTCCTTGGCGAAGAAAGATCTTCTTCCTTCTAGGTTTGCATATATTAACGAAAAATCTCACTTGATATATGTTAAGACAATGGTATTTATAAATAATTTAAACAACACGAAGTCTCCACTAAGGATTTTCACCTTAGTTTGTGCAAATGCACTATGAAAGATCTATCAAATGTTTGTCAATACCAAATTCATGCAAATATCACAAGATCTGCTCTTCTTTTACCCAAATTTACCAATGATGATACAAATCTTAGTGCAATAACTGTATAAGCTGGAAATATTGGAGTCGAGATCTCACAAATTTGAACAATTCTTACAGATCTAAGAAAATAATGACGGTTCAACAATGTATTTGTACTTTAAAATCTTTAAAAAGCATTACCATGGTTTGTACACGTACTCCTTTGTTTAAATACTTCAAAGAGTCCTTGGCAACGGCACCGCAAGTGTTGGTATCCAAATTCATTCTCCTTTTCAAACCAAGCAGCAACACAGATTTGACAGGGAGCTTAGAGGCAGATAGATCATAGTGTGTGTCGTTTTGTAGCCGGGGATGAGATCTAACTGGACCCTTTGTTACTCATATTTGTGGAGAGATGGATAGCACCTTTAAGAGGATTTGACCTATCCTCACTACTTTAGGCCATGCCTCTTCGACTAGGGTGAGAGGACCCTTAGTGTAACCTCTGTTTGGTGAAGGAGATGGAGATATCCTTCTTTTGCACAAATTCTATGAAGAGAACCTTGGGAAAATACAATCAATACTCCATGATTTAACTCTTAAGAGTTGTCACTTCTAAATGATGGAGATATTTTCAACACAAGGCTAAGGTTACTGAAGACATTAAGAAATCCTGATTGTTCTACATATTTTTGCAAGTAGATTTTGTTCCTTTGTTGATACACATGGAAAACAGGGTAGTTCAGGGTGGATCAATGGTTTTTAATGATTTTGGTGGGAGATGAAGTAGGATAAAGTTGATTATACCAGATCTTTGGAGGGACTTCACAATAATGAACAACTTCAACTTCAACAACAAAAAGCTTTAGAATAGTTAAGACGTTCCTTCAACTAGAAGGTGTGCTTTAATGGAGGCCCAAATCAACACGTTTTCACATAATCTTTGAGACTCCAACATGAAGGCTTGAATTGAAATACTCAATTAAACACTAAAGTTTCTGATTAATCATGCCTAAGGTACACCCGAAGACTTACAGACAATCTTTATCAACAAATGATAGTGAATTGATTTTAAATTTGTTTATCTCATCCAAGATGAAGGCTCTTCTTGAAATGAAATTACAAATACCATTAAACTATCACAGGGGATGAGATCTTATGTGATTTCAATATAAGATTGTGATGGGAATGAAAGAAACTATTTGCAGACATTCTAAAATAAAGTAGACACAAATTGCTAGAGATTAGACACAAATTAATTCCAAAATTGCTTAGATTCATCAGTAGGGGAAAGCTTCCAGAGAAATCTCAGTGCTTGTCAATGGCTATACATCTGCAACCAACTTGACATGACAGAAAATCTAACACAAAAGAAAATAACATGTTATCTCAGCTTTGGTCTCTCGCGAAGATGGATTTCTCAAATTTTTCTCAAGAATTCAACTCGACCATTTGCAAGAGTATTCTCATTGCATTTATACATTTTTCTCACTCAATTTTCCCCCAAAAGAGAAGAATATTCGAGGGACCTTTGCTTGTTACCAATTTTTTTCAGACAACGACATTTAACAAATTCAGATCCAAAATCTGCTAGGTGGACCAATTGTGAACTAATCACATTTCTTGGGCTCGACTAATGACTAGGATGCCATGCCACAACTTTTCAGGAGTCCTTTTAATCATTCTGATTCTATCATGTGAGAAATCCCCTTTTTAATCATTTTTGGAGCCTCTGCATAGCTGGACTTGATAGGTCATCCCTTTTTTCTCTCGAGGTAACGCCTTTTTCACCTTTTATGCCTGCACTTTCATCATTTCATCCTTTTTCCCTCTTTTTCCTCTGCAATTTCTGCCCCGCATCCATTTCCTCTGGTAATTCCCACTTTTTTGAGTGCCTGAGTAATTCCCACTTCAAAATATCAACCTTAACAATCCTTGGACTCACAATTTAAGTTTTGAATCCATTTCATTAAAGAATGATGAAAAATGATGAAAAACAGTGCGTATTCACATCTCCAAGAGCTTTGGAGCAAAAATGGTGGAAAAATAGGTGAAATGCACAACAACCATTGATCTTGCCCCTTTTCCACTTTATATCGTAGCCATCCACGTGTTTCCTTGGTGCAACTGCAAAGGAGAAGCATAGAGGAAAGTCTCAAACAAGTGCGGGCCTTCCATGTACCTTGGGCCCAAGAAAAACACCTTTTGGCCTTTGAAAATTCTCGGTGAAAAAAGGAGCCAGCGAAGCCTCCACGTGTCTTAATGGCACATTTTGAGATGGTCCCCAAAAGCAGAGACCCCAAACAAGTGCGGGCTCAACACGTGTCTTAGTCTGAAAGAGTCTGTTAAAAATTTGAAGGTTTAGTGGAAGGCTCCATGTGTCAGGGTCCTAGACATTTTCTTCACCCATTGAAAAGTCCAAGCAAAAGGGCGAGTGAGCAGAAGCCTCCAAGTTTCCTCCTGGCACTTCTTAAAAAGAAAACTCAGGGGCTGGTCCCCAAACAAGCGGTCCCTCCACGTGTCCCAGGCCTTTAGAAAGTTGCTTGAAAATTCTAAGTATGGGAAGGCCCGGAAATCCTCCACGTGTCTTCATGGTGTAACTTCGAGATGGTGGCCAAGAGCGGAGACCCTAAACAAGTGCGAGTTCACTATGCGTCCTAGGCCTTAGAAAATTACTTTGAAAATTTTTAAGTATAAAGCGGAGCGACGGAAGCCTCCACATGTCTCCCTATCGCAATTGTTAAGGTGGGACCCTAAGGCGGATCCTCAAATGAGCGCCATCCCACCACATGTCCATGGCCCACCAAAACTATACCAATTGCATAAATTTTTTCTAAGTCAGGAAAAGTAGCGGAATCCTCCACGTGTCCCCCCAACACAATTCCAAGGCCAAAACAAAAGGTGAATTTTCAAACAAGCTTCGTTCCTCCACGTGGACAATTTTTGGGTTGAAACAGCCATAGGGTTTTTAGTGTGCCCCTCCGAGCCGCATCCAACCAAAAAGGGCCACGTTTCCACCGATGCAGAGATGTAAATTTGATGGGAAAAACACACCCGTCAAAATGTAAAAATGCAGGAAAACCACCATTTGAGCCCTAGAAATGAATCTTTATTCAAGGACAGAGAATTTGAAAATGTTACAAGGCTCAAATATGATCTTCCAAGCCACATCCAATCACGTTTCCATAGGTATTTGGGACAAAAACACTAGGGACGATAAAACATGACTGTGGAAAATGGAAAGAAAGGAACAACCCGAGTTTTATGCCCAATTTATAGACTCCTTTAGATGGACAGAGAAATGAAAAACAAATTCTGGACCTTTAAGTGATCCTCGACCAAGGAAGGGACTGATCATGGCAACCAAATGGAGGAAAAAGTATTCAAGCACCGACACGGGGAGACAAAAAACATGACAGAGGCCGCAAACTGAGGAAATTCAATGACAAATGAGGTGAGACTAATTTGAGCACCAATAAATCCAAAAGGCATCCTAACATAGACATAAGTTCCCCAAGGAGTGGTAAAGGAAGTCTTTATTCTTTTTTACTACTTCACAACAACTTGATTATAGCCAGAGAAACCATCAAGAGTGGATAAAAATTTGGAACCATTACCAATTATAGCATATTCTCCATGTTTGGCAAAGGGTAATTATCTTTCAATGATGATTTATTCAGGTTCCTGAAGTCTACGCATAACCTTATATCACCATTCTTTTTTTTGATAGGCACTAGGTTTGTAACCCAAGATGAGTACCTTGTGGGCTGACTGATCCCTCCATACCTCAACTTCTTTAGTTCTTCTTGCATCTTCAAAGAAAGGAGCGGATTAGTGGGCTTTTTTTTTTCCTGAAAGTCTTGGCATTAGTTTCAAGAGGAATTTCATGTTGGAACAAATCTTCCCTGTATGCCTTCAATTCAGAGTAAGACCAAGTTAGGTAGTCTTGATATTTCTTCAACAATTGAACATAGGACTACTTCTCTTCCTTGCTGAGATTGCTTCCTAACTAGATTTTATCTAGTTTTTATTTTGTGCCCAGGTCGTGATCTTCCACATCTCTTGAAACCGACATACTTCTTTTAATAATGCAATCAACATTATCAAAGTTTGATTCAAGAGCCACCAAACCTCTAGGAATCATGTTTGTCTTTAGTTGGATGATGTCTTTGCCAAATAAAGTTTCCTTTCCTTCAACAACACACACCATTGGTTCCCAATCTATATTTTGGTCAGCAAACTCACCTTGGTTCTGCAAAAACTGTTTCACCTTGGGAATCATCATCAAACACTTGCCAATTTTAACGTTATCATGGACAAATGTCCTTGTTAGTATTTCAACATCATACTCACAAAATGGAGACACTGTACAATTCCCAAATCTAGATCCTAGCACTACTAACTTGTCTGCAAACAAAATTAAACTTTCTATCATGGTGCAAAATATTAAAAGAGTCAAACATTTCAATCAAATCCCAGACTGCATGCTTGTATTGTTTCATTATCTAATTTTTAGTAGCATACACTTTTCTAATTTGCTTGACAATAAGGTTCTGAATCCCTTTGACAATGATATCCTTTATACCATATTTCCATGCAATTCTCAAACCCAATAACAATGCTTCATATTCAGCAATGTTGTTAGTGCATTCAAAGTTGAGTTTGAAAGAAAAAAAAAACTCTTCTTGGCCTGGAAAAATCAAAACAATGCCAACACCATTTCCAAACTTGAAACAAGCTCCATCGAATAACAAGGTCCAAGGTAAACCTACTTGTTCAAGACATTTTACATTGATCAATCTTGTGCTCCTTGCCATCAGCAAACACAACAAATTTATCTGCATCTACATCAACATACAACACTTCATAAGAAGCATTATTGGGGTCTTCAATGAGGTGCAACATCTTCTTCTCTCCATACAACTTTACAAGGATGCCTTCAATTGGAATGGTGGAAAAATACATATCCATCTGAACACTTCCACCAACACTTATAGCCCACTTTCTTGATAACAGCATGCCCCATTTGGTAGGGCAATCAACAATAACAACATCAAGTTTCAAGTTCTTACCTAGATAAGCTGCAAGTTGTACCACCAAACCTTTTACACACCCTACAACTAGAACCTCTCTAGAATCCATTACAGTACACTTTCCATAAGCTATTGTCACTTTAATGTTCAATTCATTCATGACCTCTAGAGGCATAACATTGCATGATGCTCCAAGAATCAAACATACAATTGTGCAACAGTCTGTCCTTAATAATCAATGTTGTAAAAAATGGATCAACATTTAATTGAGACTCAACAAAAGATGTTCCCAAGTAAACTTTAGGTGGTTCACCCATCTCCTCCAATGCTAGTGGCTTTTCTAGGTCTGTAATGGTTGGAGGAGTGTTTACATTATTTATATTTCTGCCTTGGGTACTCCTATCTTCTTCCAACCCCAAATAATGAAAGGAACTCTTCTTGTGCTCAAGAATCCTAAGCGGTTCAAAATCGGGACAAAAATCTTGATCGACTCAAGAGTTGGGAAATGTCATAAGGAATGTATTTGGGCAAAGCAACATTTGGAGAAAGATTGACAAACTCATCGGATGGCACAAGATTTTTCACATTTTGGGCATGGGTGGGAACACCCGTTCTACGTGAGATAACAAGGCATTTTCCGAGATGCATCTTTCTTTGGAGTTTCCTTTGGGACATTGGTGAGAATTAGGGTCTTTGGTTTGGCTTAAGGCCCTGCCCCTTTGACAACTTTACTTCTTGTGTTATACTCTTTTCTTGGGCAACAACAACATTAATTAACAACTTGTCTATCCTCTTCTGATGGGATTCCTCCATCATACTTCTTAATCATTAGAGCTCTTAGGTACTCAAAATCATTATTAGGAAGTTCAAAAGCTTGTACCATATCTATTTCTAAAGCATGAGAGGGAGGAAGAAGAGGTACCTGGTGAATGCAATCCAAAAAACTTGCAGTAGTTCTTGCACTTATTACTTTAGTTGAAGTTTCTCCTTATTGTGAGCTTGTAGAGCAGTCCACCATGCATGCATCATCATCAGTGTTATCATCATCATCAACTTCTTCAACTTGCTGATCTACTTCACATGGTGGGTGGGGTAAGAAACATTTGTCACACCAATCAATTTGATTTGTCTCTTCAACAACAACAACTCTGGCATTTAGAGGATCATGCACTACTCTATTTTCCCTAGCTTGGGGTTGTCTAGCTCCCATGGGTCCTTTACCTCTGTCATCAGATCTCTGATCATTTCTAGGATGATTTGTAAATATGTCTTGTCCTTGTTGCCTATGCTGACCTTGAGAACCTTGTCCAATTCCTTTCTCTTCCGACTAGCTTGTAAGAGATTTCTTTGACATCCCCGACCAAAGTCTTTACAACTTCCTCAAGATCCATAGCCTTACTTGATTGAGGATTTTTAGGGTTGATCAGTTTAACACCCTCCCTCTTAGGAGGTTTTCCAACTGCTTTAATGTTGTTCTCAATTTATAGAGCCATGGTAAAGGCCTACCTCAAAGTTCCAGGGTTCTTATCCCTCAAATAGTAAGCAAATTTCTTATCAAATGCATCTGAATACTTTATCAGACATGATTCATCACATGGCCTCAAATTAACAGGTAGTCTTCTCAATGTTTTGTTAAATCTTGTGTTGAAATCATGCATTGATTCATTAGGATTCTTTTTATATTTTCAAATTTTGATAAAAGAAACCTAGGGTCTATTTTATCACCGTACTGCATTCTAAAATCATTCTTCATATCTGTCCAGAGAGTCAATGAAATTATCTAGAAGATATTTATACCAGTCCCTTGCATCTTCTTCTAGAGTATGGATAAACAATTTAATGTATACATCCTCAAATTCTATTTCAAATCCTCCATCATATTGACAAAGAGCTTTAAGTGCTTGATCACTAGTGATTGTATTATTTCCTTGAAACTTAGGAAATCTATTTCTTACATCTTCACGGCACAACATTTGGATAGCCATCCATACCTCTAAAATTGATGGGACCAAAAGTATTAACAACAAATGGAGGTCTAAGGTGGAGGTTGGGCCATATTATTTTGAGGAGGTGATCACACAGGAGAAACAAAATGATGAGGAGTGAGGGGCTGTGTGTGTACAGGATGCAATTTTCAGAATGACTATCCTCTAAAGGCTTTATTTCTTGGAAAACTCTATTAGATTTGGAAAATACTAGGGAAAATTGAGAGGAAATGTTTCAAATACAAAAGAAGGACCCTCTCCAGATGGAGAATTCAATTCAAAAAAGAGACTACCTGATTTAGAAGCACTTGAGGAAGTATTGCAATCTTCAATCACAGGCTAATCAGTTTCACCAATGGAGATCTCTTTTCTTGATGCTTGATCTCCAACAACCTTCCAAATTCTTCTTCCTTTTGAATTAGAATTTCCCAAATCTTGAAACAACCTTCTACTAGGGTCCTTGGCAAAGACATATCTTCTTCCTTCCAGATTTGCAGATATTAATGACAAATCTTACTTGATATATGTTAAGACACTGGTATTTATAAAGAATTTAAACATCATGGAGTCACCACTAAGGATTTTCACCTTAGTTTGTACAAATGCACTATGAAAGACCTATCAAATGTCTGTCAATACCAGATTCATGCAAATCTTACAAGATCTACTCTTCTTCTACCCAAATTTATCAATGATGATACAAACTTTAGTGTAATAACTGTATAAGCTGGAAATATTGCACTCAAAACTTACAACTTTGAACAATTCTTACATATCTGAATAGATAATGATGTTTCAACAATGTATTTGCACTTAGATCATGTAAGAAACATTACCAGGGTCTGTACGTGTACACCTTTATTCAAATAGTCCCCGGAAATAGTGCCACCAATGTTGTTGTTGACGGCTAAATGGATATGAACCGACAACAAATCAATAAATATTTCTGGCAATGCTAAATAATCCCCGGAAACGGCACCATGAGTGTTAGTATCCAATTTTTTTCTCCTTTTCAAGCTAAGCAGCAACATAGATTGGACATGTAGCTTAGAGACAGATAGATCATAGTGTGTGTCATTTTGTAGCCAGGGATGAGATCTAACTAGCCCTTTGTCACTCAAATTTGTGGAGAGATGGATAACACCTTCAAGAGGATTTGACATGTCCTCACTACTTTAGGTTGTGCCTCTTCAACCAGGGTGAGAGGAATTTTAGTGTAACCTCTGTTTGATGAAGGAGATGGAGATACCCTTCTTTTGCACAAATTTTATGAAGAAAACCTTGGAAAAATATGGTTAACACTCCATAATTTAACTCTTAAGAGTTGTCACTTCTAAAGGATGGAGATACTTTCAACACAAGGCTAATAAGGTTATTGAAGACATTAAGAAATCATGATTGTTCTACATATTTTAGTAAATAGATTTTGTTCCTTTGTTGATATTCCTTTGTAGATATATAGGGCAAATAGGGGTAGTTTAAGATGGATTCATGGTTTTTGAATGATTTTGGTGGGAGATTAATCAGGATAAAGTTGATTATACTAGATCTCTGAGAAACTTCACAACAATGGACAACTCAACAACAGAAAGCTTCAGAATAGTTAAGACGTTCCTTCAACCAGAAGGTGTGCTTTAATGGAGGCCCATATCAACACGTTTTCACACAATATTTGAGACTCTAACATGAAGGCTCGAGTTAAAAGACTCAATTAAACACCAAAATCTCTGATCAATCACACCTAAGGTACACCCAAAGACTTACAAACAATCTTTATCAACAAATGACAATGCGGTGATTTTAAATTTGTTTATCTCATCACAGGATGAAGGCTCTTCTTGAAATGAAATTGCAAATACCACTAAACTGTCATAGGGATGAGATCTTGTGTGATTTCACAAAGATTTCAATGTAAGATTGCAATAGGAATGAGTAAAACTACTTGCAGACATTCTGAAACAAAGAAAACACTAATTGCTCCAAAATTGACACAAATTAATTTTAAAATTTCTTAGATTCATCAATAGGGGAAAGATTCTAGAGAAATCTCACTGCTCGTCAATGGCTATACATCTATAACCAACTTGACATAATAGAAAATCTAACACAGAAGAAATTAACAGGTTATCTCGGATTGGTCTCTCATGAAGACGGATTTTCTCAAATTTTCTCTTAAGAATTCAACCCCGACCATTTGCAAGAGTATTCTCATTACATTTATACATTTCACTCACTCAAATTTCCCCCAAAAAGAGAAGAATATTCAAGGGAACTTTTCTTGTTATCAATTTGTTTCAGAAAGCGATGACGTTTAACAAATTCAGATCCGAAAGCTGCTAGTGGACCAATTATGAATTGATCACATTTCTTGGGCCCTCGACTAATGACTAGGATGCCATGCCACAACTTTTTGGCAATCCTTCTAATCATTCTGATTCTGTCATGCGAGAAATCCCCTTTTTAATCATTTTTCTGGAGGCTCTGCACAACTGGATCTGATAGGTAATATTTTTTCGCTCTCGAGGCAACACCTTTTTCATCTTTTACACCTGCTACCTTCATCATTTCATCTTTTTCCCTCTCTTTCCTCTGCAATTCTTCCCCACATCCATCTTTTCTAGTAATTTACATTTTTGCAAGTGCCCGAGAAATTCCAACTTCAAAATATTGACCTTAACAATCCTTGGACTCACAAATTAAGTTCTGAATCCATCAAATGACACTTTATAGACAGAGACGACAAGGAGTTTCATCAAAAAAATGATGAAAAACAGTGTGTATTTGCATCTCCAAGAGTCTTGGAGAAAAAATGGTAGAAAAATAGGTGAAATGCACAACAACCATTGATTCTTCCCCTTTTCTACTTTATTTTATAGCCGTCCATGTGTTTCCTTGGTGCAACTGCAAAGGAGAAGTATAGGGGCAAGTTTCCAAACAAGCGCGGGCCTTCCACGTGCCCTGGGCCCAAGAAAAACACCTTTTGGCCTTTGAAAAGTCTCAGTGTAAAAAGGAGCCAGCAAAGCCTCCACGTGTCTCAATGGCGCACTTTGAGATGGTCCCCAAAAGTAGAGACCCCAAACAAGCACGGGCTCACCACGTGTCTTAGTCCAGACAGAGTTTTTAAGAAAGTTGAAGGATCAGCGGAAGGCGCCATGTGTCTAGGGTCCGATAGTTTTCCTTGGCCGTTGAAAAGTCCAAGTAAAGGCAGAGTGAGCGGAAGCCTCCAAGTGTCCTCTTGGTGCTTCTTCAAAATAAAACTTAGGGGCGGTCCCAAACAGCAGCGCGGTCCCTCCACGTGTCCCAGGCCTTTCAAAATTGCTTTGAAAAGTTTAAGTATAGAGCGGAGCCAGCAGAAGCCTCCACATGTCTCCCTGTCACAATTATTAAGGTGGGACCCTGAGGCGGATCCTCAAATGAACACCAACCCTCCACGTGTGTATGTGCACTTAAAAAAATCTATGCTAGGTCTCATGAAAAATTTGTCTAAGTCTAAGTCTAAGACAAGTTTTGAGTTGGAGTGAGCCTTAGAGTTTTTCAAAGTGCCCCACTGAGCCGCATCCAACCAGAAAGGGCCACGTTTCCACAGATGCTGAGATGTAAATTTGATGGGGAAAAACACACCCGTCAAATCGTAAAATGCAGGAAAATCACCATTTGAGCCGAAATGAATCTTTATTTCAAGACAGAGAATTTGGAAATGATATAAGGCCCAAATATGATCCTCCGAGCTGCATCCAATCACGTTTCCACAGATATTTGGGACAAAAATGACAGGGACAACAAAACGTGACTGTGGAAAATGGAAGGAAGAGAAAAAACCTGATTTTTCACCCAAGTTCTGAGATCTTTTTCATGGACAAAGGAACGGAAAACAAATTCTGGACTTTTAAGTGATCCTCAACCAAGGAAGGGACTGATCATGGCAACCAAATGGAGGACAAAGTTTTCATGCATCAATACGGGGAGATAGAAAACACGACAAAGCTTGCAAAATGAAGAATTTCAATGACAAACAGGGTGAGACCAAATTGAGCACCAATAGGTCCAAAGAGCATAAGGAAACTAGGTATACCAATCATGATGTAGGTGTTGACTACCTTTTGTAGGATTTTCTTGAGTCTTATTTGAGGCCTTAGCTTGGTTGTTTGCTTGTGGATAGTAGGGGGTTGAAAAGCTACGTTGAATCTACTATTTCTTGCATAATCTTTGTATGTCCTTATTCTTTTAAAAAACCCATTTTCATAAATGAGTTTCCATGGGATGGCAAAGCGACAAATGATATAGTGTAGAAAAATTTTCACAATCTATGTTCCTCTAGTTTTAGCTAATGGACTCGATAGGAGTGATAATAAAGTATTGGCATTTGCATAATAACGGGCTAAATTTCTTGTTGAGGTCTAATACCCGTTGAAAAAAGGACAGATGGATTAAAAGGCTACAACTCATGGGATGGCGCATGCGTAAGGTTGGGGAATCAATATATCTTTTTACACCATTTGACATTAGAAGAATATTTCTCTAAAGTGGGCCAATAATAACCCATATGTAAGATTCACTTGGCTATGGCCATCCCTCTAAAGTGGTTACCCTATGTGCCAATGTGAGCTTTTGTGATAACACTAATGATTCACGAGGAAGAAGGCACCTTAAGAGAATATCATCCTACCTTAAGTAAAAATCGAGTTGCCTTCTACAAGAACATGCACCTACCTGATTTGGCGAGACCCTAGGATAGCGTTATAAACTTTAGGAAAGCAACAAGCTCTTCATACCAGGTAAGGAGAGGGCAACGTCAACGTTTAGGACATCCAAAGGTATTTTTGCGTTCAAACGATGGTTGGGAAAAGATGTGCATTGGCACGTTAACTGTATCAAATTCGATATTTGTTTCAATTAGAATGTAGGAACCAAGAGAAGCTATGGTACCAGCAACGCGGTTGGCGGACAGTTGGGACAGTTCAATCTCGTAGGCATTGAACACAGCAAGTAATTTGTCAACTATAGCCATGTTTCGTTTTAGGACATCATGACGACACTGATAGGACCGACCCAGTTATTACGAGTCACCAACAATGCATAGGCGTTTGACTGATAAAAAATGGGCCACCTGAAGACCGATGATTATAACTTTGTATTCAGCCATATTTTTGGTGCATGGGAAGTTCAACTGAAAAAAAAGGGGGCGCATGCAGCATGGGAAGTTCAGCTTAAAAGACAACAAGATAGGCGCCCTTGGGTGTAATGAATACGACTCAGAAGCACCATCTTATTCTCTTTTAGAACCATCAAAGTCAAATTCTTCTTCAGCATCAACCAGTTCATCATGTTCAAGAACAATAAAAATAGAATCATAGAGAAAATTGAAATTCAGTGAATGTGGATCAAGAATTGGAGCTTTTGTAAGCTGATTTGTGATGACATAACCCTTGATACCTTCTTTGAGATAAATTTTAGATCAAATGTGGTAAGCATGATCAATTTCATTGTGCGACTATGGTGGTAAGCCTTTCCCATCATATAGTGAGGCAGATCAGCTTTGGCGACAATAAAGGTCTTGTCATTTAACATATATTGTCGTAATCTTCTTCTCGCAGAGAATACAATTGCAAGGCAGAGCTTCTCCATGTGGACATAATTAAATTCGTAGGCTACCAATATACGACTACTATAATAGATGGCATACGATCGATTGACTTTGTTTCGTTGCGGAAATATACTTCTGAGAGTGGATGTAGTGAGAGATATGTACAAGTAGAAAGGGAAATTAGGTTGTGGTGACGAAAACACAGGGAGTGTTAGTAGGTAGCATTTGATAAGTTTAAACCGAATTTGACATCCCCCCTCCGGTCGAAGGTGACGCCTTTCTTCCAGATGTGGCTAAATGGTTTGCACTTATCAGAAAGTTGAGCAATGAAGCATCTATCACCTTGAAGTTTTGCCTCGAGACTACACAGTTGTTTGATATTGGTTGGTGGAGGCATATCAACAATGGCTTTGGCCTTTGCATGGTCAATCTCACAGCCGCACTGCGAAATCATGAATCCTAATAACTTGCCAGATGAACACAGAAAATGCATTTCTTAGGATTCAAACGAATGTCGTATTCTTACAACCAAAAAAAGATTTTGCGAAGGATGAATAAGTGATCAACGCGCAACTTAGACTTGACAAGGAGATCATCGACATAATCCACAATAATATCGTGGATATAATTGTGATAGACAGAGGTCATTGCTCTTTGGTATAAGGGATCAACTTTTTTGAGGTTGAAAGGCATGACTTTGGGTGCTACCTTGATTCAATTGTACCCCGAGAAGATGTCCATGAAAGAATTTTTTAATCTCCAGTAATGATATCAATGATAGTGTCCTTGGGACAAGCCTTATTGATATCATGAACTCTTTAAGTGTAGAAGTTAGGGGTGTTGAATTTTGTAAAAATGGCATTAAGAAGTATCTTGAGCTCCAAAACACTATTTCCAATGACATGGATTAAATTGGCATCTACCAACTTGAAGGGAATGCAAGACTATGTTAAGAACACTTATGCAATCTTAAGAAGTATGACCTCTCCACATTCATTAGGAAAATATTGAAAAACAACTCAAGAAAAGGTATTTGTCATATACTTCAAAGGAAAGGAAAATAGTTGAATTTAATGAGCTTAAGAAATGAAACTCTGCAGTTATCAAGTATTAATCCTACTTTTTAAGTATTCTCTAGTACATAGATTGTGTGTTACGCGGAGACTAAGATCACAAGTTTGAGCTGAGGTTGTAGGAAAATTTGATGTATGATGTAGATTTAACAAACTAAAAACTATTGTCCTCTGCAATACACTTAGCTCACAAGGCTAAATCAAAGGAAAGTTGAAGAGTAAAGGCTCAACAAGAATTCAAAAATAAAAAATCATTGTGGTAGAAAACATTGATGGGCCCAATAATTTGAACTTGAAGGGATGGATTCTGATGTCATTTCAACAAGGGAACTTTTCAAGCCGGTATAACAATTAGTCTTGAAAAGGATTCAAGTATCCTAGATTTTAGAGGGATGGACAAAAGCCTCTGCAATGATGCCTTAAGAGGTTTTAGACGTGATAATAAAGAGGATGGATTCCCGATGTCAATTGAACAAGGGAACTTTTCAAATTGGTATAACAATTAGTCTCGAAAAGGATTCAACTATCCTAGATTTTAGAGGGATGGACAAAAGCCTCACAATGATGTCTTAAGAGGTTCTAGACATGATAATTAGAGAAATGACCCTCATTCACCTCTAAAGGTGTGATGTTTGTTTCGAGCTCAAATTTGAGGAATTTGAATTTTACCCAAAACCTCATGGAACATTGTTAGAAATGATGACAACCACATGTAGAAAACCTTACCTTTATAACAACAATCTAATTTATGCAAAAATTAGGGTAGCGACTGTTTAAGCAACCTAGGTTAAATTTAAATTTAGTATCTCCCACACACAAATCTTCATAAATACATCAATAACATGAAACCCTTGATGAAATCATGCAAATAAATGTTTCAACAATAAAATATAGACTGTTGGAATTAATTAGTTGCTCAAAAAACAACCGAAATTTTAAAAATCGTATCTTCATAAATACTTGGAGATAAAATGCAAATGATAGCTCAAAATGACCACAAAAATGGTAGTTATCAAACAAAATTAGAATAAGATTTTTCCAACCACCAAAACCATTAAAAAGTGATCTCAAAATCTCCAAATGGGTCGCACAAGTTGAAAATGAGTGTGACAACACAAAAAGCGTGCCCTAGCTAGAATTTGTGCCCTAACATTGATGGAAACCCTTTTTATTTTGAAATTTTGAATTTGAAGCTCACTTGTGACTCCCGAATGAAGCCACCAATGCAACAAATGAGGGTTTTCATCCCCAATAGGATCCAATGAGGGTTTTCATCCTCAAAGGCTGAAAATGAGAGCTCAATGCTCCAATTTCCAAGAGAGAAGTATTAAAATTCACCAAGATGATCCTTACAATGAGCCCCAACATTTACCTTTATAGCCTTTTCTTTTCCTTGTGGAGTGCTCCATGTGGGACACTTTATTTCCTTTTTAACATTTACTTTTCCTCTTTTTAATAATTTAATTAAAGTGCCAATAATTAAAATTACTTTAGCACTTAAAATTAAATTATTAATTTACTTCCTTCCTTCCCCCTTTTAGCCAACTGAAAATAATGAAAATAGGCTAAGGGTCTTCTTTCTGCTTTAGTATTTAAAAATACATTTTATTTTAATAATAATATTATTAAGTTGCCCATAAATAGAGAGTTATCTGGGCTCAACTTAAAAATATTATTAAGTATTTCTAATTTAGAAAATGAGACATTACAAAAGGCAACATGTCAAATAAGATACCCATCTTAGTGTGTGCATGTTGGGTCTATGAAACAAATATCATTTCAATAAGGATTACTCTATGTTTCTAGAAAGAATACTTGATCATCGCATATTTGCAACATTGGATAATAGAGAAGTGGAAAAATCAGCCAACTGCTATTACACTCAAGGTATGATTTATGATTTTTAGTTTCGTTCTTGTTGATTTAAGAAACTAAAGGTATGATTTGGGATTTTAGTTTCTATTCTTATTGATTTAAGAGAATCGAATAGTTTCATATCTCTTGCATTAGTTTATAATTATAGCATTTCACAATCAAAGTTGAGAGAGAGTTGGAATGTAGAGTTCGGTTCACGTAAGAAGTATCTTGTCGCTGAATACTTGGACCAAGTGTAAATGGATTTTGGTCCCTTCAAAACCAGGCTACATTTACATTTTTCCCTTCTTGGGTCTTGAGATATCATATTGGGGATGGTTTGTTTAAAGATCCATAAAAAAACTTTGTATTTTTGAGAGTAAGTTTGAATGTTTGGATAATAGAAAAGTGGAAAAATCAGCCAACTTAAGAATTGGTTAATGGGCCGTGTTATTCTCGAGAATCAATAAAGCCATGAATAATTTTTTTTTGATTTCCATGTATGTCAAGAGAGTAGTTAGAAAGGGATTAACTCTATTCCATTCAAATTTGAATAAGGTAATTAAAAATTTTGAGTCTAGTTTTAGGAGTTTTTACGTATTACAAGAGTTTGAACCATTTTACCAACATGAACTATTGAGTATGCCTCTAGTGAGAGAGTTTGATTTCACAATTGAAATCAAGTCGGGATGTGCACCTACTTCCAGGCTCCTTATAGGCTTACCACGTTGATATGTAGGATTTGATGATGCAACTTCAAGAGTTGCTGATTTTGGCTTGATAAGACCAAGTCTCTCCTTATGGTACCCTTGTAGTATTTATTTCCAAAGAGGACATTGTTTTTATTAAGTAAAGATAATGATTATCCAATCCAATCCCTAAAAATGTGAAAAAATCCCAAAGTTTCATGGTTTTATTTGGTTACTATGGGAGGTTTGTGGACAAATTCTCAAAGGTTGATAATCATATTACTTCCTTGCAGCGCAAGGGGAAAAGAAAATTTGGTCTTCTAAATGTGAAAAATATTTTCAGAAGATGAAGGACCTCCTTCTTCAGCACCTATCCTCACAATTATGGATCCCAATGGAAATTTAGAGGTATGGACAGATACTTCCTTACATGGGTACGAAGATGTTTTGACACAAGATGGAAAGGTAGTTTTCCATGAATAAAGAAAGTGAAATGAGTATGAAAAAAATTATGCATCCCGTGATCTTGAACTAAGCAACAACAATGCATGCTTAAATACTTAATACACTTCCTCATAGGTAAGCGTTTAAGTTGAAAATAGACCATGGGAGTCTTGATAATATCTATGTTGGAAATATGCATGTAATTCCAATGTAGCTTTTAGGAATATTAAAAATAGATTTAGTTTTGTTTAGTTAACTCAACTTTATCCTATTTTTAGGATTAGATTTAATTCAAATAAATCTGCTTTAATTCATGCACAACATGCAGCTATTTTAAAGCATGAGTTTAAATTTAGAATGCTCAGTTGAAGAGTTGTTAGTGGGTGAGTTATTCTATTTAAATAACAACAATTGTAATTGCTTTGTATGCACACACAGAGGTGTGAAATATGCACAAGCAAGTAAGGATGTGCATTGAAAGCACACAACTACACGCACAACTTGATTGTAAAGAGATGAAGCTTTGAGTATGATGAAGATTTTATTAATGGAGATTACGCATAGTAGTGATGGTTTGAATATTCTTCTGTTTATGCAAGTTATTTAATTGTTCTGTTTATTTCTTTTATGTTGTTTTCTATATAAGACTGCAGATTTTCTACAAATTGGTATAAGAGAGAGGTTATTCTAGTAGCTTATTAAATTGGTAGCAAGATATGGATTCTACATTTGGCATGCATATGCCACAATTTAATGGAAAGAATTACTTGTAGTGCCCACTTCCCTTTAGCACCTTTTGATATTGATCATGATATTGCTGATTATATTATAGACATGGTTATGGACTTTATTATATAATGATGTTAGATGTTAGATCATGGATTATTGTTGACTTGATTCGAGTTATGATGCATGATGATTATTATAGACATTTTGGATATTGATGTTGATATATTGTTTAACAAGGTTATATTATGGATGTTGTTTGGACATGTGATATTTGGATATTGTGAGTAGACGTAGAAATAAAAATTATTTGATGATGATATATTTGTTGAGTAAAATTGTAAATGATCTTGTTGGTTGCTTGGATGTTTTTGTGATCCATATATCTAGATGATTTTGTAATTTTATTTATATTATTTTGGATGTTCGATATGGCCACGAGGCCGAGAAGGAAGTATTGTGTTTTGCGAGGTTTAAATATCACAACAAACATTGGGGGATTGGAGACCAACCACATTGAAATTCTAAATGAATTCAACAAGGTCACCATGGCAACTTGTATTTGTTTGTGTGTGTTTGTGTGTGTGTTAGGAATTCTCATGCGGGGGATCACCTTTAAATGTGACCAATGGGTTTAATGTATTTCTTTTATTTGGTCAATTTGTTTATGTTTGCATGTGTTTATTTTGTGGTGCTTTTACCCTTTCATCAATTATTAAATGGTGTGTAAATATTGTGAGTAATCATATTGTTAAAATAAATAAATCCAATATGTCATAAGAGGGTAATTAATGAGAGTTGTTGGCCATGATTTAAAGTGTTATAAGTAATGTGTAAGTTAACTTTTGAGTGTGAAACACTCCACATTCTTGGAAATTCGAATTTGTCCTTGGAGGTTGATTTTGGAGGCTTATGGGACAAGTTAAACTTGTCCTTTACCTCTTAAATTCATTAACCAACCATACCTATGGTTGGAGGATTGATTTTAGACTTTTATAATGCATTTGTGTAAGTCAAATTGTAAGTTTTATTGCACTTTTATTACATGGTTTAATTTCAGTCCTTTGGGGTGTGGGTTGGATTTGAGCATGTAAGTAAACTGTCATATTATTCACCCACCTATTTATTATGCATTAGATAATGAAGTTGAATTTTGGGGTTGGGGTTGAGGATGTGTGATGTGGCATCCTACATAGATCCACCTCATCCTCTTCCCTTCCCTCTTCTATAAAATTAAATTCCTTTCCTTGTTTTAGGTTGCTTCATTTTATAGACTTCATTCTTAGGTGAATTCCTTGCTGTTTTGGGAGCTCTTGTTGTTGGAGAAGTTTAAAGATTGTTGAATGCTTGTTGTTTGGTGGATTTTTGGATTGTTTTCTTGGAAAAAAATGTTGTTTGGAACTTGGAAAACTCCATCATGGAGAGGTAAGAGCTTGATTCTTGAAATGCTCTTCTTTTATGAATGTAAATGTTATTGTGTGAATGTTTAGGCATGTTTGTGGTTTGTTGGATAGATGGCCTAGGTATGGTGTAGGAGAAGACTATGGGGTTCATTTTGTGGGAGGCACAAGTGTTTTGGGGAGGTATAAGTGTGGAGGGAGTTGGGATTTGGGTTCCACCTTACAAATAAATTGCTTCCATTTCTTTACTCGTTATGGGGTTCCATAAGAGGTTGGGGATGCATAAGGAAATGTGAGGAATAAGGGGTACTTGGGGAGGCATAAGGAATGTCAGAGTTATGATATACTATATTTTGGCAGTTTGTAATTCAGATGGTGATACCCATTTTCCCTTTTAGGAGGCATAAGAAGCATCCCCCATAGTTTCTTGCTCCTTTTGCTTGCTTGATGAATCCTCGATAATGTTTGTCATGCTTTAATGTAGTTGTAAACTACATTCTATTTTGGACTGTGTTTTATTGTGAAAATGCTTCTTGAGTGTTTGTGGAAGCCTGTTGTTGCCATAAGTTAGATCACATCTCTTATTGCTTTGTGGTTGGGGCTCGAGGGCCAATGAAGAAGGATGGATTCTCCTTTTCATTGGATGTCTTGGTTGGGTGGAGAGCGTTGCCTTTCCCTTGCTCTTGTGGTGATCAAATTAGAAGAATGTGAAATCTACATGTTGCTATTCTAGAGCTAAGAAAAAGATAGTTTGATAGTCCCTTGTGAAATGAAATCTTATTGTAACCTTTCCCACTTGAAGTGGATGAACTTGTATATGTTTTGTAATGGAAAGATGTTGTATTGGTTATGAAAGTGTAAATTGAAATGTGAAAGAGACATACTCTTTTTATGTTCTTTTGAAAGCAAGAAATTGTGTTCTGTATGATGAAATTGAAGAATGAAAGAAGGAAGTTGTAAAGTTGTCTTTTGGAATCAATAAAGGATTGCATAACCTTCCTCAAATTTCATCATTGTATTGAATTTGATCACCTATATGTGAGTTGTAATCTCTGTTTGAAAGAAAGAAATGCGTATGAAGAAAATGTAATACTCTGTTTTGTGAAGTGCATGATTTGAAAAGAATAAAAGTTGCATTCTTGTCTTTATCAGTTGATTGAAGGAATGAAACCTATTTGAAACTAGCATGAAATGAATTCATTTGTAAGGCAAGTAAAATAAGAACCATTGAGTTAATTTTGTTGTTTCCATTTCTGCTTCACGTTAAACTCTACAACTTTTACCAGAAATGAACCGACCGAACTTGCAATCAATATGTAAGGATATTACTTGTATAAATCAGAACATATACAACAAAATAACATGAGAGAACACCAAAATATAGATAAATGATGACAATATGCTCATATAATAGCTTTTCCACTTCAAGGGGGCAACCTCCAATACCACTTCGAGGGGGTAACCTCCAAACCATACAATAACACTCCAATACTCAATATGATGATTAACTAAAACCTTCTAACCCCTATATATACCATTCTAACCTATGGCCAATGTTTTCTACAGGCCGACCTTCTAAGCATAATAAATCATAAATGAATGATATAATAAGATAAGGGGATGTGTGCCACATGTCGGCATCTCCATCAATACATATACATCATAACATCCTTTCCCTAGGTGCATAGCATTCCTTCCCTCCTTGACATGTTTCATCCCTGAAACATAAGAAGAAACCATGTAATGAGTGTGTTGTAAATTTTTACACACTTTGTGCCATGATCGATCACCCATCCATATGTGATCATGGTAGATGATACATATCTGAACTAATATCCATATTCCTTTGCGCTACTTTGATTCCATTCATGACCATAGTTTATCATCCTTGGATTCCATGCATAACCAACATAAAGATTCAATGCATAACCATAATAAGTTCCATTAACCATAATATAACCATAATAAGGATTCCATGCTTCATAATTGTTGCTCCATTGATCCCCTGTATAAATAAAGTGATTATTCCTCCAATTACTTGTATATCTATATTGGTTGGAAATATGATGTGCCCTGGGATATCTCCATGATTTTTTTCTCTCATGTTGACGTGGATTTCCATATGCTACAATTGTAGTATCCTCAACCTTATCAACCTATTTCTAAACTTTCTTTTCTTCTTCCACCTTTGCATTTGATATTTTCTTTTTCTCTTGAGTAGATGAATCATCATTTCCTTCTTTTTCTTCATGTTCCTCTTTTGAATCATCCTTATTCCCTTCTTCTCCATATTCTAAATCATCCTCATGGTCTATATTGAATTTTCTTTGATTTCCATTAAGCATGATATCTTGTAAAGTGACCTTCTTCTTTTTGTACCAAATCTTCATAAACTTATTTTTCATATTAATATTAATTGTCCCCAATGTCTCTAACCAAGGATACCCAAGAACAATATCCAAACCATCCATATATAAGGCAAAAAAATCTGAATGTAAAGTATATTTGTCCATAGTAAGTTTTAAATCTTCAAAAACTTGAATTTTCTTACCATTCACTTGAGCTTATTTGATATTACTTTCTTGAATATGTAGATGTTGAGCCATATCCTTGTTGATGAAGTTATACTTGTTGTTAGGGTTTATGGAAAAAATTATCTTATTCCTTTGAATGCATCCATGAAACTGAAACAAGGTATCTTCCTTCTTGGGAGCCATAATATCTTCTTCTACATTAATATATTTTTTTCTTCCTCTTCTTCATAGTCTTCTTCGTTCTTTTGCATTTGATTCTTCAATATATGTTGCACCATCATCTTCCCTCGAATATTCTTCACCTTCCTCTTCATCTTCTTTCTCTCTTGATTCTTGATATAATCTTCCCCATCATCTTCCTTTGACTCTTCTTCCTCTTTGTGGTCCCATCTATCCATAAAAAATGTTCCATTTCCTCCCAAGACCAATCCTTCTGTCATTTTTAACTCATAAAACTAAATCCATGTAGGACCACCAAGATAATGTGAAAACCTATTCCTTGTCATGAAATATGAGAAATATATATTCTTAAATTTTACCCACCATTCTTTAGCATCCATCTCACCATTTCCATAAAAATTTGTTATCCCCGTGATCATGATTAGGGTTTAGGAATTCTGAAAATATTTAGGTAGATGGATAAAACCACAAAAAAAAAACCCTAAATGAAATTTCAAGAGCTTTCCAAAAATATAAATTTTCTTTAAAAAATACCACACTTTGCTTCTGAAAAGTGAATTTATGAAGAAACATAAAACACCAATAAAATCCCTAAACAGCAGATCCAATGGAGCTGAAATTTTCAGATATTCTGAATTATAGTGTTTCAAAATTATGATGCAAAATTTGGGAAAAAATTGATACCCTCTTCAAGATATATTCGAAACAAAAAATTAGGGTTTTTACCCTAATTTTGGCCGAAATCGCTTGCTCTGATACCACTTGTAAGGATATTACTTGTATAAATCAGAACATATACAACATAATAACATGAGAGAACACCAAAATATAGATAAATGATGACAATATGCTCATATAATAGCTTTTCCACTTGAAGGGCAACCTCCAATACCACTTCGAGGGGGTAACCTCCAAACCATACAATAACACTCCAATACTCAATATGATGATTAAATACAACCTTCTAACCCATATATATACCATTATAACCTATGGAAAATACTAAGGCCAACCTTCTAAGCATAATAAATCATAAATGAATGATATAATAAGATAAGGGGATGTGTGCCACATGTCGGCATCTCCATCAATACATATACATCATAACATCCTTTCCCTAGGTGCATAGCACAAGAAATAGAAATGAACATTAAAATTGAACATGCTAGGCTATAAATGAATGTAATTAGACAAAATCACTTAAGGGAAAATCCTTCAAACCTTGCAAAAATGGGCTCAACCCTCTTACAGTCATTTTGCTGTCAAGAGATGTAGATTTTCAAATTGCAAATCAATCAAACAAATTGAATCTTGAAATCCTTCTTAAATCTATCTATGAACAATTCTCCATGTCTACTTTTCATGTTAAGAGAGGAAGAAGATCAAATTGAATAAATTTTATAAGTTAAAATTTACCCAGATTTACTTTACCTAAAATCTGCGAATGTTTTTACAAAATTGAACCATTAAAATTCATCAAAATTAAAAATTAATCAATTGTATGTAAAGAAGACATCAAGATCTTAATAAAAAGTCCTCGTTTTCCCAAAACTAAGCTCTCTATCAAATTTATGGCCTTCAAAGTTTTTCTTCATTTGGCGTTAAAAAAAAAAAATTTCTAATTGTAAAAAAAAGGGAAAAATTTCCTTGGCAGTCCCTCTGGTCCAAATTTTCCTTTAGCGCTTCCAAAAATTTTTGGGAAAATTTTCCTAATTTTCCCCGCCGCCCCATTGGCCTCTACAAAAATCGGAGAGGCCCACGTGGCACCACGAGGCATTGGCAGAGGGGCGGGTCCCTTTTAACTTAGTGCTTTAGAAAAAAATTGGGAAAATTTTCTACATTTTCCTCGTCGCCCCGCCGGACCGCATGCCAATCAAGAGCTACCACATGGCATCACGAGGTGTTGGCAGAGGCGCAGGTGAATTTTACCCTTTTCACCCTTCAGGTGTTAAAACTCTTTTATCCCCACCACCCCACTTTCCCCACGTTGGCTTAGGAGGCACCATGTGTCCCTTGTGGAATTACAGATTCGCGGGAGCATGGGTGCAAAGGTGGTTTTTTTCCCCACGCGGAAATTTCCAAAATGTCTCCTGTCGCCCCGCCCGACTCGACTCCTCCTCTGGGAAAAATTTCTCCCCGCGGTCCACGAGATCCGCCTTTGGGGCAAAATTTTTCTCCCCAGGTCCCTTGCAGCCCGCAGTGCCTGCTCTTGGGGAAAATTTTCACCCCAAAGCCCGCCAGCCCATAACTTGAGAAGTATGAGGAGTTAGGAGGACTTGTTTATATCATTGAAATTTTGAATGTGTTAATTTTGAGAAAAATCAAGTTGAATCTTTAAAGCTAGTTAGAGAGTGGGTATGGTGAGGAATTTCCCTCTGAACCTAATTGAACAATTTAACCCTAAATTTTGGGACCTTGTGACCTCTAATAATTGTTAATAAAATAAAAGTAAATTCTAGTGGATTAGAATTGATATGGAACTTGTTAGTGATAACTATTATCTTGTAACCTAGTTGTAGAATCTTTTAAAAAATAAATTATTCCATAATTTTCCTAACTAATCCTAGGTTGTTCTTGGATCTCAAGTGGGTTGTTTTAGCGGGCATCCCACGTGGTATCGTAAGTAGTGGTTCAAAATCTTGGGCCATTGGGCACACTAGAAAACTTGAGATATGAACCTTAAACCTAGCACACTTTTAAATCTAGAAAACAACTTAGTTTAGAATTTTTCATATTTTAGTAAACATGGAAACTGAATAAAACTTAGAAAGATGAACTAAGTCTCGTCTTGCTCTGTGTAGGAGGTGCAGACAAGATGAGGAGCCTTTTCACATAGACCTAGGCATACCACCTCCAGAGCATGCCGTAGCAACTATCCTACCACAAATCTTGTAGACTCTTTAGGATGTTAATGCCACTCTACGCGGAGGATCAGTAGGAGGGCATGTAGCTAGACATGATAGAGTCACTTCCATTGAGGGTCATGTATCTCCTCGACCTAGTGAGGAGCATGGAGGAGAGAACTTCCATGTAGATTCGGTTAGAATAGAGTCACCATAGAGGGGACAGGGTGATCAAATTTCGGGACATAGGAGAGGTCTCGAGCCTAGGCTTAGGGATGAGCATACGAGAGAGGCCTAAATGCCATTAGACCATAGCTGTAGATCACATCAGAGAGATCTTGAAGCTTCAGGCTATCACATTATTAGGTGATAGGTGGATTTCGGGAAGAGGCATGGTTGATGAGCTTGAGCGGATGCTTCAAGCTTTGTCCTTGTTATAGCAACATGAAAGCTCATGTTGCGATCTATCTCTTGAGGATAGAGCTGGTGTTTGGTGGTGGATAGAGGAGTAGAAGCTCCATGTTGATTAGGAGATAGATTACACTCAGCTCTTTAAGGAGCATTTCTAGAGTAGATATTTGTCATGGAGGTTCATACAACAACGGATAGATGAGTTTCATGACCTCAGCGAGCATCTCTTATAGTGGCTAAGTATGAGAGTAGATTTTGGATCTACTCCAGTATGTTGATTACATGCAAGTTGAGCAGGTGCGGATCCACAAGTTCATCCGGAGGCTGAATTTAGACATTGGAGGTGCGGTGTGGATCCATTGTCCACAGACATTAGCCAAGGCCGTTGAGAAGGCCTATATAATAGAGGAGACTCGGGGAAAGACCCAATAGGCTAGAGACTGAGTTCAGAGCCGCATCTGACAGATGTAGGACAACAAATCAAGGCGGTCAAGTACCTCTTCCTCGTGGTGGATAGGGTTGGCAACACGGACACATCTGTTAGACCACCGCGAAACAACAACAATAGTCCTACCCACCTTATAGACCCCACAGAGGTTTGATGCATAGAGACATCGAGTATGGGACCTCCTCCTAGGGTCCCATCGGGACATAGGTTCCCAGAGAGCTCACTTAGTAGGAGCTCGCTGCAAAGACCTCGAGTGGGCGTAGCTAGATCATTAGGGATCCACACTACAAACCTCCGAGTACCGACCTGGACCTGCTATACAAGGGAGAGGATCAAGTAGTTTGTCTTGGTTGTGGTGTTACTAGATATTTTTTGAGAGACTACCCACATAACCCTAATAATAAGGGTAAGACACACGAGATCTCGGGGCCTACTGTTGGTGATATGGGGCGTAATCATAGGATGTACGTAGGAGTCAAGAATCTGCTAGGTAGAGCATCAGAGTACAATTATTGAGACTATAGGTAACATTGGTGGCATTCCTACCTCCATTTTGTTTGATTTTGGTTCTTCTTGATTCTTTCATTGCACCATCTCTAGTAGAGCGATGCAAGCTAGTGGTAGTTAGGAAGGGTCTTAGTTGGGATGTTGAGATGGCTTCGGGCCAAGATCTCTATAGAATCCCTAGTCAAGGAGTGTGTAGTGGATTTGGGACCCTTCACCACTACCTCGGATCTTTGTATCCTTCCTTTGGGCTCATATGGAGTCATCTTGGGTATGGATTGGTTGTCTACACATAGGGCCAGGATGGATTGTTACCACAAGATTATATCTTGTGCATATGATTTGAGAGTTGAGTCGGTGATTTCAGGGGTTAGGAGACCCATTTCTATTTGCACCATCTCTACTATGCAACTTAAGTAGTGTGTGCGACGGGGTTGTTAGATGTATGTTATTACAGTCAGTGAAAGATCAGAGGATGGGTCTAGTGGACCATCACTAGATGATCATCCCATTTTGAGAGAGTTTTCTGATGTCTTTCTAGGGAAGCTACCAGGGGTTACTACCCCCATGTGAGATTGATTTTCATATAGATCTGGTTTCGGGAGTAGAGCCTATCTCAGGAGCACCTTATCAGATGACCACCCTAGAACTATACGAGCTCAAGTTACAGCTGGAGGGCCTTCGGAGAAAGACCTTATCCATCCTAGTGTATCCCCTTGGGTAAACCAAGATCTTTGTAAAGAAGAAGGATGGATCCTTGTGGTTGTGTATTAATTACCGCCAATTGAATAAGGTAACGATCAAGAATCGTTATCCCCTTCCATGTATTGATGATTTGTTTGATCAAATGAAGGGATCCACAACTTTCTCTAAGATAGACCTTAAGTTAGCTACCATCATTGAGAATTTGAGAGCGAACATTCATAAGACCGCCTTTTGTACGAGATATGGCCACTATGAGTTCACAGTGGTACCTTTTGGTTTGACTAATGCCCCCGCAATGTTTATGAGTTTTATGAATGGGGTATTCATGAATTTTCTTAGATAACTTCGTGCTCATCTTCCTTGATGAAATTTTGATCTACTCACGTACGTGTGAGGAGCATGAGGGGTACCTTCACCATATTTTTCAGTGTCTTCGGGAGCATCGACTTTACGAGAACTTGGAGAAGTGTGCATTCTTTCGAGACAAAGGTATAATATTGGGGTCATATCATTTCTAGGAAAGGTATCGCAGCTTCATGAGACTATTAAGTTACTACAGAGATTTGTTTAAGACTTCTCTCGGATTGCACACCCCATCACTTCCCTTCAATGGAAAGGGAAGAAGTTTGTTTGGTCGAAAAAGTGCGAGCAGCCTTGAAGGCATTAAAGGAATGCCTCACTACAAAACCTATCCTTGCAGTACCGGATCCATAGGGTGAGTTTTTAATTTACATGGATGCTTCTTTAGTAGGTCTTGGGGTGTGTTGATGTAGGACGACAGAGTAGTGGCTTTTGAGTCTCACAAACTCAAAGATTATGGGATTAATTATCCAACTTAGGATCTTGAGCTTGTGGTAGTTGTGCATGCTTGGTTCGATGGAGGAACTTTCTACTTTGTCAAATATTCACACTCAGGATAGATCACTTGATTCTTTGCCACCTCTTCACACAGCCCAATCTCAATGCTCGTTAGCGGAGTTGGATGGAGTTTCTTTGTGAGTATGATATGGAGATAGAGCATGTGAAAGGGAAGGAGAATGTGGTGGCAGATGCTCTTAGCAGATGGAGACATGTGGCTATGGCCACCTCAGTGAGCATAGATTTGTGGAGTAGAATTCTTCAGTAGCTTCCTCTTAACAGCTTCTACATTGCGCTTTGAGTAGAGATCGAGTCTCAGAGACCCCTCAAGGGGAATTTTGATGGTTTTTCATTAGAGGAAGATGGTATTCTCAAGCACAGAGGCTAGATTTATGTTCCTAGAGATGGAGGCTTGAGGTAGGACATCTTGGTGGAGGCACATCATGCACCCTTTTCAGCCCATCCCGGGGTGAAGAAGATGCACGCCACCTTGAGACAGTTGTATCATTGGAGAGGACTTCGTAGAGATGTGGCTCAATTCGTGTCACGATGTTTAGAGTGCCAGAAAGTAAATGTTGAGCATCAACATCCAGCTAGCCTTCTCTTTCCTCATGCTATACTGAGTGGAAATGGGACACCATTTCTATGGACTTCATTGTTGGGCTACCGATGTCGAAATATCACCACAACGCCATCATGGTCACGGTTGATAAATTGAAAAAGTGACTCACTTTTCTCGATAAAGACCACTTATATGGATAGTGCAAAGGCACGGGTATATATTGATGAGATTGTTAGGTTACACTGGATTCCGTAAAATATCATTAGTGACCATGATCCTTTGTACACTTCCCATATCTAGACTACCATGCAGCACGCCCTCGGGATGAGAATCAACTTCAGCACAACATATCACCTCGAGAAAGATGGATAGACTGAGTGGGTGAATCAGATTTTAGAGGATATGCTCAGGATGTATGTGATGGATCATTAGTCTAGATGGGAGGAGTACATGTACTTGGTGGAGTTTGCCTACGATTATAGTTTTCAGAGTTCTATAGGCATGGATCCTTTTTGGTAGGCTTTGCATGGGATAGGTTATAGGATAGGGTTTCTCTTGGACCAGATTTATTATGGAACATGGAGCAACAAGTGGTTTTGATCGGAAGAGATTGCATGAGGCATAGGAAAGGCATAAGAAGTACGCAAATCAGCATAGGACCGATCAGTTTTGATGTGGGCATGAAGGTGTTCCTTCATGTCAGGACACACAAGAGCCCTATCCATTATAGAAAAGGTTGTAAGTTAGCTCCTAGATTCATGGGTTGTTTTGAGATCTTGGAGTGTATCACCCTTTGGCCTACCATCTAGCATTGCCACCTAGCTTGTCTCATATACATGATGTGTTTCATGTTTTAGTTGTTAAGAGATATGTTGCGAGATCCTTCTCATGTGTTATATTGGACATCATTGTAGGTACGGGATAAGGGGAAGGTGATGGTGGAGCCCATTCACATCATATATTATAGGACCACAGGCCTTTGAGGCGAGAGAGGTTGATTAGGTATGGGTGCAGTGGGACAAATATGATGAGACTACAGCTACATGGGAGGATGATACTTTACTAGGAGTTCAGTTTCCACATTTGTTCCAGTGACTTCTAGGAGGAAGTCAAGTCTAAGGGGAGGGGGATGTAGTGCCCACTTCCCTATGACACCTTTTGATACTGATCATGATACTGCTGATTATATTATAGACATGATTATGGACTTTATTATAGTATGATGTTAGATGTTAGATCATGGATTATTGTTGACTTGATTCAATTATGATGCATGATGATTATTAGAGAAATTTTGGATATTGATGTTGATATACTGTTTAACATGGTTATATTATGGATGTTGTTTGGACATATGATATTTGGATATTGTGAGTAGACCTAGAAATGAAAATTATTTGATGATGATATAGTTGTTGAGTAAAATTGTAAATGATCTTGTTGGTTGCTTGGATGTTGTTGTGATCCATATATCTAGATGATTTTGGACTTTTATTTATATTATTTTAGATGTTCTAATATGGCCACAAGGCTGAATGAGGTATTGTGTTTTATAGGTTAAAATATCACAACAAACATTGGGGGATTGGAGACCAACCACATTGGAATTCTAGATGAATTCAAAGAGGTCCATGGCAAATTGTATTTTTTTGTGCGTGTTTGTGTGTGTGTGTGTGTTAAGAATTCCGATGGGGGATCACCTTTAAATGTGACCAAGGGGATTAATGTATTTCTTTTATTTTGTCCCTTTGTTTATGTTTGCATGTGTTTATTTTGTGGTGCTTTTACCCTTTCATTAATTATTAAATGGTGTGTAAATATTGTGAGTAATCATATTGTTAAAATAAATAAATTGAATATGTCATAAGAGGGTAATTAATGAGAGTTGTTGACCATGATTTAAAGTGTTATAAGTAATGTGTAAAAGATGTGTAAGTTAAATTTTGAGTGTGAAACACTCCACATTCTTGGAAATTCGAATTTGTCCTTGGAGGCTGATTTTGGAGGCTTGTGGGACAAGTTAAACTTGTCTTTACCTCTTAAATTCATTTACCAACCATACCTATGGTTGGAGGATTGATTTTATACTTTTATAATGCATTTGTGTAAGTCAAATTGTAAGTTTTAATTGAAATTTTATTACATGGTTTAATTTCAGTCCTTTGGGGTGTGGGTTGGATTTGAGTATGTAAGTAAACTGTCATATTATTCACCCACCTATTTATTATGCATTATAGAATGAAATTGAATTTTGGGGTTGGGGTTGAGGA
>CM031242.1:546359160-546432772 GCA_018340775.1 Taxus wallichiana var. yunnanensis | reverse complement strand
ACGTATTGCTAGACTTTGTGTTCTAATTCCTATCTTATTACGAGTCTTATGTTTTCAAATTTTTTCTTTCCATATATGTGTGTTGAAATATTATGATTAATGTTTGCATGCATTTGATTTTCTACTTGAGATATTAATTCCCCCTTCCTTTTTTTCCACTCTCTTTCCCATATACTCAGAAAATTCTTCCCTTACAAGAAATTACAAGCTTTTAGAGGTTCACGATTGGAGTGTTCATGTTGGATCCCCGCCAACTTTAGGCCACCCAAAAATTTCATTTTCATTCACGCATGATAATAAATAGTTCACACCATTCAAGTAGAGAGGCAGAGTCTTAGAGCGTTGGTGGATACCCACCAATTTTTCACCTAAAATTTTTCTACCAACAATACCCAAATCATAATCATGAGAATGAAATTGAAATCCACATTATTTAAAATTGTTTGTGCCATTGTTATTTTTGGATGTGATTGTACTAGTAGAATTGATGGTATGTCTGGTAATGGCATATTTCATCTATCGCTAGTGATGTATGGACCTAGGAAATCTCTTATCCTTCAAAGAAAAATATAACTTGCATGTGTGTGTTTCCATTTTTGGGAGTTAAGCATCGACCCTTGTGGTATGGAATGGTCCCTTTGAAGGCTTAACCTTGTGCGCTTGTTTATAGTGGAACCGAACACTTTTCACTTGGGACATCACTACACCTTAGGAGTGGAAGTGTTTTCATTAACTTTGATTATAGGAACACCTTTAAGTTTATAGAGTCTTGGGGATTAAGTTGTTGAACACTAGCTATGGCCTATAATAGGGTATAGATCCCTTAGGGTAAATGGGAATAAAAATTAAAACTAATCCTAGGACCTTTATAGAGGTTAACATGTGGACAATAATTGTGTATCTAAACCTTAATAGATGAAATTGTTAATGGTAGGATGTTGACCCATTAGAAAGGTGAAATTGTGACTTGTTCTTACTCTAGCTAGGTCTCCACTTTCTAACATTAAAGATAAAATGAGATGTATCCTTTGAGAACATGATATTCTAGAACATTAAATTTTAACTTGAACACTAACCACAAGTGACTATTTTTAAATTATAAATGCTCCCAATCATTTCTATCTCCAAGATGTACCACAACATAAAATTAACTTAGGATTCTCCTCTCTCATCATGAGATATTTTCCACTTGCATTTAAAACTATGAAAAGTGATGAGTAGACATGCTCTTTAAGAAATGAACCTATAATTATAGAATGAGTGTTGGGTGACATATATGTGTCCAAAATGTTTATAACTAATATTGGGTTTGTAAATTAATGACAATTGAAATGTGAACGAATCAATGTACACTTATTAAAGATATTCATAAAGGACTCTTTTTCATAAAGGAGATTGTAAATTTATTTTTTTTAGAATGTATAGGTCAATATAAGCTAAGCTGTGATAAGCAAACCAAAAGGAACGTGGTCTCCAAAAAAGGAAAACACGTGCTTTCATGTTAAGTACTCCCTAAAGAATTGAGGTTAAATAACGAATTATGAATATAATAAAGATGTAACCTACAAAATGTCGTAATGTGGAAGGTTCCCATGAGTGATGTGTAATTATTATTGGTTGGGTCATAGTTTTGTCACAGCTCATTATAACGTGTGACATTGAACTACATCTTGCATTATCTTATTATTTGTAATGGACCTGCATGTTGTATGGGTGGGTTCATGTTTGTGTTGGCATCACATGTTGTGTGGAGTTTGGTTAGTAATCCATGTATTGTCTTGTAACAAGTAATGAGATTCAAAAAATCTCTTGCACATTTAGATCTTATGTTTGGGCCACACAATGGGTGCTACAATCACAAATCTACTATCAAATTAGTCATTCGATCTCTTTGCTTGTATAGCTAAATTCTACTTCCATTTGGAACATTTTTGGAGCATCCTGACAAATAAACTTGATCGAGATTCAAATATCTCGACGCTTCATTCCAAGCCTCAAAGTGATCTCATACGAGGTTACGAGGATATACGAAGGAAGGAATTGGTTTACTTTTATTTGCTTTGTTTCTTTCATTATGTAGTTTTTCTTTGTATACATATGGCTTAGATGCACCATTGTATGCTAATTTTTGGGCTAATTTTTTTATATGTTAACAAAGTGAAAGCAGGGTTTGATTTTTGAATTCTTTGTAATAAGTTAGCTATCTTGACAAGTATAATGGTCTACAAGTCATCTTGTGTAATAACTTCGTTAGATTCAAGTTTTCTCATCAATTTTATTTGATCTTCATTTGAATAAAGTTGTTTTTCAACCATGGCCCTCTTTACTTCCACCCTATGATTGATGATCCTTTTCTTCTCCATGCATGTATGTGCGAATAATTGGATTTCTTCACTTGTGATACGGTAGATTCCATAACTTCCTTTTGACATTGGCTTAGTTTTGATAGTTACCATCTCTATGGTCCCTCGAACCCACACCATCTATAAATAAGTATAGCATCATTTTGGTTAGCATAACCCATTGTAAAATGGCCCGATAAATAAACTCCTAATCCATTGCAAAGGATGGTTTCCTTCTTCACGGTACTAATCTACATTCTCCTTTACGTGGATGATGTGGTCCTCCTTTCCTCTTCTCTGAAGGACTTGAGGAGGCAATTGGACACCTTAGCCATCTTTTTGCGACCATAGAAAATTGGCAGTTAACCTTGGTAAAACCAAGGTCATGTTCTTGATAGGATGAAGACTTCGATTTACACTTCTTCTTTAGAGGGGAAGAGATTGAGATCACCGGTTCCTCACACTTACAGGGGAGTTTTATTTCTTGGGCCTCATTTTAGTGTTCGACCTACCCTTGAGACCCATGTCAACAAGAGGGTATGGCTCTTTGGCTGTCTTGGAGAGACAATGCTTCCACCATCACTTCAGACATATTGTCAAATATGTCTCTTTTCAGTCTCTTGTGAGACCCACGGTTCTCTATGGCTTTGAGGTTTGAGGGCCATCCTGCTTGATTCCGAGTTGGGCCCTTTGTCGAGCGATTCTAGATTCTCATGTTCGGACACATCATCGGAGTGCAAAAATCTGATTTCACACAATATCCTCCTCACTTTGAGTTTGGGGCTCGCCTCTTTATCTTTGGATACCATATTTAGCATTATTTCACTTTTCATCACATTAGAGACTTTTAACTTCCTCCCCAGGATAATGATAGGTTTCTCTACCTTGCCTACTATTACTCGAGGATATTTCTCTTCGACCACAATCGTCATTCTCACTTCTTGGTTATACTTGTCTCTCGATTTCTTAGCTCATTCGGGATTTAGATGGACCACCTCCCTCCATACAAATACTCCATGGACACTCTCTCCCATCTCCAGAAAAAGTAATTAGGATTTGCAGTGAATCATCGAGAGATGACATCTACAGAAGTACATCCAGACACATGGATTAGCCCTCCGTAGATTACACCCCAAGATGGTATTCTATATTTCACACTTCCTTGTGATCATGATGGGATTATTTTTACATTGCCCACGTATATTTCCCGACACTAGTTTGAGAACTTTTCATACCACTAGAAGCAGTTCAGTGGGTTCTCATAGGCTTTGGAGTCTAAGCGAAACCTTGACATTAGTATAGACTCTTAGACTAGATCCAATTAGGACCGGGATACAAACTCCCATGGACCGGGATCATCTAGGAGGATTGAGGACTCGTACTACTCATTCTTCTCTAGACACCAACATTCCATACCCTCCCACAATTTCATCTACATGACACATACATATCACCAACTACTTGCGCTCGGCCTCGGTTACTTGGTGAAAACATCTAAGTTGGGTTTTTTTCTTCAGCTCCACCCATTTGTACCCTTACTGATCATTATGGCCCTTCTCATTCTTCTTTCCTCTCTCTTATCTCTTTTCTTGTTTTTCAAATGACCCTTCTCGGTCTCCTTCTAAATCTTTTTGCATTGTATTGTGCAATCCCATTGACCTAATTTTGTGGTCATTTGTTGGACATTAATATAATTATCTTATCTTATCTTATACAATGGTTGTCCTTCGGAGTTGTATTGAACTTGGTTCCTACCACCATTATTATTTGTTGTTGGTAGTTAATTTTCAGCATCATTGGTGGTGTGAATAACTCTCCTTACGTGAAAAGTACTTGTCTACTCATGTTTTAACAAATTGTATAGCCATTCCTTGTAGAATGCCATGTAAATTGACAATTTTTTTAGAAAATTAACTTTCCTTCATCCTTATGATATCCTTTGCATGCCATTAGCATTGGAGCTGAGGTTCATTATCATTATTAGAGTTAGGGTTGTCTTCTTTGCATCCTATTGTACACGAGATCATTTTTTTCTTGCTTTCAATGTCCATGGCTCAATTGTATGCATCTTTTAAAGATGATAGTGTGACCACCATCATCTTCCTATGTAATGAGGTTTTCTACTACCAACCCTTGATGAGCGATCACTTATTCAAACTATTAGCAAGTTATTTTTCAAGTTTTAAAGTATTTCTTTAAATCTTCTATGTTTACCTGCTACATATTATATATTTCAACAACACTCTCATTGTTATACGATGTAATAACATCTATGTTCAAAAGAAATCCCACATCAACAAAAACATGAGTTACGAGTAGGCATAAAGGAGTCTTATGTGTTTTGTACTAGTTGTGTTGGAAAATTCACAAAAAGTTCAAAGGTTGGAAATATCCTGTTGATTCCTAAACATATTTCATCTCTCTAACAATGAATAAGACATTCTTGAAACACATCCCTACATGGAGGTAAGTAGCACAATCTCACTCTTCAATTCATATGATGATCCTTGTTTCATAAAGTATGAGACTACATTTTCCTTTGCTTCCTTCTTGCTATCTATCAACAAATTATTAGACAAACCATCTTGCAGGAAAAACCAATGCATCTTGAGGGTTATTTCCACTCCAAAATTGAAGTATTTTGGGGAAAATTGATGTAGCGGTAAAGATAACATCCAAAATTTCTATAACTAAACTATGCAAAGATTACAATCTTGAAAGAGATTTCAATGCGGTGTGAGAAGAAAAGGATTTTTCACAAATGTTTTTAGGATTAGTTCTTGAGAAAATTTGAAATTTTCAAATGAGTCATGCTACACAAAGATGATGAAGCCCTAAATGAATTTGTAAATGTTGCTAAAAGAATTTTGGAAGGCACCTTTTCAACTATGCCTTCTTGTTTTCCCTAGACCTCGATTCACTTTAAATTGAGTATTTCCTAAATAATCTTAGTGCGATAATGGAGGAAAAAGGGAGAAAGTGATGTGTAATGTTCTATTTTTCAAACTAGTTTGTTTTGTAGACTTATATCCCATTCCACTTCCTAAGAGCAATAAGAAGGTGAACAAGGGACGTTTTTTGTGTTTCTCAATATTTTTGTGAGCATTTACCTTTTTCTTTCATCTTTTCTCTTATGAGGCAAGTGGGCATGTTGTAGAGTGAAAAAACCGAGGCTAAATTTAAAAACAAACATCATTATGAGGCCAGTTATGGGAAGACTCCTAGTTGATCTTTGGCACTACTAAGAGGATATAAAAGGGGTCGCTTGGACTCATTTTGGGCATATATCATATCATAAATTTATACTTGCTTGGTTTTGGATTGATTGCTCAAATTCATATCCACTACGGGGAAAAATCATTTGGTGTGGCATACTGAGAGGATGAAACCCTTCATTATGCAAATTAAAAATAAAAAACACTCCAAATTGTGGTTCTAAGGGCTTTAAAGAAAGTGATGTTGTGAGTTTGTAACTAGGGCTTGTGAGAGGAAGAGATACTAAGTTTTCTACATTTGTTTTGGACCAGCTCCTAGGGTAGTGACTTAGGTAGAAGAGAAGTTAAGTGCCTTCTAGGAGTACATTTGAGTAGTTGGATCTGATACTCACCTTCCTCATAATTTATAAGGCCAATTTTATACTTAATTGATTTTTGGGGTTGAAAACACTCATTTCCAGCCCTTGATGCGAGTTGTACTTATGTTGTTATTTAATCAATTAAAGTATTGATTATATCTACTCATTTCTTATTTATTTTGAAGTGTATTGGCATTGGATAAATATTTCCATGGTTGAATAAAATATTTGGAAGCATTCTATGTCATTTTCATCTTGTGTTGCATGGGAATTGATGCCATTGAAGTGCCATTACAATTTTCTACCATAGGAGAATTTATACACTATGTTCACTTGTTTTGAAACAATTTTGATGCATAAAAGGGGTGGTTAAAGTTTTTGCAAGGGCTACCTATATTTTTAGAGTTGTTGTAAAAATCTAATTTCTCTCATTTGGGTTTGAGCCCAAACCCTTATTTCTAATTTTAGCCATTGAAAGGGAGTTTACTGATGGTATTGGTGCTTTGATCTTCCCAACTTGAGGGTATTCAAGCTAGAAGGTGAAATTCATTATTAGAAGAGAGAAAAGAATAAATCAAATCAATCGGTTAAACAACTTAGCATGGTGCACCAAAACTCGAGAGGAAGCCAAAATTGATAAAATCATTGAAGGGCAAGTAAGGTTGGTGAAAACCATGGATTTCTTGGCCCTAACCCTCTGGTACATGAACCAACCTTCCCGAAATGGTGAGGCAGCTCATCGAGAGTTAACACTTCATGGCAGCCCCAAGGATCGACTTATGGATCAGCCACTAGGCCTATTTTCCTTCCAAGGGAAGAATCCACTTGGAAGATGAAACAAGGAATTCAGGTGGGGCATCTATTATTGCGGTCATCTACGAAGAATATATGGCCCTTCCGAATGAGATACGTAATGTTATTTCTCTTTCCGAATTCATGGGGCTAAGCAAGGAAGGTCAAGGTCGAAGCTTAGACCTAATCGCCACACAATGAACTTCAAAATACATTGGGAAGGATGGAATTGTATACATATGGTGGTTCCCGACAAGGGGATATGATTGGATTCAAAAATTGGATACCCATATATCATTGAGGCTTATGAAAAATAATGTTGCAATTAAATTTGCAACCCTTCATCTTGAAGGAATTGCACATGAGTGGTGGTTTCATGGATTAATAACACAAGGATACTGACCTCATTCACTCATTTGATGAATTTTGATGAATTTTGTTAAGGTATAATTCTTCTAGTTCATTCAAAAACCTTATCATGAGGATATTGAACTCATAATTGATGGGAATCCCAAAAGTTTTCAATAAATTAAATCATGGGATAGGAGTATTTCAACATGTTATTGAGTTAGAACAGAGTACCAAACCAGTAATAAGTACTCCCCACCACATTCCCGAGGATATACTGAGGAAAAAATTAAAACTACCATTAAAGAGTTGTTGGAAATGGAGGCTTATGAGGCCTAGTTCCAGCCCATTTGCTTCTTCTATGGTACTTGTTAAGAATAAAAAAAGATGGTACCTTAAGGATATGTGTGGACTATAGTTAGAAGACTTGGTGAGTACTCACTTGAGTTGGCAAGTACTCACCAAAGAAAGCCCCAAAATGAATAATTTGAAAAAAATCACAAAAGCAACTCACCAAGTTTTGGTGAGTACTAATAATCAATTATTTATTCTTGTTACATGGTGTCTTGACCTAAATTATTCATTTCTTTCCACGTGGGGTCCAAGGTTGATTACATCACAAGATTTTCTGAGTTATGTCTCTATTGACATTATTTTTATGAGTTTTGATGTTTTGGTTGCCTTCCCTACTGATCTTTCAAGCTCTCTCTGTGTGGATTCAAATAAATCACACGTGACTATTATATTTATTTATCCCTCATCACAAAAATTTGTGGTCAACTATGTTTAATTTGTGTATAGCTATGATTGACTCAATGAGCACTTTCCTTTGGCTATGAATACTAAATTCACCTTTCTTGCATAGGTTTGGATAGCTTTTTACATCTCACGGATATGGATTGAGATTTATTTCTTTGTCATTCTTTTTGCATGATTCTTCTCAATGGATCAACTTTAAATATTTTTAACCTCCTTCCACATGACATCTCTAAGATATTCTTCTACACATGTTGGTGGGCGACTAAGTTGGCTGTCGAGCTTCTCTAGCGCTTCCAATCACCACCAACATAGTGATATGTGAGCTTTCAAGCTCTTGTTTCCATATACAACATTGTTTAAATTTAGATCAACGCAATGATTAGGATTATATTAAGATAACTTGGTACAATATCTTCTATTTTCTCTCACAAATTATGAGCACTTGGTGATGGAGGACAACTTATCGACTAGTTCTTTGTATTCACATGATGATGTAATTTTTTATTGTATTTGTTTTCAAATCTAATGAAAACACTTCTCCAACATTTTATGGAATCATTTGATACATTTTTGTAGCTATAGTTTTCTTAAAATTTATGCTTTTATAGAAATTTGTGTATTTCTAAAAAGTTTCCCAATGTTCACGAGTATTTACTTGAGTCTTGCCAAGTCAATTTTTGGAGTCTAATGTACAGTATATGAACTATGGTGTGGACTACTCTTGGTTTCTAAACAAGAGGACAATCAAGAATAGGTACCCAATTCCAAGGATTGATGAGTTGATTGATGAATTACATGGGGTGGTTTTCTTCTCCAAGATTGATTTGAGATCCGGGTACCACCAAATCCGGGTAAGGGAGGAGGATGTTCACAAGACAACCTTTAGGTGTCATTTTGGGCACTTTGAGTTTCTTGTCATGCCATTTGGGTTAACCAATGCCCCGACCACTTTCCAATCATGCATGAATCATATTTTTGGTAAGCATTTAAGGAAGTTTGTTCTAGTATTCTTTGATGATATTTTGGTGTATAGTAAAACATGGGAGGAACACCTCCAACACTTGGATAAGGTGCTTTGGAAATTTTAGAACAACAATCCTTCTATGCAAAGGAATCCAAGTTGAATTTGGGATGTATGAAATTTTATACTTGGGGCATGTTGTGAATGCATAAGGGGTTGATGAAGATAAAAAAATCTTGAATCCATCTTGGATTTCCCACCACCAACCAACATATCATAGTTGAGATTATTTTTTGGGTTTATATTGTTATTATAGAAGATTTATGAAGAGGTTTTCACAACTTGTTCCTTTTATTGATTTGACACGGAAGGGAGATTTTAGCTTGTCAAAAACAACCCAAATAGCTTTTGATGAGCTGAAAAAGGTGATGAGGCCTTTCCAGTACTTGTTCCAGATTTCTCTATTCCATTTATACTTGAATGTGATGCTTGGTGAAGGTATAAGGGTCGTTTTGATACAAAATAAGAATTCTTTTGCATATGCGAGCACGAAACCTAAGGAGAAAGAGAAGAGTTTATCCATCTATGACAAGGAAATGTTGGCCCTCATGCATGCATTGATCAAATTCTAGCAAAACTTGGTTTGTGGCTGGTCAAAACCAACTATAATAGTTTGAGGTTCTTTCTTCATTCGAAAGGGATTTGAATGACAGAGACAAAATTGGTTAAGTAAACTCCAAGCATATAATTTTTATAATGAATATGTCAAAGGGGAAAATAATGAGGTGGCAAATTCTTTGTCAAGGAAGCCACCTCTTATCTCTCTTGATGATGTTGCCCTACAAAATGCGAAGATGAAGGATACTGAAGTTTTAGTTCAACCAAGCTTGTAATTGTTTTAGGGAAAGAAATTTTGGGAAGGGAGGACTATAATGTTCCATTTTAAAACTAGTTCATTGTTCTAATTTCCAAGGGAAAGAAGAAGGTGAACAAGGGAAGTGTTTGTTGTGCTTTTTAGTCTTTTTGTGAGCAATTACTTTTTCTTTAATGTTTTCTCTTATGAGGAAGGTCGAGTTGGTTGTAGAGGAAAAGCCAAGCTAAATTTAAAAGAAAACATCATTATGAAGTCATTTATGGGGAAGAATCCTAATTAATATTTGGCTGCCACCAGAGGATATAAAATGGCTCATTTGGACTGATTTTGGGCATCTCTCATATCATAAATTTATAAGCGCTTGTTTTTGGGATGATTTCTCAATTCCTATCCATTAGAGGAAAAATTCCTTTGGTGTGACATACAAGGGTGATGAAACCATTCCTTGTGCAAATTGGAGAATGAAAACTCTCCAATTGGTGGTTCCTAAGGGCTTCAAAGAAAGTGATGTTGTTGGTTTGCCAGACTAAGGCTTGAGATAGGAAGAGTTACTTAAGGTTTCTACATTTATTTTGGACCCTCTCCTAGGGTAGCGACTTGGGTGGAGGAAGAGTTAAGTGCCTTCTAGGGCACATTTGGGCAATTGGAGCTGATACTCACCTTCCTCATAATTTATAAGGCTGATTTCATACTTTATTGATATTTTTGGGGTTTAGGAACATTCATTTCCATCCCTTAATATGAGTTGTGCTTTTGTTGTTATTTAATTAATTACTGATTGTGATTTATCTCTTCATTTCTTATTTATTTTGGAGTGTATTGGCTGGATAAATATTTCCATGGTTGAATAAAATATTTGGAAGCATTCTATGTCATTTTCAGCTTGTGATTGCATGGGAATTGATGTTATTAAGTGTCATTACATAAGAAGTTTGAGGAAAAACCCCTCACACTTGCAAAAGGGTGATCACAAAGAAGTTTGTATTCATTTTTGAAGGAATTTTCAACCCTTCCCAAGGGTGATGACTTTCCTAAGGTGGAGTTCATGGAATTCTAGCACACAAAACTTTAAAATTAATTCATCATTGTGTGTCTCCTATTTTTGTAGCTGAAATCTTCATTTGTACTTCATTTTAGGGCTTGGACACCTTCATTTCCAATCATATTTGTAAGGATGTTCATTGAGCAGTCAACAATATCATTAAAATGATCCATTCAACATTACTTCAAAGTAGACTATGACTATCAACAATATCATAAAAATGATTTGTTCACATTACTTCAAAACAAACTAAGAGCTGGTAATTTTTTTCAACAATATCATTAAAAAGATTTGTTCGACATTACTTAAAGCAAACTAAGAGCGGTAATTTTCTTCCAGATAGCACTTACATGCATTTTAACTTGGCCATCCCTAGAAATATATTCATATGTTTTGACATTAAGATGACTTATGAAATTTTTTTAGCATTTAGTTTAGCATTTAGAATTTAGTTTACCCACTCAACTTCTCTCAAACATTTATGCTACTGATACACAAAAACAAACCTTACTGAGACTCACAAAGCACTTTAGCTAAAAATAATTCAACATGATAAGATGCAATAATACATCTTGTCCAAATGACACTGAGAATCCTAGAAAAAACGTGAAAGAGGAAACATGAAAATATGACTATGAAAGGTTTAAACACTGAAAACATGAAAGTTTGAAACACCTTGTTTAGCAAAAAACCCAAGCAAAACTTAGAGAGAAAACAACCAACGAGAAGGGATTTGAATGGATGCTGAAATCTCACAAGCAAAAATGTCCTCAAACACATGGAAAAGGGAAAGTATTTTCTATTTTGGCGTTTTAAACAATACCCACGATTTTATGGTTGTTTTTCACGATTTTCACCCATTTTAATCGCTTGAACACAAAAATCTTAATTTTTGCAAAGATAAATCATTTTACGGGAAGCTGGCATTTATCAATGATAAATCACGATTCCTAAATCAGAGAGCTATAAGCATTGAAAACATATTAATTATCAATGATATATGGGTGAGAAAGTTAGGAACAAAATTGTCTCTTTGCTTAGGTGCTTGTGAAATGTTATGATGATTTTCTTTTCAAACAAGATCACCAAACATAAAATTCATGAATGTGAACCTTCTTGTTGTGTGCTCATTTGAACTCATCTCTATAGACTTCTTTGATAATATAATGAATTGATGCATCATTCATCAAGTAACTCAAGTTGAGAGAGGTGCTCTTGACAATACATGTTATCATTAATAAGTTCTTGCAATATAATGCATGGTGAAGGAATTTAAAATTCAAGACTCATTATCGCCTTGACACCATATACTAATGAAAATGAAGTGGTAGGCGTAAAATGGGAGTGTAGATACCGGTATACTAGGTCTGTTAGTATTCAAATTTATTCTCCTTTTCAAGCCAAACAAAAACACATATTGGACATGTAGCTTAGAGACAAATAAATCATAGTGTGTGTTGTTTTGTAGAAGTGAGGATGATATCTAACCGGTCCTTTTTCACTCCAGATTTGTGGAGATATGGATAACACCTTGAAGGATTTGACATGTCCTCACTACTTTAGGTTGTTCCTCTTGACCAGGTGAGAGGACCACAGGTGTAACCTCTGTTTGATGAAGGATATGGAGATATATTTCCTTTGCACAAATTTTATGAAGAAAACCTTTGGAAAATACGGTCAATACTCTATAATTTAACTCTTAAGAGTTGTCACTTCTAAAAGATGGAGATAATTTCAACACAAGGCTAAGGTTATTGAAGACATTAAGAAATCCTGATTGTTATACATATTTTAGTAAATAGATTTTTTTCCTTTATAGATATACATGGAAAACATGGGTATTTTAGGATGGATTCATGGTTTTTGAATGATTTTGGTTGGAGATTAAGAAGGATTTAAAGTTGATTATACGGATCTCGAGAAACTTCACAATAATGGACAACTCAACAATAGAAAGCTTGAGAATAGTTAAGACATTCCTTCAACTTGAATGTGTGCTTGAATGAGGCCCAGATCAACATGCGTTTTCACGAGAATATTTGAGACTATAACACAAAGGATCGAGTTAAAGACTCAATTAAACAAAAAAATCTCTTATCAATCATGCCTAAGGTAGACCACAGTATTTAATGAAAGATTTTGCAAAGAGCTATGGATATGGGGAAGACCCCAAAGATTTGTACAAAGTCCTCTCGGTGGACCATATGATAAGAAATGAGCAAGGAATCCTATTTCCATGTATTAAAACTTGAAATAAACAAGAAATCTAACAAATAACATTAACCTAGAAGTGTGTCCCACTTTGTGGCCATAAATATTTTAAAATTTGACTAGTAAATAAATAATTAAAAATACTATAAAAATTTAAAAAATGAGGTAAATTCTGAATGCCCCGCACACTTGGTATTTATAGCCTCTAAAAATTGCATGTTTGGTCATTTTATATGTGTTTGGTCATGTTTTGGTTGTCGACATAGTTTCTTTGAAAGTACAAAAACTACAAAAAGTGGGACACGATTATATGCTTTAACCCCTCTATTCTTGAAAGCTTAACAAAATATGCCTACTAAAGACATAAGCAATCGATTTTGTTGTTTTACTCCATGAGGGTGAATGAATCTCACTAAATGGCTACATGGCCAAGTTTAGCTATTTCATTACTAACCAAACATGGGTGTAAGATGAAGCTATTTTAATGGAGGATAGCGAAGATCAAATGCCTTATTAAAAACTTGGCTAATGCAAATGAAGCTCTTAAGCTTTCTTGGCTTATTATGGCTTTAAGCTTATGTAAAGTTGTGTCTCTAAATGGGTAGGCTTAGCCTTGTATTTATAGTTTTTAGTTTGGAATAATTTGGAATTTGGTTGCATGTGGACTAAAGTCTAAAAAGCACTCTAGGATTAGATTAGGATAAACATGCTTTAGGCTTAGTTAAGCTTGGTTTAGGCTAGTTAACTAGGGTTTAGGCTAGTTAAACTTGATTAGCAAGTGATTAGAGACTCATTGAGAGTTGGGAGGGTTTGGATAACCAATTATGGTGATAGATAGTCTACAAAGCCAATAGAAGTGGTTTAGAGAGAACTAGGGGAGGTTTTGAATGGTCAAAAGATGAATGTTTAGCTAATAAGAGAGATATTAGCCAAATAAGCTGATTATAGGAGGAATACGACTAGAGAAGGTGTTGTGCATGGGCATTTGAGAATGGGCGAAGTATGAGGAATTAATGAAGTGTCGTTAATTGACTAGATTGGATGAAATGTTAAGTGTAAGCATATTTTAGGTGTCTACATTTGCCCTCTTTGAGGTGGCGTAAGCAACGTCACTTCAAATAAAGTAGACAAACATAAACAAGTAGAAAATTTGAAGGATAGAAGAAAAATGAGTATAATAGAGGATGCCTCGATTGTTGATGGGGTGATAGAAGAACTCAATTGACGATTGAAAAGATGACAAAAAGAGAACAGAAGAAAGAATAGTGTGGAGAAGAAGAAAGGGGATAGAAGAAAAATGAGAATGAGGAAGGGGGATTGAGCCAACATCCATCCAAAGTGCCTTTTAAACAACTTTAGTTTTCATAATATTTGTAAAGATCTTCATCATCGGTCCTTATAAAAGAATGAACAAAAGTATAGTATGACATGAAAAGCCATATATGAACAATTGTCCATTGCTTAAAAACACCAACTCCATGCAACATACAAAATTCAATGCAATAAGAGAAAGTAAAGATGCGAACTCCATGCAACATAAATAATGCAATGCAATACGAGAAAGTAAACAAGCTAAACCTAATGAGAGAAACAAGTACCATTTTTTTGATGTCAAGCTTCGATTCCAGGCTTGTGAATTAACGAGAAGGGTTATGATGGTGCCCCAAGAAAGGATAAATGTGAGGAGAATAATGGAGGACAATTCGGTCCTATTAAAAGTAATGTGCACTACTGAAAGCAAGACTGCAAACTCATTGTGCCCCAGTACAAATGAAGTGCAACCTAGCTTTGGTTGATGGAGGTAGAAAAAGATGATCCGCGAGTTGCGCAAGCATGAATAGGTGAGATCCAAAGCAACATTTTTGTAGGATGATTTATATTGTTTTTGATGTTTATTGAAACATATTTGAATGTTTTTGGATTTTTTCTAACATTTTGGAATGTTTTTGATATTTCTAACATATTTGAATGTTTTTTATTTTTCTAACATATTTGAATGTTTTTATTTTTTCTAACATATTTGAATGCTTTTTATTTTTATAACATATTTGAATGTTTTTGTTGATTTTGAAAGTTTTATGAAACTATGTACAGGAAGACAAGGAAGCGTGGATGCCCTAGGCCATTATGGATAGGTTCAACATGATGATGAACGTAAACCAATGAAGTGTTGGGAAGAAGCAAGGATTCCCCGGTGTAAGTTGGCCTTAAAAACACATGATGGAAAGGAAGGATAAGATTGTTTTTGTGAAAGGGGACAAAGGTGTCCGAAAACATGGCAAAAAAGTAATCTTATACACATGGATGTTTTGAGCAGAAGTAGAATAATGATGTGAATGATATGAATGTAGCTTAGAATCCTCATGATGAAAAAGTGATTAGCCAAAGGCACAAATCAGTGGGACTTCTTTACTTGAGATAGACCTCCGAGAAAGTTGGTTCTTGCTCTAAACTACACCTTACAATCTACTCTAATGCGGGGAAACTAACTATTCTAATCTAAATTTCCAAGGGACCGGGAGAGAGAATGCATAAAATGAAATCCTACACTAAAGCGGTGATACACCGAGAAAAGGAGGGTGTGAGAGTAGTCTTGAATGCGTGAGATACGAAGCAAAGTGCACACTAGAAGGGGTGATGACAGTTCTCCATAATCTAGCAAAATGCATTCACAACAATATATTTCAACATACACAATGATAATGGATCCTGCATGAGAACATAATAATAGACACAATATTCTTGTAATCAAGGTTGAAGGGGCGAAGAATGCGAAAACACGGCGGGGAAGATACATCCACAAACTTATATTTTATTGCTTCATGATATACACGGATTCAATCGGTTTACAAGATAAGGGCACGGATCACCATGCGAGGAGTCCACTGACAGGGCTGCTGACACATTGGCTTCACAAAGCAATTTTGGCGAGCTTTGCTACAAAAACTACCTCCCTTTTGATAGAGCCCAACACTCCATTTATAGAAAAATGAGAAGAGAGAGAGAAGGAAAAATGGAAATCCCAAAATCTGTCCTTGACCACTTGTAAGAGGCATTAAATGGAGTAAAATGATTATATATTACTTGCAAAAAGGCTCCCCATACTTGTCCCAGTGCTTTGCGAGAGAAAGAATGATGACCATGCCTCTTAATTGCACTCCCAACCACCAAATAAACAACTTGTTATGAACCCGGCCACGTTTTCTAAAAATATCCATCAATATCTCATCAAATCTAGAATTTCTTGATTTTTGTGCATCGGGCTCGGAGCCATGATTCCAATGGTACCAATTTTGTGTGATTTCGTTGAGAAATGCAAAAGTTATGGCCTTCTGAGTGCGGGCAGCTATTTTGGAGTCAGCGGGCGTTTTACGTCATTTGTGGGAATGAGCATTAAGCGGCTTTGGAGCCGAATATGTTTCTTTTAATTAAATATATCTACCCTCATTAAAAATAAGAAATCCAGTTTTTGTGGCGTAGAGGACATCGTGCTCGTTCCAGAAAGTCCAATTTTGTGAAAATCGGAGCTCGGAGTCAAAAGTTATGGCCGTTTGAAGTTTCACGGGTCAAACGTTGACTTTTCTTCTTTGCCTTGGCTATTTTGGGCTTTTCGCGTCCCTTTCGTCCTCGCGTCCCTTTTGTCGCGTACCTTTTTGTCCCGGCTGTCCGGATGAAAATCTCCTCATGCTCGGCGATTCGGGCTTCCTTGTCTCTTTTGCGGCCTTTTCACCTTTTCACGTCCCTCGCGTCCCTCGGTACTTTTGTCCCAGGTTTGTCCCGGTGCACGGAAAATATCTCGAAACCCCCAAATGGACCATCTTTCTTGGCAAATCGGCGATTCGCGTCCCGTGTACTTTTGTCCCGGATGTCCCAAACGCGAAAACAAAACTTGATGATTTTTCTTGCTTTGGCCATTTTGACTTTTCAGCGTCCCGCGTCCCAAGCGTCCCATCCCATTTGTCCCGCGGACCACAGGGACAAAAATGTCTGACTTAGCTGATTTTCTTTGTATTTCGGCCCCAAACTTGGTACGACGAACCTCGGTACGACCCACCTTTGATACGACCCAACCCTTGGACCGAAATGCTTTAAAATAGTCCTGCAACCTTATTTTTGCATTTTTTCCATTTTCTAACTTGTTGGGATTTCTTCTTGGATGGGAGAGTTAGAGAGAAGCCGAGGGGCCCCAAAAAATGATTTTGGGCCTTGAATCAATCTACTTGCTCGGGACTGAATAATTTGATGCATGTTATCAAAATTACCTTGAGGGTGAATTTTGGATAACAATTTTGGCGACTCAGCGGGGTTATCTGCCTGCCAGATGAAGAACGGCCAGCTGCTTGTAGCAATCCATTGGGCATGGAGTCTATTTGATAATCTCTCAGCTGATCTGAAATTTGAAAACTTGTATCTTTGAGCCATTGAAACATTTGTTGAGTTGGTTCTCTGTGGCTGCAAATTCTTTTCCGGAGCTCGATGAACTGTAAACATGCACATACTAGAAGCAATAGGACATGTGCACAAGCACTTAGGAAATAAAAACTACTCTAACAACGATCTGATGTGCATAAGCACTTAGAGGAATGGAAATTCTAAATTAATATTTACTGAGGGTGAGAAGCTATCTTTCTAGTAGCAGCGTTTGAGATAGATCCCATTGACCAGGAATCTGCAATTCTTCACCATCAACTTAGCGATCGGAAGGCATTGCTTTACCTTTGCATTGATGATCATGTATGGGCCACTCCGGATGGCATCAAACTTGGAATGCTTTCCCGGCTTTGCACGATCTGCATCCCATTTCAACACTAGATCTCGATTTGGAAGGTTCTAGCCTTGGCTTTCCTATCAAAAGTCTTCTTGATCAAGGCTTGATCCTTCTCTATTACTGACTGGGCTGCATGCTCTCTAATTTCTTGGAGCTCCATTAATTCTATATCTAACCTCCATGGGTTCAAACTCAGCTAGTTCAATTGTTTCATGAGTTCAATCTTTGTGACTCGAGTGATATAGGTAGAACTGCTTCTTTCCCATACACAAGCTTGTATGGAGAGCTTCCTGTAGACCTCTTGGGTGTGATCCTATCAGCCCATAGGGCTGATTTGAGCTTTGCGTGCCAAGTCCTTTGATTTTCATCAAGAGTCCTTCTGATGATTCTTAGTAGATTCTTGTTCGTAGACTCGGCTTGGCCATTACCTTGAGGGTAATAATTTGATGAAGTGCTGAGATACACACAATTCTTGACAGCCCATTCAGTGATCTTTGTGCCAAGGAATGCCAATGCATTGTCTGATATGATAGTGGCGGGGGCACCAAACCTCGTGACTATCCCTTCATAGAAATCTAAGATATTGGATTCATTTGCCTCCTTGAGTGCCACTGCTTGGTCCACTTGGTGAAATAGTCCGTTGCTGTAAGTATCCACTTGTGACCTTGACTTGGGTTGGGATTGATAACTTGATGAAGTCAATCCCCATTGCATGAATGGCTGATTTACTAGAAATTGGATGAAGGGGCAGCGCTGCTAACCTTTCTTTCCCTGTGAAGAATGCACATTTCTTGCATTTCTTGACCCATGAGTAGCAATCATTGAACATCGTAGGCCAATAGTAACCAGCCTTCATGATTTTGAGAGTTGTTACTCGTGGAGCAAAGTGGCCTCTGCTTCCCCATCATGGAACTCGTGTAATATCTTCTCAACTTGACATGTTCCAATGCATCTTAATAGAACACCATTGATGTCCTTCTTGAACAAGATACCATTAATGAGTACATACGGGATAGCTTGTAATCTAAAGTATCTCCTCTTTGCCTTGCTCACTTCTGGAGGGCACAAGCCTGTTTGGAGGTAATGCACCAAGTCTTGAGTCCAACATGGAATGAGTGCATCATCAGTTGGTTGTTCTTGATCATTCTGTAGTAGTAGGACAACATCTTCTTCACCTTTTGAGCCCGTCTGGTTGTTTGGAAGCGAGCTGCTCACACAAACCTTTGCCACGAACTAGCTTGGTCACTTTGATTTCAATATCATATTCCATCACCCGAGTGATCCAACCTGCTCTCTTCTCATTTAAATCCTTGTTTAGGAGAAAGTCCTTGACACCAGCATGAGACACCAGCAGTTGAATCTTATTGTTTGAGACCAAATGTCTGAACTTCTTCAAGCTCCTGATGATGGCAAGGACATGCTTTTCGATGAAAGAATACTTTATTTCGTAATCTTCAGGTTTGGTGAAGAATGCTATGGGCTGTTACGAACCTTCTCTATTCAGTTGTGTCAAGATAGTTGAGATTGTATCTGATCCTCCAAAAGCATACAACATGAAGTCCTTTGAAAAGTCTGGGTTGATAAGAGTTGGAGCTTGTGATATTGCATGCTTGATGTTTTCAAAACTCTCTTTGCCTTCTGCTGTCCATTTGAATGCGAGACTCTTCTTCAACATCATTGTTAAAGGCTTCACAAGAGTGGAAAAATTAGGCACAAATCTGCGGACAAAGTTTATCCTTCCCGAAAGATTTGAAGAGATTTCTTGTGGTGTGGCAATGGAAGTGTTCGGATGGCTTCACCCTTTCGGGATCAATTGTTAGCCCTTCCCTAGAGACAATGTGGCCCAACAATTTGCCCTCGTGTGCCAGAATATACACTTCTTTGGATTGAACGACACTCAAACCTTCACACCTCGAAACACTTGTGAGGTGAAAGAGATGATGTCTGCTTGCATTCTTTGAGAAGACAGGTGATATCATCTAGGTATACCACACTATATTGTTGATTAAGCCTTTGAACGCCATATCCATAGCTCGCTGAAATGTTGCTCCGGCATTTGGCAGTCAAATGGCATCTTCTTGTAAGCATACGTGCCCCATTTTGTAGTGAAGGCCATCTTGAATTGATCTTCTTCCTTCACCATTATCTCGATTATAGCTTTGAATATCCATCTAGCAATGAAAACCTTTACGAACCATTCTGACACTGCAATATTTGTTCCATTGATGGAAGCGGATAATGATCTTTGAGTGATGCTTTATTTAGATCGCGAAAGTCCACACATCTTATTTCTCCATTTCTCTTTCTTACGGCACCAGTTTGCAACCCAACTTGAGTGTTTGATGGGGAAGATGATCTTGGCCTCAATAAGCTTGCTTAACTCTTTTCTCATGAGAGGTTCGATATGGGGATTCAGCTTTGCTTTTGCTACGAGGCTTGGATTCGGATCCGGCTCAATATAGTATGTTGTGCCAACTTTGGGTTGAAACCTCTTAAATCTTTGTAAGTCAAGCGAAGACATCGGGAACTCTTGACAAAGTGAACAAAATCAGATTTCTCTTGTGGAGTACTTACTTTGCCAATTTGCGATGTCTTGCCTTCATCTACTAAAATAGGTTACGAATCTTCACCCTTTACTTGAATGTTCACTTTCTCCTTCGGAACTGATCATTCGGGTTGAAGATTGACTCGAGGTTATGAGGCCTTTTGGTAATTTGTTAGTTCTCAGCTTTGCACCACTTGGTCACCATCTTGCTGCTCCGGCTTGTCTTGATTCTGGCGGAGAACTCAACTTCTTCTTGTAGGAAATTAACAATTTGCTTGATCATTCTCGAAGACTTGCCAACTTGTGTTGTTATCCGGAACAGCTGGTCTCACAACCAATTTGATATGAGGCTGAGATTTTTCATTTTTTGATATTTTCTACAATATCAAATGCAGCCCCATTGCTGCCGATCTGTCCATTTGCTTCATTCTTTTTCTTGGGATGGAATTGATGCTAAAAGCTTCAAAATCTTGATAAGATCCCATACCCGATTTTTGTAGTTCTTGACGGATCATTTTGGCGGCATTTTTCCTCGACTTGGTTTATGATCAGCTCACTATCTCCAAATACTTGCAAATTCTTGATGCCTTTCTTCTTTGCCCGTGTCAATCCGTGAATTAAGGCTTCATACTCAGCTGTGTTGTTTGAGCAAGAAAACTGAAAATGGAAGGCTGAGTAATACTTTATACCTTGTGGTGAAATGAGCATAGCTCCTCCTCCTGCACCTTGTCTACTCCTTGATCCATCAAAGAACAATTGCCATACTTCATTCTCATCCTTATGATCTGGCTTGGTGATGCTGGGGAGAGGTTGATTCTCTTCATGTAAACAATAAACTCCTAGCTCGGATTCTTCTATTTCTTGATAAGGATCAAAAGCATGCACCTTGCTTGCCCATTCATCAAGAGTCAAATCTGGGATGCTTCCAACCTTGGTGTCAGCTTCATCAGTGCTTGGATAATCTTCTTGATCAAATCTCTGAACAGTTGGTATTGATTTGGCTTGGAGTGTAAGGCTCAATGTGAAAGTTTGCAATAGGTTCGAGATCTGATTGTGGCCTTAGTTCCATACCTTGTTCTAAACAACATGTGTGACCAATCCAGCCAGAAAGATAGCCTCGATTTTAGCGGTGAAGTCTCTTGACAAGCACAATGCGAAAAGAGTGGTGGAAGATCTATGGCTGACACATCTTGTAACACTATTACGTTGGGACATGCATGCGAGTGTGAGGCTCAAACCTTTGATTACTCCAACCATTGTCACTTTGCTTGTCCCATCTAATTGCACTACCCCTTGGATATGACTTCATATTGAAGCCCCGATTGATCGGCTATTTGCTTGGGCATTCTTGAACTACTTGCCCCGAATCAATCATGCGATTGTGTACCAATTGGTCCCCATGATCATGAAACATAAAATGGAGGGCTTCAATTTTACCTTGTTGTCCTCCATGATTCCCTTGGGTTGGGCAGCATTTGTGAGTACCTTCTCTTGCATTTGGACCTGTTGATTTGAAGTTGACCAATCCTTCATGGCAGCTTCTAGCAAATCTCTTTGGCCTGGGATGGATAGTGATTCCCACATTGATATGTTTACATTTGTCTTCTTCATCTGATCAATGATGTTGAATGGGGATGAAGCATCCCTCTGCTTGTCCTTTAGCTTGCACATTCATTCCTTGCACATGAGGGCGGCAAGCAGCTGGCATCTGAGTTGGTTTAGGAGCTGGTTTGGGTGCTCCTTGCATGTTTGGAACTACATTTTGTTTGCCAACAACTTGTGGAGTGGTAGAAGGTTGTGGATTACTTGGAGCCAATGGTTGTCCTTCACCCAAATTTCTCCTTTTTGACCTTGTGTTGGCTGCAACACTTTGAGAGGGTATTTGATTCATACCACAAAAATCTTGACTGCCCGATTGACAAGAGTAGTTTCGTTCGGAGATGTTCCTTGCTGAGGTGCTTCTTGCTGCTGATCCTCTTCGTGGCTGGACTCTTGCGACCCACCAATGGTTTGCACCATCAGAGCCTGATTTAATGCACCATTAAAGCACATTGATTGGTTATGTGGCTGACTACATGGGAAACACCAATCATATTCTTGGGCCATGTTATTTTGCACACTGTACCAAAGCTCTAGATGTGGATGTAACATTGGGGTTATAGGGCTGAAATGGTCATTGGCAGGAGGCCTTGCTTGATTTTGATTTGCAGCTAGATTGGGTGGTCTTTGAGGCTGATATGGCTGCCTGTTAGGCTGAGCTTGAGGCTGATAAGAAGGTCTAAAACTTTGGGCTTGCTGCCTCTTGAGTGTAACCAGCTCATTACCTAAATTTTGCAATTGCTTCATGACTTCTTGAAGTTCATTTGAAGCACTAGAAGATGAAGTAGAAGCTTCATTTGAATTCTGATTTCTAGGAGTGGGAATAGGAGCTAAAGTGGGTGCTTGACTAGTACTTGGGCTTTCTAAACTTGGATATAATGGCATTGGAGGCCTAGGAGCTAGCTTTACCGGCTTGAATCAAGACAATTTTCAGCTCTAATGGCAATCTTATAAGCAACGCAGGGATAGTTGTGCCTCCCATGGATTGAATTAACATAGAAATATCGAATTTAAAGCTTTAAGGTAATATAGAAAAGCACCTTCTTTGTTGGCCTTACTTGCCACTGGAATCCTCTCCCAAGTCCTTTGAAATCTGAAGTTGAAGTCGATCAATTTGCTCATTGGGAGCTCTCTTGATAGTTGTCGATTGTTCCAAAAGAGACAAATTGTCTCCCTTCTCTCAAGCTGCTCATGGAGAGACTATACATAGCTGGTTCCAATTTTGGATAGAACACTGAAGGCTCTAAACCATTGCAAAGCCTTCCCTTTGAATGAAGATGCCAAGCATTTGTGAATGACATCATCTCATTTATCTCATGGATTGCACAAATATTAGCAATGTCTTTGACATGATCACCGAGAGTGGTATGATTTTCTCCAGTGAAAAATGGAATGTTCTTGATCTGCAATTGGATTGGATTTTGTGCATTGAGAGCAAGTGGGCTGCTGCCAGTGAAATTGACAAAGGGATTTGGTGGTTGCGCCATCTGATTGGTCGAAGAACTCTTGTTGATTGGATGAAAGGCCTACCAGGTGGAGGTGTTGACAAGGTTCTATTAGGTGGAGATGGAGATCTTTGAGCTCTTCTTCCCCTTCTTTCTCTACCTAGAGATAGGTGTAGATAAACAAACAATCCTTCCTCCCTAGTTCTTGACCTGGTCTGTATTCTTCTCATAAATTTTCCAGGCTTGGACTGCTGAAACCAGTGGATTATGCCTCTTTTGGAGTCACCAGATGTGTGATTTTAAAGCTCCTTCAAAGCTGGAACTTACAACAAGTGCACATCGATCTTGTTGCAATGAAAGTGAAGACCTCTAAGGTCCCACCGGGTCATGCAGAAGCTGTTATCACCAAATCACAGCACCCTTATGTTTATACAAGAAGCATATACTTGAACTCACGGTGTGATTGGATAACATGGGTACTATCTCCAGTTGTGGGACTTGCTTTACTTGAGATAGACCTCCGAGAAAAGTTGGTTCTTGCTCTAAACTACCTGCCACAATCTACTCTAATGCGGGGAAACTAACTATTCTAATCTAAATTTCCAAGGGACCGGGGAGAGAATGCATAAAATGAAATCCTACACTAAAGCGGTGATACACCGAGAAAAGGAGGGTGTGAGAGTAGTCTTGAAATGCGTGAAATACGAAAGCAAAGTGCACACTAGAAGGGTGATGACAGTTCTCCATAATCTAGCAAAATGCATTCACAACAATATTTCAAACATACACAATGATAATGGATCCTGCATGAACATAATAATAGACACAATATTCTTGTAATCAAGGTTGAAGGGGCGAAGAATGCGAAAAAACAGCGGGGAAGATACATCCACAAACTTATATTTTATTGCTTCATGATATGCATGATTCAATCTATTACAAGATAAGGGGCACTGGATCACCATGCGGAGTCCACAACAAGGGCTGCTGACACATTGGCTTCACAAAGCAATTTTGGTAGAGCTTTGCTACAAAACTACCTCCCTTTTACTGATGAGCCCAACACTCCATTTATAGAAAAATGAGAAGAGAGAGAGAGGAAAAAATGGAAATCCCGAAATCTGTCCTTCACCACTTGTAAGAGGCATTAAATGGAGTAAAATGATTATATATTACTTGCAAAAGGCTCCCCATACTGTCCCAGGTGCTGCAGCAGAGAAAGAATGATGACCATGCCTCTTAATTGCACTCCCAACCACCAAATAAAACACTGTTATGAACCCGGCCACGTTTTCTAAAAAATCTCAATCAATATCTCATCAAATCTGGAATTTCTTGATTTTGTGTGTCGGGCTCGGAGCCACGATTCCAATGGTACCAATTTTGTGTGATTTCGTTGAGAAATGCAAAAGTTATGGCCTTCTGAGTGCGGGTAGCTATTTTGGGTCTGGCAGGCGTTTTCTGTCATTTGACGGGAATGAGCATTAACTGACTGGAGCCGAATATGTTTCTTTTAATTAAATATATCTACCCTCATTAAAAATAATAAATCCAGTTTTTGTGGCGTAGAGGATGTCGTGCTCGTTCCAGAAAGTCCAATTTTGTGAAAATCGGAGCTCGGAGTCAAAAGTTATGGCCGTTTGAAGTTCACGGGTCAAACGTTGACTTTTCTTCTTTGCCTTGACCGGCAGGCTTTTACTTTTCGCCCTCATCGTCCCATTGTTTTCCCGGCTGTCTCAGATGAAAATCTCCCGCATCGGCCGATTCGGGCTTCCTTGTTCTCTTTGCGGCCTTTTCACCTTTTCGCGTCCCGCGTCCCTCGTGTACGTCCCTCGCGTCCTACTTTTGTCCCATTTGTCTCGGACAAAAATCTCGAACCTCCCAAAATGGACTGTCTTTCGGCAAACCGGCCGATTCGCGTCCCACGCGTACTTTTGTCCCGGCTGTCCCAAACCGCGCGAAAAAAAACTTGATGATTTTTCCCTGCTTTGGCCGTTTCGGCTTTTCGCGTCCCTCGCGTCCGAATCCCAAGCTGTCCATGGACCGCAGGGACAAAAATGTCGACTTAGCCAATTTTCTTTGTTTTTTTGGCCCCAAGCTTGGTACGAACCTTGGTATGACCTCGCGTTGATACGACCAGACCCTTGGACCCGAAATGCTTTAAAACAGTCCTGCTGACCTTATTTTTGCATTTTTCCATTTTCTCAACTTGTTGGGATTTCTTCTTGGATGGGAGAGTTAGAGAGAAGTCGTGTCTCTTAATGGGTAGGCTTAGCCTTGTATTTATAGTTATTGGTTTGGAAGAATTTGGATTTGGGTGCATGTGGGACTGAAGTCTAAAAGAACTTTAGGATTAGATTAGGATAAACATGATTTAAACTTAGTTAAGCTTGGTTTAGACTAGTTAACTAGGGTTTAGGCTAGTTAAACTTGATTAGCAAGTGATTAGAGACTCATTGAGAGTTCGGAGGGTCCTGGATAACCAATTGTGGTGATAGATAGCCTACAAAGCAAATAGAAGTGGTCTAGAGAGAACTAGGGAGGTTTTGAATGGTCAAAGGATGAATGTTTAGATAATAAGAGAGATATTAGCCAAATAAGTTGATTATAGGAGGAATACAAATGAGAAGGTGTCAAATGCATGGGCATCCGAGAATGGAGCAAAGTATTAGGAATTAACGAAGTGTCATTAATTGGCTGGATTGGGTGAAATGCTAAGTGTAAGCATATTTTAGGTGTTTACACACCCAAAGACTTACAAACAATCTTTATCAACAAATGATAGTGTAGTGATTTTAAATTTGTTTATCTCATCACAAGATGAAGACTCTTCTTGAAATGAAATTGTAAATACCATGAAAATCATCACAGGGACAAGATCCCCGTGTGATTTCACAAAGATTTCAATGTAAGATTGCAATAGGAACGAGTAAAACTACTTGTAGACATTCTGAAACAAAGCAGACACTAATTGCTCCAAAATTGACACAAATTAATTTCAAAATTGCTTAGATTCATTAGCAGGGGAAAGCTTCCAGAGCAATCTCAGTGCTCGTCAATGGCTATAAATTTGCAACCAACTTGACATGATAGAAAATATAACACAGAAGAAACTAATAGGTTATCTCGGATTGGTCTCTCACGCAGACAGATTTTCTCAAAATTTCTCTTACGAATTCAACCCCCCTGACCATTTGCAAGAGTATTCTCATTCCATTTATACATTTCACTCACTCAAAATTTCCCCTCAAAAGAGAAGAATATTCGAGGGACCTTTTCTTGTTATCAATTTGTTTTAGAAAGTGACGTTTAACAAATTCAGATCCGAAAGCTACAAGGTGGACCAAGTGTGAAATGATCATGTTTTTTAGGCCCTTGACTAATGACTAGGATGCCATGCCAATTTTTTTGGCAATCCTTCTAATCATTCTAATTCACATGTGAGAAATCCCTATTTAATCATTTTTGGAGGCTCTGCACAACTCGATCCGACAAGTAATATTTTTCGCTCTCAAGAAACACCTTTTTCATCTTTTACGCTTTCTACCTTCATCATTTCATCTTTTTCCCTCTCTTTCCTCTACAATTCTGCCCCACATCCATATTTTCTGGTAATTTACGTTTTTGGAAGTTCCTGAGCAATTCTAACTTCAAAATATTGACCTTAACAATTCTTGGACTTAAAAATTAAGTTCCGAATCCATCAAATGGCACTTTATAGTCGAGACGACAAGGAATTTCATCAAAAATGGTGAAAAATAGTGCGTATTCGCATCTCCAGAGTCTTAGAGAAAAATGGCGTAAAAACAAGTGAAATGCATAGAAATCATTGATTTTTCCCTTTTCTACTTTATATTATAGCCTTCCACATGTTTCCTTGGTGTAATCACAAAGGAGAAGTATAGGGGAAAGTTTCTAAACAAGCGTGGGCCTTCCACGTGCCCCAGGCCCAAGAAAATTCCTTTTGGCATTTGAAAAGTCTCGCATGTAAAAGGAATCAATGGAAGCCTCGCATACATTGTCTCAATGGTGCACTTTGAGATGGTCCCCAAAAGTAGAGACCCCAAACAAGTGCCGAATCACCACGTGTCTTAGACCCAGCAGAGTTGTTAAGAAATTTGAAGGATCAAATAAGACGCCATGTGTCCAGGGTCAACGATAGTTTTCCTTGGGTGATTGAAAATTCCAAGTAAAGGTAGAGTGAGCGGAAGCCTCCAAGTGTCCTCCTAGCACTTCTTCAAAATAAAACTAAGGGGCTAGTCTCAAAACAGGCATGGTCCCTCTATGTGTCCCAGGCCTTTCAAAATTTCTTTAAAAATTTTAAGAACAAAGTGGAGCCGGTGGAATCCTCCACATGTCTCCCTGTCACAATTGTTAAGGTGGGACCTTGAGGGAGATCCTTAAATGAGCATCATCCCTCCACGTGTGCATGGTCCGACAAAACTATAGCGGCCTCATGAAAAATTTGTCTAAGTCTGCAGGCAAGGCAAGTAGAAACCTCCACGTGTCTCCCCGACGCAACTCCAAGGTCAAACCAAAAGGAGAATTTTTAGATGAAAGCCGACCCTCCACGTGGACAAGTTTTGAGTTGAAGCGAGCCTTAGAGTTTTTAAAACTTCCCCACTCCGCACCACATCCAACTAGAAAGGGCCACGTTTCAACATATGCTGAGATGTAAATTTGACGGGAAAAACACACCCATCAAACGTAAAATGCGGAAAAACACCATATGAGTTCGGAAATGAATCTTTCTTTCCAGATAGAGAATTTGGAAATGACATAAGGCCCAAATATGATTTTTGAACTACATCCAATCATGTTTCCACAGATATTTGGGACAAAAATGATAGGGACAATAAAATGTGACTGTGGAAAATGGAAGGAAGAGAAAAAACCTAATTTTTGCCCAAGTTACAGATCTTTTTCATGGACAGAGGAACGAAAAAAAAATTCTAGAATTTTAAATGATCCTCAACCAAGGAAGGGACTGATCATGGAAACCAAATGGAGGACAAAGTTTTCATGCATCAATACGGGAGATAGAAAACATGACAGAGCCGCAAATTGAAGAATTTCAATGACAAATAGGGCAAGACCAAATTGAGCACCAACATCGGCTCCGAATCGGGATGGGAACTTCGTGTGAGCGCCACAAGAAAAAATAGTAGACCAAGTGCCAAAAATAGAGCATTCGCAACAAAGTCAAAGAATAAGCTTACAGAGTAGAGTAACCATAGCCATCCTCCAAAAACGAATCGAGAAACCAAGTAAATTAGGTCACCAAGGACTAGAATGAACAAAAACACAAAAGAAAAATGAAAACAAAGAACTATACACTATACAAAAGGAGTATACCTTGATTATGAGAAATCAATCAAGGAAATGTTTCAAATGCTTGCCATTAATAGGTAATTCAAGCAGCTTCCCATCTAAGTCTTTTTAGGAAGAAGGTATTTTCACATTAGTGCCCACTCCTCTTCGACACTTATTGTATTTTGATTTCCATTCTTTCGAGTATAGACATGGAGGTTAGTGTATCATTTTGCTTTACAATAATGTTAGATGATAGATATATTCTGATTTTGATGGATTCTAATTCATAGTATGATTTTGTGGATTCTTAGATACATAGAGAAACATATTATATTTGATGATGATGATGTGTTGTTGATATATGTATTACTACATCTGAATTCTCATCGTATTTAGTAGGATTTAGCTTTTGAACTAATTTTTTGATCTTCTTGAAATTGATAAAAGATAGAATTCAGATGTTGTTGAAATTTTAGATGAATGATAGCATTGTTTAGTGGAGATGATAATTTAGCTATATGCGGATGTTTATTGATTGATGTGCATATATTTATCTAGGATGTTTTGATATGGTTGCATGAGGTCAAGGAGGTATTGTGTGATTTTGTAGGTAATTATAGATCACAACAATCAAAAGGGAATTGGAGACCAACCACGGCAGAATACTAGATGGATACAACAAAGGTCACCATGGCCACTTGTGTTATGTTGTTGTTTCTGTGTTTTAATTTTGTTAGGGGGTCCCCATGGGGGGATGATCTACAATTCTAACCATGGGCTTGTGTGCACTTTTTCCCTTTTATTTATTTATTTTAGAGCATGTGATTTAATTGTGATGTGAATTATTTTATCATTATTGATTAAAATGATTTTATTTAGTAATTTAATCTGGTTATTAAGTTATTTGGGGATGTGACAAATGGAGTCATTTATTAGAGTTTTTGGTTTTTAGGCTATGTGATTTTAAGTTAATCTGTAAGTGATTTTGAGTTTTGTACACTCTACCTTACCTTGGAAATTTGGATTTGTGCTTAAGGGCCATTTTGGAGGCTTATGAGATAAGGTAAGCTTGTCCCACAGCTCTTAATTTCATATACCAACCCTACCTATGGATTGGGAGATCAAAATAGACCCCATTATGTGTTTTGTAGGATAAAAAGTGGAATCAATTGCACTTTTCTTACATGGGTTTTAAAGTTTGTTCTTAGGGGGTGTGGGTTTAGATTGCATGTGTAAGAAGTTTGTCATTCATCTCAACCACAAATTTATCAGTGCATTGGGGTTAACTTTTGAATTGTGATGTGGAGTTGAGGATAGGTGATGTGGCATCCTACATGGAGCTACCTCACCCTTCTCTCTTCCTTTTCTATTTATGAAAGTTTAATTGTTTGTTTGGGGTTACTTCATTTCATTTTGTGCTCTTGTATTTTTGGAGTTGAAAGAATTTGGAGTGCTTGTGTATTTTTGTTATAACTCATGGGTGTTGGATTGGGCTTGAAGGAGCTTGATGTGTGGCTCTTGGATCAAACTCTACCATGGAAATGTAGGAACTACACTCTTCTTTTAATCATTTTCTTTTATATGTGTATATTTGTATGTTATTGAATGTTTTGGAATGCTTGTTGGGTTCTTGGGTATTGCCTAAGTATTGTATAGGAGAAGGCTATGGGGATCTTATATGTAGGGAGGTTTAAGATTTTATCTCATGTTTTGGAGGGATTTCATGTTGGGTACCCCACCTTGGATAAGAAAATGCTTACATTTCTTACTTGGTTCTTTTGAGGGAGACATAAGAGATTGGAGGGTGGCATAAGAGAATATGGGAGGCATAAGAGGATCTTGGGGAGGCATAAGAGTTGTGTAGGGGTTTTTATATTTATATTGGATGGTTTTAAGGTGGGAACCTAATCCCATTGGGAGGCATAAGTGATCTCCCGTAGATCCTTGCTCAATTAGCTTTGAATTTTCAAGCCTTGTATATTTCATTAGCTTTCTTCTTGTGATTGTGTTTGGTGTTGATTGTGTTTTGAAATGATCGTGAAATCTTTGTATTGTCATGTGGAAGATTGTAATAGTTTCCATGAGTCGGATCCATATTTTATTTCATTTTGGTTGTTTCGAGGGCCAATGAGGAGGATAGCTTCTTCTCCTCATTGGATTTTTTTTGGGTGGAGAGTGTTGCCTTTTGTAGTGCCCACTTCCCTTCGACTTCGTTTTGTTTTGTTGTTTTCGAGACCGATTACTTCACTATGGATTATTATGACCTCTTGCTTAGCATGTTAGTAGATATCACGTACATTGGTCGTTATTGTTTTGATCTTTATATGATGCATATGGTTTACTTGGTGGACATTTGATGACGATATTTGTATACTTTTAACAGGGATATTCATCTTAATTCTGACATGGGATATATTTAATCATATTGAGTAGAACTTGATAATTTGACTAATGTGATGATCGTTTTGATATAAATGAAATATGGAATAAGAATGTGCTAGAAAGTGTTAAGTGATTTCGTACTTGCATGTAGATGATAGTAAATTAGGTGTTGATTATTTTAGATTATATTGTATATTTGGCATGAATGTTTTAATGCGGCCAATAGGCCGAAGGAGGTATTTTCTGTTTTGCAGGTATATTATATTCACAACAAAATTGGGGAGTGGAGACCAACCACATCGGAATTCGAGAAGAATCCAGCTAAGGTCACCATGGCAACAAGTAATTGTGTGTGTGTTAGAATTATCTGGTAAAGGGAAAATTGTGACCTAGGGATCATGTGTTGTTTTGTTTAATTTTTCCCTTTTTACTATGTTAGTATGTGTTGCTCTTAGTAAGTGAATTTTTACTTGTGTTATTATTCATATTCCTTGGATTGGAGTTTACCCCTTTGTTAGCCATGGGTTGTAGTGGGTTAATTAAGTTAAATTGAGATTTTCCTAAACTAATTAAAAGATGTGACCTAAGAGAGTTCATTTATTAACCTTGTTTTACTTTGGATTTTGTGTGGATTGATGTGTGTGTTTGAGTTTGAGTGTAAGCAAACTCTACCCCACATGGGAAACTCGAATTTTGCCTTGAAGGACAAATTTCAAAGCTTGTGGGACAAGTCAAACTTGTCCCACACCTCTTAAAACCCCATGCCAACCCTACCTATGGGTTGGAAGGCCAAATTTAGGTCTTTTAGGTGTTTTGGGGGATAAAAGGGTAAAAATATTAATTGCACTTTCTTTCAAATTTAATTTTGTCCTTTGAGGGAGTGGGCTTAGTTGGAGTGTGCAAGTTGCTTGTCTTTCTTTCAACCACTTATTAATGGTGCATTGGAATTTGTTGTTGACAAAATGATGTGGAGTGGAGGGAAAAGGAGGTGGCATCCTACTTAGAGCCACATCATCCCTCCCTCTCTTTTCTCTATTTATTTGAGCCTCTTGTTTGTTTTGGGGTTGGAAGTTTTCATGTTTTAGTCTTTTTGTATTTTGGAGAGGAGAGGATTTGGAAGGAGCTTGTGAATTTTGGAGCTTGTGGATGCTTGTGAGAACTTTGTTGGAGCTTGTGGATGCTTGCTTGATCCTTGGAGGGATTTGAGACTTCACATTTGGAGCAATCTCTACCATGGAAAGGTAGGAGCTTCCCCTTTGTTGCATTATGTTTCTTTTGTCATATGAATGTATTTTTATGTTGTGTTGAATGTGTTGTTTGAAATGCTTGTTGGGAATGGGTAGAATGCCTAAGTTGGGAGTGAGAGGAGACTATCGGGAGCTAAATTGAGGGAGGCATAAGAGATCATGTGTTTGAGGAGGGAGCTTGGGTTGGGTGTCCACCTTGTAAGAGAAATGCATGCATTTCTTCTTGTTTTACTTTGAGGGAGCCATAAGAGTTGAGGGAGGCATAAGAGTGAATGGAGGGATAAGGGGTACTTGAGGGAGGCATAAGAGTTATTAGGGGTATTGTGTTTACATTGGAGGCTTTTAGGTGGCACCCATTTCCATTGGGAGGCATAAGTGGCTTCCCCATATGTCTTACTCTTGTGGCTTTCTTGGTAAGCCTTGTGTCTAGTTGTTTGTGATTGTTTTCCCTCTTGATGTGATTATGGATTCTCTTGTTTTGAAGGAATATGGAATGCATGTGAAATGTTATGTTTAGTCATGTGGAAGCTTGTAGTGCCATGAGTTGGATTCTCTTCCATTGTGATGTGGTTTGGGGCTCGGGGCCAATGGAGAGGATGGCTTCTCTTCTCCATTGGGTATTTGGTTGGGAGGAGAGCGTTGCCTCTCCCCTTATTTTGTTGTAAATCAAGAAAACTATGGAGGAGCCACCTTGTTGATATTTGGAGCACAAGAACCTTGTTGTTGACAATGTAAAAACACCATGTATTTACCCACCTTGAGTGGAGGAAAAATGTAATATTGCTTTGCTTTCTCTAGCTTCCATTATTGTAAATTTGTTTCCACATGAAGTAGAAAATGTTGTAACAAAATGTTGAAGGAAAGTTGCATTGAAATGATAGTATTTCTTACTCTAAAATTTATTGGAAATGTTGTTGAATTCTTTTGTGGAATGTTGGAAAGAAATTACAAAAGAAAAAAATATTCTATGCAATTTGTGTCAACTCTCAAGTCATGTAAATATAATTGTGATATATCTAGTGGGTACACTCAGATCTATTTGAATCTCTGGTCTGCAAATATATTGCAGGAAATTTATCTCCATATACCTATATATAATATATTCTATGCAGTTTGTGTTGACTGTCAATAGTTAATTTTCTTGTAATGGAAGAATAGCTGTGATATATTTAGTGGGTGCACACTGAATTATTTGAATCTGTGCATATACATAGATTATCTTCATTTAAATCCAGTTCTTCATGTTCAATTTCCATTTCCCACTTTCACCTGCAAAATGAAAGCTTAACTTCCAAATCCATAGTTCTTATTGGGAGTTTTGCATAGAGATTATCCCTTAAAAAGATATTGATGTTATCTGTAGGCGATCATTAAATTGATCTCATAACCTGTTATATAGTGAAGATAATTTTTTTTTGGATAAAACTCTGAATTTTTTTATGGATGTTTAGATTCAATTCTCATGATTTATCATCCTGATCATTTTGATGACAGATCATAAAACATGATCCAAACTATTAAAATAGAAAAATTCACACAATACTATACAAAAGTTTTATCTTATTTCATGAACTATAAGAGCATAAAATCTCTGATCTAAGAACTCGGTAATGGCATATTGATTTGAAAGGTAAATGAAGACCCGCTATTGTTGGAGTCATGGTCTAGATACCTTTTTCTTTGATTGATTGATGCAGCGTAAGGAAGCACTCAGCAAGGCATGGAGATCGGAACAGTTTACATTATTTATTGATTTTGCTCTTCAAATAAGCAAGCAATTTCTGTAAAGATATTTCAAAATACTATAAAAATATACATAGACTATTATACTACTACAAAAACATATACATGGTATGATATGAAACAGATCCACCTCTAGGAGTTTCTCTCCCACGGGCTGCACCGTGAGACAGGAAAGAGCTCAATAGAAAACATTGTAATACCTCCCTCTGTCTCCTTGTGACACTGTCACTGTCCCTTCATCGAGTTGTTCAGCGTATAACTTGAAGGCTAGATCCTCGAATTTATTGTTGCATTCAATACTGAACAGATAGCAACATAGTTGGACATGCTACCTGTTAAACGACTCTCCCCGGCCAGTAGATCCACCTTCGAGCACCATTTCACCTCCTCACGCACCCGGGACGAAAAAAAGGAAAACAGGTCCAACCGCTCTTACCCACCTCGTATCTTCAATTTTTTTTTCCACAATGTCTTCACACGGCGGGATAGCAGGATGACGATCGCATGCAGTGATGGATTTACAAAATCTAAATAAGTAATTGTTTATGCGGCCCGGGGATTGTTGAACACACCTGTCCAGCGTTAGGTTCATATTTATTTGCCTCATTAAAGCCACGCGGCTGTGTGGAGTGTAGGCATTGCAATTTTCAAGTGAAATAATTGAAAGAGAAATATGCGGCCAGGTGGATAAGTCCGCACGCAATAAGAGGAAATTTCCATGCTCGGCAGGTGGCCATTAAAGCCACCCACCCCAAGCTTGTCTTCAAACTCAAATTCAAATTCTATGGCGCCCACACCGACTTTCACAATTACCTCCCTACTATGTTTTTAATCGTAAAGGTATACATTTCAGTATTATCAATCAAAGTAACTTGTCATTGTTGAGATATTTCATACTTAAAGGCATAGAGAAAACTGAGTAAACATTCAATTTAATATTGTCCGGTACTTACTTTAATTGGTTTCAAGGCTTAAACATCGGAATAGCTTGTTAGTTGACCAAATTGCTATAGTTAGTCTTTCTAATCTTGTAAGATAGTTTGGGGTTATCCCAACGACTAAGGATTACATACACATCCTACTTTCATTCTTCTCCGTTGTATAAGTACTTTGTTATATCTTTCGCCCCTTGTCATTTCTTAATATGTTATTTTTTTTACACATAACACATCTTGATTCACGTTTGTATCGTTGTCTATTGGGTCTCCTTTTGGGTCTCAGACTAGTGGTCCTAGAGGTATTATACTTCATTGACTTACTATCAATCTCCTTTTATATACGTATAGTATAACTTTTCAACCCAATAATCAACTGTATCCTTCTAATAATTGACCACTAATTTTGATAAGCCTCCTTTAAAATAATTTTGTATTTGCAAAAAAAAAAACATATTTCTCTCAACTTGTTATTGATTTAAATTTATATAGCTTTTATTTAATTATACCTACAGTACATCCTTGTAAAACAATGTTGTATCAGGGTTAAACTTAGAACTTGGAGCTAACTGTAAGGAGTCTTCAAAAAAAAATAAAAAAATTTAGTCGCATTTTCGGGATTGATTGTTTATGGCGCTGTCGTCATCGCCGTCGTGGGCGTCGTCTTTTGGCGGCGTTACACCTTTCCCCCATTTTTGTTGTTTTGATCAAGTGAAGACATGATGGAGCTCTTGATGAGTATTTTAGAATTGGAAAACTTGTAGAAGACTAAGAAATCCTTCTTGTGAGAAAGCCCCTTTTGTAATTCCCATTTTGGTGGAAGACTTGTAGTATTGTAATTGAAAGAAAAGTTGCATTGTATATTTTGGTTTATTAAGTTGTAATGTGTTGTGAAAAAAGCTCTTTGGATTGAAATAAATGACCTATGCCCAAGGAAAAGAAATTTCATTATCATTGTTGAAGTTGCATTATTGTAAAAATGAAAAGAAGATCATAGAAGTTGTAAAACATTAATAGTGTATTCATTGCAAATTTGAATGTGAAATAAAGTTGCTTATGGTTACTTGAACAAATGGTTGTAGTAGAGATGGAAAGATGAAATAAATTTTAAGTAAGTTATTATGTTGAAATATTGCATTTTGTTGTGGAAAGGAAAACAATAAGATTAGGAGTAGGTTAAGCTTCTTTCTTACTCTTGAAATTGGAAATAAAATGAAAATTTTCTTGTAGTTGTTTTCTTGTTACTATGGAAATATAAAATCCTTAAATTTAGTAATTTTAGGCATGGAATGAATAAATGGTTGAACCCTTCAACTGAAGACTTTAGGAACATAAATTCAATTAAGGATAAACTGTAAAACACTCGAGTAAAACTTTTGTGGGGGAAAACCTTGGAATTGAAGGTTTGTTTTTAAAGAATAGGACCGCAACCCCGCGTAAAGCGGCGGTCTCTGAACCGCCCGCTCGAGACAAGGTGGTGGTTCAAGAATCATCACCCAATTAGGGTGCTGGTCCTAGGACCACCGGTCTGCGCATTAGGTGGAGATTTCATCACTAACAATGGAATAATACAGATCCACATCTGTGTAAATTTAAACTTGTCCAAATTAAAATCCGAGCTTATTAAATGTAAAAATAAGACTACCAAAGATACTATAGTGGAACAAAATCATTTTTCAAAGCAAGTAAATCTTTATATGGATATTTAAAAGTGCTCAATCTCATACTTTTTAATGGAGGTAGGGTTTAGCCCAAATAGGGAACTGAAAATAAAAATAATTTTATAACTCTAGATTTGTAATGCCTACTGGGCATTGGCTCCTTTTCTACCTCGTCCTCCACCAAATTGTCTTCATTTTTCAACATACTAGCTGTCGCCCACCTACCATAATTTATACCTTGTCACCTCATTTTCACCTGCTCCTCCTTGACGTGTTCTGGATTGTGAATTTATTAATGGTGAAATGAAGGTCTGTCGCCCGGAGGTTGCGTGGGTGGGTGTGGATCCTCAAAATCGCGCTGTACAGGCAGCTACAGTGGAGCGCGGAACTGAAATTCTCCTAGTTCACGCATTCATTCCTCTGTCTGCCCTCTTCATCCGACGCCTCTTTCTTCCTGCCCTGAACCACGAATGCTTGTTGCGCTCCATCAAATGCTGAAACAAATGAAATTGCTACAGCGTGTTCTGGATGCGTTTGGGGGAGAAAGGAAAAAGATATCGAAACTCTAATGCGTTTGGCGAAGGTACTTAATGGAAAAGGAAAATCCTTCATTCATTTAACCACGATGATGCTCAGGGTTCGCGGACCCCCATTAGCTACGAGATCGGAGAGCAGGGAGTCGTTTGTTCCCGTTTTCAATTTCTCTAGGTAAAACTCTCCTCTCTCTCTCTCTCTATCCTGGATCATCATGATGTCTGTTTCGGATCTCCATTCCAAAGAGTATTATCAGTTGGACTGCAACAAAGCTCTTTCCACTAGTTGCCCAAATATTGTGAGAAGGAGCGATTCCAGATCTATGACGTCTTTTCGTTCCAGGTTCGATGAAGGAGGAGGGCAAGGCAGAGCAGCGGAAAGCAGAGTGTTTAGTGGGCCACAAGAGAGGAAGAATGCTGTAATTCCCTCTTCTAATAGCGTGAGGATGTGTCAACCACGATGTCGCCCTTGGAGCATCTTCTTCTTATCTTGCAGACGAGTTTAATTCCTCATTCACTTTCAAAGTGATTTGTCTTCTTGTAGCAGTGATATTTCTGGAAAATTACGACGACTAGCAACAACCGCTTCTCCCTTTTCCCTCAAATTCGAGATTCTCCTACAAGATATTTTTATCAAATCCGATTAGGTGACAGTGTGACTGTTACCAGCAGACCTGATGAAATTTATTACAGAGTTTCTCTACTGAAACCTTGCTTGTTCTTTGATGTAACTCATGGAAGAGGATCTCATAGAGGTGGATTTGTTTCATATCAGAATATTCATGAAGCACTGTTTGCCTTGCAAGAAAACTTTCAGGAGATCTATGCAATGTTGAAGAAAATGTCTTGGGAGATGAAGGTAGCAGGATATTCCTCAGATCCAGAGCTTGCACTGAGTCATTTCTCCAAAACCGATTCGTGACAGTGAGGGTGTTACCAACAGGCCTGATGAAATTTATTTACAAAGAGTCTCTATTGAGATCTTACTTGTTGTAGGATGTAACTCATGGAAGAGAATCTGTTAGGGGCGGATCTGTTTCATATCAGAGTATTCATGAAGCACAATTTGCCTTGCAACTATATGAGCATCTTCTACGAGTCACTATGTTGGCAGGCATAAAGGGTGCTGATGGAATTATCACTCTTTCAAGCTACAGCTGAAATGTTTGCACCGAGAGTTTGATGCTGTCCTCAGATCTGATGAAGGAAAAGGTTTATTTATCATTATGGTAGATGCCTTCAGAGCCAGGAGTGTGATGTAATCAGTATATTTTGTGTCCAAGCTTCAAATCATGGGGTTGGCCTTGTAGATGTTATTCGCTGCATGAATGTGGCACTGGCACGAGCTCGCAAAGCAGCTGCATTGAAGCAATCTAGTGACTGGTCAGCCTTAATTGAGGATGCTAAGTCTAGGGACTGTTTTATGGATATGGAGTCTATACCAAGAGATTGTTCTTGGTTGTAAAGCCATCTTCTTTTGCTTTGTCTCAGACTAGGGCTGCTCCTAACATGAGAGCACCAAGGTTAGGAGGTCCAAATTAGAAGCAATCAGATGCATATGGAGATGGTGGAGGTGTTTGGATGTATGACGAAGGATTAAGTTCATTTGCCAAAAATGGGGCCTACAGAAGTTCTAGGGCTGATCTTGGAGCGGTGTTGGGAGAATGATGGCAAGTATTTTAGACCACCCACCCTGGCTGTGAACTCCTACCTGTGCCAACATGAAGATGTTTGATGTTTGGGTGCCCAACGAGCTTGAAGAAAATGGATTTAGGCTTCGGTTGCTGTTGCAGGCCCCGTCCATCTTGTTATCGACTGCGGGAGCTTAATCAGGCACGATATTCTCTATACCATTAATTCTTATGTTGTTATTTAATTGAATCACTAAATAACTCTACTCTTCATATTAATGTCTCGTGTGATGGTATACTGTTTGGTTTCCACTTTCCTGGCTCGTTTGTATTTGTTTTGGCGTTAGAAATGATTGCGTTGGTTGAAGCCCTTATATTGTTTTCTGGGTTTTAATAAATATTAGTTGGGTGAACTTTGCTCTTAAGTCTAATAAAACAAAAGAGGTGGGGGTCCTGTAATGAACACCCCCTAGTTCCTTATGTTGGTCTCACGATTTGAATGTTTTATCAAACATTGTTGTTGGACTCAACCTTACAGTTCCTGTTTTGTTCTTATTCTTGTTTCGGTTCGAGATCTTTAGTTCTGGGTTATGTCGAGTATTTGCGAATTAGGGATTGAGTACTGCAAGTGCATTGTGTATAGGTGAATGGTGCTATTCCTGTCTCTATCCTTTTCTTTCATTTGTTTAGGTTCTAGTAACCCTTCCCAGTTGGCATGGTGTGTGCTTAGCTTGATTGATTTTTGAATTGAGCCAAGGTTGATATTACGTTCAACTAGGTTAGTTGCTTTTGTTACTTGTTTGAATCGCTCAAAGAAATACTTTTATTCTTCGAGTGTCATGGTTGATCGTCATAATTTGATATCAATTCATGTTCACCGTTTGGAGATTGTCGTCTTTGGAATCACCTTCTCTCCCTTGGTAACTGTTGTATGTTTTGAGGAATGTAGTTGATCCTATGGAATGTCTTCTTTTGACGATACTCACATTTCTTTTGGATAGTTTAAAATGTCAGAGGAAATACTCTTCTTCGTACCTTGATTTTGTTTCACACATGTTGGAGGATACGAGATCTACTGGATCATTAGTGAGGAGTTTTTTTTCAAATCTTAAAATTGGGATGTGGGTTTTATGCGTAAGAAATTACTCTACGATTTGCTCCGTAAAGATGCTTAAATTTCATTCTCCTGTGACTTAGAGGTTGGTGTGTTTGGAAACTCATTGGTTGACTGGTTTGTGTTATGATCGTTGTGATACGACCTCCTTGCTATCATTGTAGTAGAATGGTTATGCGTTGACCAAAAAGGTTTAAGTCAACTTGTTGTTGACGACAGATCCTTTGGAAGCTATGTATCTTGTGTTGCGTTCTTGTGAATGATTGAGTAACCCTCCTGTAAGATTTATAATGGATATGTTTGGTCTTGTCAAATTTGTCCTTTTTCTTAAGACATTCTCTTGATTAGAAGAAAGTCTAATAGAAGGATTGTTAGGATAGGATGTGACCCATGCGAGGTCATTTGTGCATTTCACCCCTTTTCTTTCCATTTTTATTTATTCTGTACTGACATAAAATTTACTGTTATTGGCACATCACCTTAATATTAATAAGTCATGTTGGTTTAGATATTCTCATGTCGATTGATTGTTTGGGATCTTCCAGTGGCATAGTGAATCCTTGGCTTGGTGAACTAACTTAAACAAATAGGGATAGATCACGTTTGAAAGTAATTCTCTTCCTGTAATTGTTTTTGTTTCGAAATGTTATCTTGTTAATGACGGTCATTATTGTGATATGGGTGAAATTCACTATGATGTTTATTAACTGCTCCTATGTGAAAATGATAATTGAATAGAGTTAGTGCCATCCCTTTTATTTAGACATTTTATGCTTTTGGACAGCTCTTTAATTGCTCTTGTTTAGACTCTTGAATTATTGTTTTCTTCTTCAACGGTACTTTTCTTCCTTGAAACAGTTAGATAACAACATATTGTCTTAATGTTATAGCTTTTATCGTGCTCAGTTCTTGCAAACTGACATGTGCTAACAAATGTGTAGGAGGATTTCCTGAGTAGAAAAGAAAAAAAAAGAGAGAAAAAGAAACACGTGTAGAAAGTGGATTCCAGCCTTCTTAGGAACTCATTGTGCGAATGTTTTTCTTTTACTTTACAGCATTGGTATGGAAATTGTGGAGGCTATCTAGAAGGCATTGTGTTATAATTTTGTATTGTTCTCTTGTAGGTTGTTGTTATCGTTTGAAAGTCAATTTGAGAAATATTATTGTCAATAAGATTAAATGAACTTGTTTTGACATGCGTATCCTTTGTTGAATTTTCACTTTTCAGAATATGATTTATCCTTGAATTGTCAAACCTAATTCTAATTATCCAAACTTGAATCATCTTGCATCGCTCTAGTTACCTTGGTCTTGTGTCGATTGGTAAAGGACTATGTTTTGGAACCTAGCAAAAGAAAACAAGAGAAACAAATATACCTTGTGATCCCGCGTAAACTAATCAACAATCTCTTATTGTGGTAAATCCTCAGAACGGTCTTAAGGTGAAATCAATGATTGAATTCTTGGAAGATAATAAGATTATAATAAATAGAAGGAACTTGACTAAGAAACTCTTCGACCTATCTTGCCCGTTGAAAAAAAAAAATATACTTATGTCTATCTCTTCAAGTGAAGCCCAAGTGAAACCTTTAACAATTCTGGTTAGACTCTTGCCCCAATGAAATCCTTTTTAACCACTATTAAGATCTTAATGAAGAATCCAAGTCTTAGGCAGGTCATGTCTTGTAAAAATAAAATAAAATAAAAATATGACCGCTTAAAGGGGTAAAACATATATGTTTAAAAGCACAACGTTGAAAACAGTTTGATGAAGTTAAGAGCCTTGATAAACAAACTGCCTCCTAACCAATGAACCAGTTAATCAAGTTAATGAAGCAACCTCTTACCATCCAATAATTGGTTTACACTGTTTATTAACATTATCAAGGTAGGGGAAAATTCTTCAAAGGAGACATGACTTTCAGATTCTCCTATTATGATTCCTCTGCGAAAAGTAAAGAATGTAAAAACACTTACAACTAAAACATGAATCTAAAGAAACCTTCTGTGGGAAGACCTTGTTGTAAGACTGCATACTTTAGATGAACCATTGTGTCCTTAGTGTGTGCCTCATGTTTATCTGTAACCAATGTGGGTCCGTGTTGTGGAAAGCATGTCTTTAGTTGATTGTATTCCCTAGAGAACTTGTGTAGTGTCGTATTATCTTCAAGTAAGTCAAAAAAAAGTTATCCGGTATTTCACTGTGTTGTCCTTGTGTTGGTAATTTTGGTCTCTGCTACAAGATTTGGAGTGGAAATATCTACAATCTTCAAATGGAAGGCATTACACCAAAAAATCTATAATGTAAACTAAAGTAAGCTTTATTTTGTGAATACCTCCATGGTTCTTCCTTTCCTTGCTCCCATGGATTCCGGCTTTTCCAACCCGCAAATTGAACAAAAGAAAAGTGACCAATTGAGGAGGCTAGGGAAAAAGAAAAGGCTTTAATAAAATATAATAAGGATAGTTAGGGTTAATATAGAACCCTAAAATCTAGAGGCCACAATTGATTTGATCCAAGGGTTGAGGATCAACCCTACAATTGTTAAGTAGGAATGAATATTATGACTTTGTTATAAATAATTTTAAAAGGTATGTGTAAATGGGTGAATGAGTCCATTTAATACCATTGTATGTTAAGTCATTTATTTAGTTCCGAGTATGTTTTAAAAATTAATGATATGGACATTAAATCTATTAAGATAATGGAACTAAAGTAACTAAGTATAAGGTTTATTAAGTATGGGTTTGAATGTTAATTTAAGAAGGAGGAAAATATTTAACCAAGTAAATTAAATTATGGCGCCTGCCTAATTGATTGTAATTAATTTGACCTTAGAGATAAATTAAAAATATTTAATTATTTAACTTAGACCCGGTCCATCCTTTGTGATGTAGTAAATATTTGGAGGAGATTAATTTAATGTAAATTAGGGTTTGAAACCCTTACAACCTTATAACTTAAAAAAAATACACAAAACATTGCCACAACTTTTGGGATAATGCTTCAAGGACTAATGTGGTTTTAGAACGTCAAAAATGTTGCCTTATAATAACTTTACAATGACAAGTTATTAATTACAAAATATCACATCCAAAACATTCCTCTTGTTCGAGTACCGCAACCAACGTTGCGTTAGTCCTAGGACTGAGTATGGAAATCTCCTACACTCAAGCATAAATTCCACACATCCATCATTTCAAACAATCGGGAACAAACTAGAGAGAGAGAGAGAGAGAGAGAGAGAGAGAGAGAGAGAGAGAGAGAGAGAGAGGGAAAGGAAAAAATCTAGGATTCATTTTCTTTTCAAATCACCATAACATCCTGTATCTAATTTTCATTTCATTTCAACTCATACACATTTTGACCCATTTGTATTTTCAACACCCTCTCATTATTTTCATAATTATCTCTAAAGAGGTAAAAGGGGAAGAGAGAAAATTTTGGATTTCATTTTTATTTCTATTCATTGTATCATAATCACATACATTATCAAATTTTAATTTCATTGCCAATCCATGAAAAATTATAACTCATTTACATTTTTAGAACCAGCCCAAATATTAGAGTTACTTCTATAAAAGAAGGAAAGCGAGAGAAACATAATAATTTCCCAAAATCATTCATACAATAATTTGATCAATTCATACTCTATAAAATGTGGAAATGCTATGTACAAGGCTCCACGGTTAGTTAGGAATCAACATAACCTTTAGAAGGTGTGTTTAGCTAAAGTTGTAATTTTGGTGTAAGCTAGCCAAAAAATCTAAAGTGCTCACAAATTAGGCCTTGAAAACACTCATTTTAAATTTGAAAACAATGTTTGATGATTCGTGTATACTCTCCCACATACATAGAATTCATCGTGTTAAACGTAATTTTATTAGGAGTAGAGTTCAAACTACAAGGTCAACTCCGGGGCCAGTTATCATAATTGTGACAACAATCCTTGTCACTCAACGACCAGTGGGCCCCAAAACCAACTCACAAAAGTAGTCTCTGAATGCATTTTTATTGGAATGTAGATGGGTTACAATTCTCTTGCTAGTGGTATAGGGATCGGTGGAAGTGGTTTTCATTTTCGCTCGAACTAAGCAATAATTGTAGGTCGACACCGATTACATTTATTAAAAAGAGCACATCACTACAAGTGACTGATAAGCTAATTGGGATTAGAAATTTGACATGCAAGGGAATTAATTAAGTTCAAACAACTTGGTTAGGTTTCCCCATAGTTTCTCATGTTACCAGGGGTCATGCAAGGAGTTTAAGGTTTGCGGTATATTTTGGTGCACGACACTCCATGCACATAACTTTTAGGGTCATAACTTTTTTATGTTTGACAGTTCTAAATGAAGTAACATTTTATCATTGGTTGGAGTTACATTTCCTAATAATTAACATTTAATTTCCAAATGCAAGAAATGATGAAAGCGGAATTTAGTACAAGAGAAAAAGGGAAATTCCATACCATTTTTTGCGAACTCGTGATTCTCTCATTTGATGAGACCGCATCAACTTCAAGCATTCCTGTAACATTTTGCGGTCTTTCTCATCCTTCTTTTTCAAAACTCCATTTTCTGCATGACTTGCCACCAACACAATCCATGAGAGAATGTATCTTCGAGGTATCTGATCAAATGGTTTTTGAGTCTTTTCCTTGAGTCGATACAACGTACTAACCACATCATTTGTGTAAGGTTCCCAAAGGCATTTCAGCAGTGACCTATGACCATATACCAAAATACCATTCTTTTATTATGGATTTATACTCCTTGTTTCCTCCAATAACCCATGCACATGCCTTCCACAGCCAAATATCAAGAGCAGCGATTCTACAAAATTCAAGGTTTTATAGAGCTACATTAATAAGATGGCACCCATGATAAAGTTCATGTTTCGCACTAACTTTTAAACATGTCAATGGAATTTTTTACGCTCCAAAGAGGTCCTTTCAACGATTCATTTTGTGCATACTTAGAACCATGACACACCATTAGTTAACATCTGGCTGAGGCATTTCTTTGAAGAGCTTTTGAGCCTCATCATGAACATTATTCTGTGCATATCCACCATCCCGTGTAATCTGTGAACCAACCTCTCTCTACATAGAGTTGCGAATGGACAAAAAAAGGGTAGCACATAGAGGATGAGTGAAAGAGACAAATCTTATGGAGACATATGTGGAATAATAGGAAAGGAACTTAAGTCTGATCATAAACACCATTATCAGCACATCAAGTAATCAACGCATTTCTTTGGGGCACTCTGTCAAATAGTTCACATGCAATGTGTATGCTCCCACATTTTTGCATCCATGTCAACCAAAGAACTTGCAATTATAACATCTGACAAAAACCCACTTTTCATTATGCTGAGGATGGAAAAATCAGAGGGTCTCACACAGAGGGAGAGTGAAACAGAAAAATCTTGCATACACATGTTTGGGATAGCAGGAAAAAGGCACTTTCTCTGCCTTAATAAATACAACTACTCAAAGTAAAATATAAAGAGCAGGAAATGTGAAGTGGTAGCAATGACTACCTTGAAATGGAGAAACAAATGTTATAGTGCACAACACAGGTGGACAAAATCAGAAGAGGTAAAATCAATACAGCTAGAAACTATGCCCGAATGATGTGCCTCCTGATCCTCAACGTTATTCTTCTTCTTCTGCCTAAAACCAACAAGACAGCGGCAGGGAAATATTTTTTTCCTCTCAAAGACAAATAATCCCGCTTCAATACAGTTACAGACCCAAAACAACTAAATTCATATAAGGTAAAATGAGGAGATAAAAGGATGGCTATTGGTAGAGCTTTGTATATCACGGTTCCCTGTAATATTTTGTTTATTTAATTATGAGAGTACATATTTCTTCTCTTGTTGCAAATATCCAATCACTGCTAAACTCAAAATGTTAACTTGGGCTTCACGGGGTCAGCGCCTTGGATCCAAAATAAAGTGCTTGGAATATTACGCAAGGAAAAATGATTTGTCTGCAGGTCACCTCCACGCCTGCAGCACCCTGAAAAAGATGGCTCTCCCCTGCCCAAGACCAGTGTGTTGTCAATTCACACTTCAGATTTATTTTATTATTATTATTATTATTATTATTATTTTGGTTTTATGTTGTGCACTAAAAAATCTTCTTATAAGATTGTCATTGGAGTATAATGTCATTTTGTACGATTCAATAATATTTTTGTTGTATTAATAGAAGAATCTTTTATATCTCTTCTTATAATTGTGTCTAGATTTTACTTTGATAAGATCGAGCTCTAAACTTGTGCCCTGTCTGGTCAAAGGCAGCCCTTCATGGAGACACTTAACTCCGATTGCATCACTTCCCAAAAACATAGGAACATTCTCTTCCCCCTTCCCCAAATCGAATAATCTCAAAGTTGTTCCCCCTCGTTTGTATATCTATCTCTATATCCATCTTCATTAAACGCTTTAATATATAAACGCCACAGTATGGATACTATTGCTTGCAAATATCGTAATAGAATTATGTCAAATTCCTCTACCCTTCTCTTTTCTTCAATTTTGGAATCAATTTTCTTTTATTTAGAGGAGGCATTGAAGTGAACTATACTAATATGGGTTTGATCAAAAGGAGAGGAGGCATTTAAGTGAACTATGTTTATTTAGAAAGAAAACAAACACGGTCTCTTATTTCATGGATGTGAAATGTGCGAACACATTCAGATTTTAACGGGGAATGTTATAGTCTTAATAATCTTTAAAGCAAAATTGTTATTTCAATTTGAAGTCTAGAATCCCTGTTAAATTTTGGTCCCTACCGGAGTCTGAAGAATAAACAATATAAATAAACAAGATATTTGTGCAGAGATGGAAAATTCTAAGAATAATGAAAACAACAATTGCTTGCAACAAAATTCCCCATGAGCTCCAGAAATGTCTTAGTCATGTTTTTATTCAATCCTTTAAGAAGAAAATAACCATGATCTTTTGATGTTGCTTTGCAAATCAGACAATGGATTGCGTATGTGAAATGTACTAAAGCTAACAAAACCCTTTGAAATTTTGGAAAATGTTTACAAGTTTTGAAATCATTTTCGTGTGAAGTAAGTTCCATCTCTGAGATGGGATTGAACTACATATTTTTATCTACGTTTTAAATTGAAATAAAAAAATAAGTCTAATGTAACCAATAATGCATATGGCAGTTCTCATATTTAGTAGATATGCAATATTCATGTCATGAAGCTCTTCCAATGTATTGGTAATAATAAGATGATTGTTCTGAAGATGTGGACCAAGGAATCAAGAAGGTTTTGTAGAAGGAAATTCTCACCATTTTGCTAGATCCCTCCTTGCAAGTGTGAAACAAGTCAACAACTTTCAAGAACTCAACTCTGCAATGTAGATTATTCTCTAGATGCATATTTTTAATCTATAAGGTTTAGCCATCTTAATATTCAAGGAGATCTCGCAATCTTAATATTCAAGGTCGTCCTGCAAATATTTTCAGAATCAAAGTAAAGATAAATTATAATTGACATGCACAAATGAATAAATGCACTAGTAGGCATACCATTTTTGTAAGGGCGAGGTACGAACATTTGGTACGACATAATTTTTAAGGTTACATAGTCATGTATTTGTCATGTAGGAATGTAAAAATTAATTTATTGAGAAATTTAATTGTTTTTTAATATATTTTTTTTGTGCACTAAAAGTTACAATTGTTGAGTTAAGCTCAAATAAGATTTTTGAACTCCGTGTAAACTATCTATTATCAATTAATTGAAAATAGTGTACATATGTTGTACATTGGCTGTAAAGCAAAAATTAAACAATGGTACAAGTATCATGACAGGTATTAGGGAAATTTCTTATTTAACATGTGTGAGATAAGATGTCTAACAACTATTATAGTTTCAAAAATAGTTATATTGGCTTCTCCAAGACTAATAGTTTTTTTCCATAATTAATAACAATATATCATGTGTAATATTTAATCTTTTTGTAATATATATATATAAAAAGAGAATATTCTTCAAACTTTTTATTCAAAAAAATTCTATTATTTTTTCTCTTCACTACCTATAATTTTGTGAATGAAAAAATTGTGCCTCTTTAAGCTTAGGAAATATGTGGGTGTCGAGAAGATGCACATTTAATGGAGAGGATCAACTTCATTGGGTGTCCTCAACCAATGGTTAAATTTGACAACTATTTAGATTTTCTATGATTTTAAACGTAAAATACGTATAAATACATGATATCACCATCACACACGACTTTCATACTTGCATATTTAAAACTTGACCGTGTGTTTTGTGTACGTGTGTGTGTGTGTGTGTGTGTGTGTGTGTGTGTGTGTGTGTGTGTGTGTGTGTGTGTGTGTGTGTGTGTGTGTGTGTACACACACACACACATACATACAAATCTATATCATATATTTACACGTATTTTTGTGATTTTAGATGTAAAATACGTGTAAATATATGATATAATTGTCACACATGACTTACATATTTAAAACTTGACAACCAATTTTTGTATAGATTTGTGTGTGTGTGTGTGTGTGTGTGTGTGTGTGTAACTTGATATAATAAATATAGAACAATTATCAAAAATTACACTATTTTATGTTTTTGATGGGTGGTATTGAAAAGTTACCATCACGCGAAAATTGTTTGACAAGCATAAGTGGTCGTCAAATTTAACCCCCTCGACTTTCATCAAACAACATTTTCATGAGCCTTATGTTATCTTAATTTTCCATTTATGGGGTCTATGCTACTTCCACTTTGTTTACATCCGCAAATTGGATATGGCTTCATTTGATGATGACCCAGATTTAAAATATTTAGTTTTACCTACCGAAACAGTTTGTTCTTCCATTTGGATAAGTGAAAAGGATAGTTTTCTATAGGGTTTTGCTTTTTGTTTTTGAATTAGAAGAAAAATGAGTACTTGTCCATAGAACTTTCTCTAAAATAATGGGTAATCCTCCTAAGTTAGCAACGGATGGAAAAAATTTCTTGTAAAGTTATAAACCCGCATTTTATTGTTCCTCCAATTTTTCTCACCGAGTTCCTCTTAGATTGGGTTATAAACTCTATCCATGGGAGAAGAATGAAAATCATAAACTTCACACAATTCTGCAAAATCTATTGGGAGCACAGATTGTCAATATTGGAAACCAAAATCTAGTAGAAGGAAGGGTATGTGAGATCCATTTTATGGTTTTTTTGTCCCTTTTTTCAATACTAATACATTGGGATTAGTAAATTACTGGTTTTTAGTTGGTTGTGATTTAAATTTTCCACTAGTGTAAATTTTGTTAAATTTATTTCCTAACGAAAACATCCGAGCTTCTTGAGTTAGTTGATGATAGTAAGGTAATGCAAACATAATATGCTTATTTCTTCACCTTGAAGTGTTCGGTGAACCACAATGTTTCAACATAAGAATTTCACATAGTAGGTTATATGTCATGTCCTAATGGTTATTAAAACAGATTTTAAGAAAGTTATATTTTTATGTTAGATTTCAAATGACTCTATAATATTATAGATTTGCATTATGTTTTTTAATTAGACTCATATGTTTAATAACATGGGTTTTTATGTTAGATTGTTACAATTTTTATGTGGAGTGAGGAGTCGGCTCTGCTTAGGATTTCCTTCGTATGCACTTATCACTCGAGAGGCTTCTTTGGGAACTGTGGGATAATAAATCAATCATTTTTTCTAGGGTTTCTCGCCCTCTGCGTGACCGTATATAATGAATACTTCCACCTCAAGCCTAGTTATTGAAACTGTGGTTGAGATAGTGGAGCTTTGAACAATGACATCGCCACTAAAAATCCTCAAAAGTTCATCCCGAAGGTTTTCCATGAGGTAATGATTCTCTCCTTGATGTTTTTTTCCTATTCCTAAGTTTAATGTTGCATGCCAATAGTTATAGTAGTTCTGTCTCATTGAGTATTTTGTGGGTCACATCCCCTCTGAAAGCATGCTCAAATAATGGGTTAACATGGCCTAGGCCACCCATGGCATCTCAAGTGTCAAGAGTGTATGCATATGACCAAAGGATATTCCTTTTTCACTTCTATGACACGTCCAATGTCCCAACCATTTTTCGACCACTTGGTATATTCATAACTCTTTACTAGCCCTTTCTCCATGAAAAAAGACTTTGTGATCTCTGATTATGTTGCACTTAAAGTGCCAGTTTGGGTGGAATTTCCTAGCCTTCCCTACCTTACGTTTATTTTCTACATCAAATTACATCTTCTATTGGCTGGGTGGTATGTAATAAACCTCGGTTCTTCTACAACACTTATCCGTAAAAGCGTGTTTGTGACAAAGTGGACCTCTCCCAAGAATTGAAAGAGTTTGTGGAGATTCAAATGGGAGACATTTGTTATTCCCAATGTATCTTATATATCAATCTACCTAACACTTGCTTCCGATGTCAAGCCTCTGATCACAAGATCAAGGACTACCCTCTCTATGTCCCTTACAATCGCTTAACATCCAAGGTGGCTCATGAAATGGCTAAACCCTCAAGAGGAGGGGTTGGAAAACAGCTAGCATTGTAAAAATAAGAAGAATCCAACACAATCCAAGGCTTCTGGTTCAAATGGCCCGCGTGAGTCAGTTGTTAAGGAACAACCCCGTAGCCCACGAATTAAGGAACCAACTATCGTTTCCAAATTGCTAAATCAGTTACATAAATTCTCTAGCTTGCCCAAAGTAGCCTCGGTTCTCATAGAACAAATAAATATCATTCACAATGTCGTCATACTCACAAAGTCACCATTGTTTTTAACCAATGGTTTACAAGGCCCATCCAAAAAGGTCCTGAAGTCCTTCTCGCCCTCTCGGGATCATAACCTAGCGTGCTCTGTGGACTATGCTAAGGAGGAGTATAACATTGAATATGACGGGTGAAAAAATATTGAACTGCAGGATTTCCTAAAGTATAACAATGCTCAGTTCCTACAAAACTAGTTTCATGCTTTAGATGGCTTGGATGCGAATGGTATGGCCCTTAACCACCATTTTCCATGAATTACCTATCTTATAATTTTTTGGGTCTCACAGACTCCAATCGCAAGTATATTGTTCATGATGCCCGGTAAAAATTTACTAGTTTAGATGTTTTGTTCTTGCAGGAAGTGAAAAATACAGGTTTTCAGTTAGAGATGGTTTGTAAATCTATCTAGCATGATAGACTAACATTCTGCAATAATCATGAGGGGGGCATGGGGGTTTAATTTCCCATTTTTTTCCCAAATGCCTGCCCTTTTTGATGTATCATGGCGTCGGCCCCACCAATCATGTCATATGGGTCCTATTTAATATTGACAACCCACCATATGGCCTTATAAATATGTATGCCTCTAATGATGTGACCGAAAGGGGTGATATTTGGTGGTGGATCACTTACACAATTTCCAATGCATATTGGGTCATAAGTGGTGATTTTAATATGGCTAAGCTACCTATCGATAAGTTCAGACACTTCATAATGCGATGGACAGCTCGTGAAAGAGAGGCGTGGATTTTCATGTGCAATAATTTTGGGTTTTATGATCCTAATGCCTCTCGCACTCCCACTTCTGAAGTGTGGTTCACCTGGTAAAATCTCTGAGGAGGATCAGATTAGGTTCTCAAATGGCTCGACAAAGCTATGTTTTCAACTCAATATTTTTTTGAGTTTGAAAACATTTATTCCCTACCTATAGAGGTCATGCCTAAATTTTTCCTTTTGGACTGTTGATGCAAAATCACAGCACCCCGAATGGCCTTGGATCTGAGTGGGGCATTCGGTGTGATTGCATAACATGGGACCATCTCTCAAGTTGTGGGACTTGCGGACTTGAGATGGCCCTCCGGAGAAAGCTAGCTTCTTCTTCCTAAACTACCTGCCACAAGCTACTCTAGTGCAGGAAAACTATCTAATCCTAATCTAACCTTCCAAGGAGACAAGGAGAGAGAGAAATATATGTAAAATAGAGCCTACACTAAGCGGTGATACACTAGAAAAGGAAGTGGCTGATCACAAATCCAACTGCTTGAAGTGGAGAGAGGTGAGAAATGGAGAGGATGGACAGATGCATCACAGACCAAAGATAAATGTCACACAAAACACCACTTTAACCCATTAAACACAGCTCTCAAAACCTGCAATAAACATCAGAAGTATGCATAGTATACCTTGCAATGATGAGAGGCGAGAAGAGACAATAAAATAAGCAAAGGATGGACAAAATGCATCACAAAATAGATTTTATTGCTCCATGAGTTCACATAGTACATCATCAGTGGGAAAGAGGAAAGAAAATTCCATTACAGAGCCATGAGAGGAGGCTTAAACTCCACATTCTACCCTAAGGAAGAAAGAGAGAGGGGGGAGAGAGAAAGCAATGACCAACCTTTAGAAATATTCCCCTCCTTTACAATATATAGAAGAATGAGAGAAGGAGAGATGGAAGAATTTGAATCCTACTTCAACCACCCCTAGAAGAGCATTGAATCCACCTACTCTAACCACTCCAAAAAGCATTGAAATTTTCCTGCAACAATGATGGGTTCCCTGATAGATTTCATGCCTTCATGTGTTGTTCCTTGTTGGGCAAGAAAGGATGCCCATTCTTCATTATGGCGGTAGGTGAGAGACTTGATAGCCTCGAAATGGTAGACTAAAACATGATGGTGGTGGGTAAGAAGCCAATGCCAAGAGCTTTCTAAAACATCCCTTCTCACCAAATCGAGCTTCCAGTTGAAAGATATGGTCATCTGAAGATCGGGGTGTGGGCTAACAATATTTAAAAGAGTCCATCCATGTAAGACCCATGTGGCATCCTCACGTGTCTTGAAGATTCAGCCCCTTCCTCTTACTCTTGTAGTTACGCCAAACTAACATATGGCGGCTTCTACAAGCCTACTCGGTTTCCTCTGTATTATTCCTGAGTCACTTCTATTAGCAGAGACACTGTGCCCAACCCGAGACACGTGGAGGATTCACGCTCATTTGAAAACTACCCCAGATTTTACTTTTAAAGTTATGTAGAAGAGACACGTGGAGGCCTTCGTAGGCTTTTGGAATTTTCAATAGCCGACATTACCTTTTTGGACTCTGACCACGTGGTGGGTTGGCACTCATTTGGGGACTACCTTTTGGGTCGCGCCTTTGAATTTTCTCTAAAGAGACATGTGGCACCTTCCGCGGATTTGTTCTATTTCTTTGTGTTTTGGCTAAGTCCCTTTTGTTTAGCGGGGCCATATGTCGACCTTGGACATGTGGAGGCTCAGCGCTTGTTTGGGACTGGCCTCTAGAGTTGATCTTTGAAGTTGCGCCGAGTCGACACATGGCACCTTCCACTAGCTCTGCCTTGTTTAGAATTTTCAATGGTCGGTTCTACCTTTTTTTGGATATAGACACGTGGAGGTCTGCTCTTATTTGGGAGACTGGACTTTTAGTTTGACCCTTGAAGATGCGCCGATGAGACACGTGGAGGCCTTCGTTGTCTCTTCTTTCCTTAGCTGATTCAATGACAACCGTCTCTACCCCCATTTTAACTCCTGACCATGTGGCGAGCCCTCGTACACTTGTGGACCCACTCTTGGTTTGCCTCTTGAATTTGCGTCGTTGAGACACATGGGGATTCCACCTTTGAATCTCTTATACTTATTCGATTAAACGGTCGCTCTGTCCCTTTTTCGGACCTGGGACATGTGGAAGCTCCACACACATTTGGGAACCCGCTTCCAAATTTTGCCTTTGAAGTTACGCCAAGCCGACACATGCCTCCTTCCATGGCCCTTCTTTACTTATATAATTCAATGGATGATTCTGCCCCCCATTTTGACTCTGGCCATGTGGCAAGCCTGCTCTTGTTTGGAGACTTCCCCTTGGGCTTGAGCTTTGGAGTTGTACCCTTGAGGCACATGGTACCTTCATGGGCTTCGCAACTTTACATTTGGTGAAAAGACTTCTCCAAATATCCCGAGGCTCCACCAGTCCACATCTTCCTATTTTGAGAAAAGTCTTCCCCAGGCCCGTTGGCCCGCATTTGGCAAAATATCCTTCCCAGGCCCGCCAGCCCACCATTTGCAAAATATGAGGAGTTAGAAGGACTTATTTATATTTCTAGAAAGGGGAAGAAATTTCCTATCTGATGGAAATGATTTTAGGGGACCTTAAGTTCTTAAAATATATAAAAATTTAGATTGAAGCACCAAAAGGGAAAAATGGTGTTAGTTGACCAAAATAAGTGTGAGCTTATTTTGGTCAACAATTTGGTGACTCATGGGGATCACCTACCTGCTAGGTGAAATGATCAATTTCCTTGAAGCATCCATTGGGCATGGAGTCATGAATGATAGTCTAATAAACACAAATTTGATCATAATCTCTAAAATATGATCCCTGAGCCACTTGGAACACCACTAGAACTAGAGTTGATCTCACCAAATGCTACTTCTAATGTACTATGCATGAGCAAAAAACACCACAACACACTATGTACAAAAATGGAAATCATACACACCCCAAGTGGGATATGCAGAGTGTGCACAAGCACTTGTTTTACTGAAATAAAACCTAAACTAACCAGAGGCAAGGGGCACTCAAGTAAAACCTGCAACATGAAGGGAGAAGTAGCTTCCCTTCCTCACAAATTGTGACCATGTAGTTTATTTGGCATTGGACATGGTCGGAAACAAGAGTGAAAAACCACCTTCCAGATGGTGTTTCACCCTCCTCAAAGTATCAACAAATAGAATATACACCTCCTGGATTTTTTCTGTGCTTGGATCTGGGAGGCATTGTTACTGACCTTTGGTGCTTTGTAGCTCAACCTCATGCTGTGAAATGAGCATGACCATTTTTTGCTTTTCCCTTGGCTCCAATGAAGCCAAGTACTTGATTGGGCATGGTCTGATCCGATGGATGTGCCCATTACTCTAAATTTCAACTCCAATAATGGAGTCTTCTTACGACCTTCCTGGGTGGATGGTCTAGGAGAAATGGGATCCTCATGCTCTTTCCCTTCCTCCTCCTGAGAAGAACATGGAAGATTAGGGTCCTCCAACCTTGGTTCCAGAGGGCCATTGTGAGACACAGGCTGTTGTCCTTGAATTCTCTCCTCCATGGTAGCAAACTCATGTGCTTGAAGGTGGATGATGGAGGAGAAAATGATGTGATCTCCTCAAGATCCTCTCCATCAAGGAAATCCTCCAAGTCAGATAGATAATATACCTCCTCATTGTCCTACTGCATGTGTTCGACCTCCTCCATGGTGTCCTTTGATCTACAATTTTCTCACCATGGTTTCCCTCATCTCTCAAACATGAAGTTTGAAATATCAAACTCTTCTTCGACATTAGAGCTTGAAGGGGATGAAGTGGGAGGAAGAATTGAAGGTTCTTCTGTGGCCTTCTCTACACTTGAAGCCTCTGAACTATATGGTTCTCCTCCATAGCTAGAATGTACTCCTCTTCTTTTGGATTTGGAGTAGCTTCTTCTTCCCACACTTGTGCTGCAGCTGAAGCTTCCACCACTTGTGGCTTGACCTCAGCCTCCTCCATAGGCTTAACCAACAAGGGAATATTTGTAATTCTGAATCTAAGAGCCAAGCTTACCAAGTTTTTGATCATCTCTTTCTCTATTTGGCTCTCCTTGATTGGTTTTTGGATTCTCCCTCTGACATGGACTTGGGAGAGTAGGAGTGGTGGGTGGGGTCTCCACTAGTTGTTTGCTTTATCTATTATGAAGGGGAAGGTATTGCCTTTGGATCTTGTGGAGGAGACTTGGATTTGGAAGGGAAAAGGGCAAAGGAAATGAGATGAGATGGAAGATTAGAAGATGGAGAAGGGAAATCAACACTCGGGGCAGCAAATGGGAAGCTAGACTCATGACACTTTGGTGATGATATTGATTGGGAAGAGGAAAAGAAAAGCTATGAGGTGGTGGACTTACCCATTGACAAGGTTGTCCGGCACCAAGCTTGTAAGACTCTATCTCCTCATCCCACTGCGTAAGTTGGGGCAACATCTCAACCATGAAGTCGAGCTTCTCCTGTGGGCTATAATGTCTTGGAAAAGGGCCGACCCATGGACAAGGTGCCCTACAACCAATCCTTGAATGCCTTCATTTGAGCTATAGCCCTTGATTGTACCATGTGTGCCTCCAATTTTGAATCTTCTCCTACAAATCAACATTCTCGATGTAGTTGATTTCACTGCATGCATATCCCTTTTCTTGGCAAGTTCCATAGTTGAACTAATCCTGGTACTGCTCATAGGGGTAGCCATAGTGATTCTGAATCTGATCATAATGCTGATCTGGAGGAGTCATGAAATACATTGGAGGTGGGTTGCACTGTTGTTTTGGCAAGTGTGAGTTCCAAGATGCGAATGAAGTCATGATTGCACAACTTCATGGATTGGGATAAAATGAAATTTATGGAAAGAATAATGGGTGGAAATGGATGAAAATAAGGTATGCAACTCAAGAGAATGGGTTGTTGACCGGATGGAGTCACCGGATGTGCTTTGCATGTGCCTCAAAAGGTTGATCTCACCAAGAACAAATCAACTTGATGAAATGAAGTGGTAAGGTGCTTCAAAATGTCCCACCTTTGGGTGTGCCAAAACTAGAGTGGTCACACGATGGCTTAAATTTGTTGTTGATAATGAGACACCTTGGAAAGATGAGAAAATCTAACCTCAGTGTCCCACCAGCATGTCATGTCATAATTATTTATACAAAATCACAACACCCCCGAATGGCCTCGAATCTGAGTGGGGCATTCGGTGTGATTGCACAACATGGGACCATCTCTCAAGTTGTGGGACTTTTGGACTTGAGATGGCCCTCCGGAGAAATCCGGCTTCTTCTTCCTAAACTACCTGCCACAAGCTACTCTAGTGTAGGAAAACTATCTAATCCTAATCTAACCTTCCAAGGAGATAGGGAGAGAGAGAAATACATGAAAACAGAGCCTACACTAAGTGGTGATACACTAGAAAAGGAAGTGGCTGATAAAAAATCCAACTTCCTGAAGTGGAGAGAGGTGAGCAATGGAGAGGATGGAAAGATGTATCACAGACCAAAGATAAATGTCACACAGAACACCACTTCAACCCATTAAAAATAGCTCTCAAAACCTGCAATAAACACTAGAAGTATGCACAATATACCTTGCAATGACGAGAGGCAAGAAGAGACAATAAAATAAGAAAAGTATGGATGAAATGCATCACAAAACAAATTTTATTGCTCCATGAGTTCACACAATACATCATCAGTGGGAAAGAGGCAAGAAAATGCCATTACAGAGCCATGAGAGGAGGCTTAAACTCCACATTCGACCCTAAGGAAGAAAGAGAGAGGGGGCAGAGAAAAATGACCAACCTTTAGAAATATGCCCCTCCTTTACAATATATAGAAGAATGAGAGAAGGAGAGAGGGAATAATTTGAATCCTACTTCAACCACCCCTGGAAGAGCATTGAATCCACCTACTCCAACCACTCCAAAAGCATTGAAATTCACCTACAACAATGATGGGTTCCCTGATAGAGTCCATGCCTTCATGTGATGTTCCTTGCTAGGCAAGAAAGGATGCCCATTCTTCATTATGGCGGTAGATGAGATACTTGGTAGCCTCGAAATGGTAGACTGAAACATGATGGTGGTGGGTGAGAAGCCGGCACCGAGAGCTCTCTAAAATGTCCCTTCTCACCCGAATCCAAGCTTCCTATTGAAATATATGGCTATTTGAAGATCATGGGTGCAAGCTCACAATATTTAAAAGAGTCCATCTATGCAAGACCCACGTGGTGGCCTCGTGCATCTTGAAGATTCAACCCCTTCCTCTCACTCTTGTACTTACATTGAACTGACATGTGGTGGCTTCTACGGGCCTGCTCGGTTTCCTCTGTATTCTTCCTGAGTCCCTCTTATTGGTAGAGATATTGTGCCCAACCCGAGACACGTGGAGTCTTCACGCTCATTTGGAAAATACCCCCAAATTTTGCTTTTGAAGTTGCATAGACGAGAGACACGTGGAGGCCTCCGCAGGCTTTTGGACTTTTCAATGGCCAACTTTACCTTTTCGAACTCTAACCTCGTGGTGGGTTGGTGCTCATTTTGGGACTACCTTTTGGGTCATGCCTTTGAAGTTACATCAAAGAGACATGTGGCACCTTCCGCAACTCTGTTCTATTTCTTTGTGTTTTAGCTAAGTCCCTTTTATTTGGCAGGGCCATATGTCGACCACTGACACGTGGAGGGTCAACGCTTATTTGGGACCCAAGCTTCCATAGTTTATCTTTGAAGTTGCATCAAGTAAACATGTGGAACCTTCCACTAGCTCTACCCTATTTAGAATTTTCAATGGCCGATTCATTTTTCGGGATCTAGACACGTGGAGGGCTTGCGCTTGTTTGGGACTCACCTTTGGGTCTGACCCTTGAAGATGCATCAATGAGACACGTGGAGGCCTCCGCTATCTCTTCTTTCCTTAGCTGATTCAATGGTGATCTCTACCCCCATTTGGACTTCTGGCCACATTGCGAGCCCGTGCACACTTGAGGACCCACTCTTTATTTTGCATATTGAAGTTACGTCGTTGAGACACGTGAGGGATTATACCGACTCTCTTATACTTAGTCGATTAAACGGATGGCTCTGTCCCTTTTTCGACTTGGGACACATGGAAGCTCCACGCACATTTGGGAACCCACTCTGTATTTTACCTTTGAAGTTGTGTTGAGCTAACGCATGGCACCTTCTGTGGCCTTTCTTTACTTAGTCGATTCAATGGCCAATTTTTTCCCCCTTTTTACTCTAACCACGTGGCCACCTTTGCTTGCTTGTTTAGAGACTACCCCTTGCGCTTGATCTTTGGAGTTACACCGTTGAGGCACGTGGCACCTTCACAGTTCACAAATTTACATTTGGAAAAAGACTTCTCCAGGCCTGCTCTCCGCTCCGTCCACAATATTCCCATTTGGTGAAAAGTCTTCCCTAGGCCCGTCGGCCCGCATTTGGAAAAATATCCTTCCCAGGCCCGTCAGGCCTCCATTTTTGCAAAATATGAGGAGTTAGAAGGACTTCTTTATATTTATGGAAAGGGGAAGAAATTTCCTATTTGATGGAAATGCTTTCAGGGGACCTTAAGTGCTTAAAATATATAAAAATTCAGATTGAAGCACAAAAGGGAAAAATGGTGTTAGTTGACCAAAAATAAGTGTGAGCTTATTTTGGTCAACAGACCATTCCCCATTCGATTCTATATCGCTTGGCATGATAAGCATCCTTTTTGTCATAAAGACTAGCATTTCCTTAATACCTCCTTGATGGAACATGGGTCCACTCTCAACCACATCAAGAGGGTGTGGATCTTATCCCCTTGGCCTAATCATAGTCAACACTTTCATCCACCTATTCATGCCAATTGGATGCAATAGTGGGAGGATGCCATGACTTAGATGAAAATATTTCTTAGAATCTATGGCTAGCATTTGGCTAAAATTCAGTGTCACCCATACTCCGCCACCACCTCTACTCTTAGATGAGTGGTAATGGTGCTATAGGGAAATCCTTTCTTGGAATTTCTGTAACTTCAAGTGGAAAAACTTCACTAGAAATTTCAAATCGTGAATAATAAAAACACTCAAAGAGCTCAAATTTGTGCCCACATGGATTGGCCTAAAGTTGGGTATCAGGTTTCCAAATTATTATCTCTCCCTTAAATCCAAAAATCCCTCCTAGAAAATTCACGCCATTAATGATGGAAAAATTTGGCTTACCGATAACCATCTTCTCGCTTCAGGATTTTTCCCACATTATAAATTGGTGTTTCAAGATTAACCTTCTTCTAAAGAGTGACAAACCACCCTTGAAAAATGCTTGGTTGTGGTGTCATGAAAACTCTCTCCTACTTAGAAGGTGGCTTGCGACCACATGCTCACCATTGATGACCTTCATGAAGTGGCCATGCAGATGGTTAATGACAAGGCCCCTAGTTGCGATGGTTTCCCATGCGAGTTCTACAAGTCACTTTGGGATACTGTTGGCCCCGACCTTCATCAGGTTTATCTTGAAGGCTTTTAGAACTAGTCACTAGGCACACGTATCAACAAAGGGAACATCAAATTCATCTCTAAACCAGGAGATCTTGAGAAAATTACCAATTGGCCACCTATTACCTTGTTTAACATCTTATACAAGATAATTGCCAAGGATTTATCTATTCGGTTATGCCATATCCTTCCCATTGTACTCCAACCATAGTAAATTGGTTTCATTCGGGCGTTACATCCTTAACAACATCATTGTTTTTCGGGAGGGATATAATGGGCTCATAGATCTAATCAATTTGTTATGTTCATTAAAATTGACTTTGAGAAATCCTACCACATAATTGAATGGTCATTATTATTGCCATCCTTCAAGCCCTTTCCATTGGCCCCATCTTTATTCAATATTTCTACATTATCTTTTACAATGCCTCTTTCTAAATTACCATTAATGGCCATAGTTTTGAACCTTTTGGCTTATTACACTCTATTCGTCAAGGCTTCCCATCAACACTTGCACTTTATGTGCTAGTTGCCAAAGGTTTTGGGTATCTTTTGGCCCAAGCCAAATCTCAAGGGCTTGTTAGGGGATTATATTACCTTCTGCAAACAATTCTCAATTTCTCAATGGCCACTTCGTAGACAATTCTTTCCTTAGTCTCATTGAGGAAGAGACCAATAACCGTAATGCAATGCATTTTCTAGACATATTTTGTTTTGCTTGTAGTTCTTTCAATCAATGGTAGAAAATGCAATGTTATAAGAAATAATTCCTCCCTACGCCTGCTTTTTACTTCATTTGATTGGAAAATGCTTCATCATGGTGAGATGTTTAAATTCCTTGGTATTCCCTTTGCCTTTCAGGCATCGCCGAAGGAACTATGGCATTATGTGGTTTAACGGGTTGGTAAAACATTAGAATACTAGATCACCAAACCTTTATCATTTGCAAGGAAATTCCAAATCTATTCTAAGGTCCTCGAAGCCACCCATGTCTACTACTCCTCGTGTTGGGTGCCTTCCAAAGCTTCAATTCAAAAATTAGAGAAGCTTCTCAAAGACTTCCTTTGGGATAATGCCTCTTTTAGCAAAAGTTTTCATAGAGTCACATGGGAGACATGTTGCCTTCCCAATGACTCTGGGGGAATGGGTCCCATTGACATAATGTGAAATGGGCATGCACTCTATGTGAAATGGATAATTCAATGAATTTAAGTTCAAGAGGTGTGGAAAGTGCTTTTGTTTCATGGCATCGAGGAGGGATCTCCTTACAGCCACCTTACCTAGAAGGATTTGGGGTTTTCCAATATTCTCATTGCTCTAGTTCCGATCAAAATTATTTGGTACTTTTGTGCTTAAAAGTATATGAAAATCTTCATAGCGCATCAAGCCATGGATTTTATGGAAAGGAAATGACTACCACGATGACCTTTCCAATAATCAAAAATCCCTGGTGGTATCCTATCATTCAAGTTTAGGATTGATGTCTTGTAGAAGCCCCTAGAATTCCTCTCGCACAAGCTTTTTAAACACAAAATTTGTACTACTCAAGATTTTTTTACAAACATACTCAATCCTAGGTTCCTTGAAATGATCTCAAAGCTCTTTCTCGACTCACCACATAGGATCATGTTGGTGTCATGGAAATCATCAATTCGGTTCCCGACCATATGTTGCATAAGATATTTATACATTCCTTTGGCTTGGTGGATAAACGGAAGTTATTTATGGACACTCCATTTTAGAATTACTCGTAATAAGGGTTATCAATGGGTCTATACACACTTACCCATGGTGGAAAAGCTCAACTCTAGAAGGGGATTGGATTCTTCTCCCTCTTATTGGAGAAGGAGGTTTGAAACTGTTTAGTTTGCTTGTGTGGAGCCCAAAATTATGTACTTTTTTGGTTCCTTCTACATAAATTTCTTCTTATATGCCCCTGCCTTATTTAAATTGGTGTCCCAACCCCTAAATGTCTATTCAATGTGGCCAACTCAAAACTTTTTTGCACTTATTCTAGTATTTCCCCAAATCCCAATGAGATTTGAGTCGGATCCATTCTTTCTTTTTCCCCCTTCGGCCACAATGTTTCACATGGTAGCACATTATTTTAGGAGATATCCCTAGCTTTCCACATATGTTCTCCTAGATTTGGCATGTTTTCAGAGGGGAAATATTATTTTGGTTATGGGATGAACAAAATTCTTTTTCTTTACTAATACTGAAGTTGATCCTCAATTTTTAGTGTATAATAAATCAATGGTTATCTCCAATGTGCTTCTACATATTCAAGTCCAGGCCAACAAGGTGGCTCTAGAGGTGGAGCATTTACAAACTCTTCTGCGACATTGGGGTGACACCCTATGTAATGTTACCCATGATCCATATTTGCCTTCTTGGCATTCTCCACCCCATCGATCGACCCATGGAGGTCATTAGAGCTGCTCACGGTATTTTTTTCTAAACCGTGCTCATTGATCCCTAAGAAGCCAACTATGGAGGATTTTCCCCATCACTCACAAACACACTGGGGATCCCCCGATCATCAACTCGGTGTGGGCTCACCAACTTCTCTGTAGTCACACACTCATGACGGTTGGACTCGCCACCTCCACCCCCACCACCTTTAGAAAATATCCCTTAGATCCCCCTAGCCATCTCACCCATGCGGGTGACATCCGAAAATGAAGAGGAGGACCCTTTGGGCTCAGGTTGGGACATACTAGATGCTAGCAAGGACCTTATGGGCTCTAGGCGGCTTGATGACCACAACCCCCTCTCGCTAGTATCTTTATTGTGGTGCCTTGACTTTCTTTTTGATGTAGTCCTAGGCTTGTCCTAGTTTGTTTCGGATTTTGGGTGTGATCTCATACCACTCACATTTTTGCTGGAAAAGACTTGTATCATGTTACATTTGATATACTATAACATCCTTTTTCATCAAAAAATAATAACATGGGTTATACTTACGCTATTATGTTATTTTTTCTGCTTCTTTTCTATTCTACTTTCTTAAAATCTATCAACTTTGACAAAGTATTTACCATATCACGGTCTTGTTTAACTACTAATTCTCTTCCTATTACTTTTGATTAAATAGATGTAATAGAGAACCTAAATATTTTGAATGTTCTTAACATGGTAAGTCTATCTAACTGGAATGTATAGAAAACCAATAAAATTCCAAATACCAAAGAATGCACTTTGTCATGTGATTTTCCACTAGAACATTAAAAATTAAGTTAAGTATATCAAATTTTACTATCAAAACAATTTGGTACATAAATAAAATAAAGGTCAAGGATAAAATTTTACCCTTTCTTACAGAGAGAATTTCCAACAAATAAAAAATGGTGCACTCACCACACGACGAAACCTTCGTGGATTTGGTAAAAACTTAATGTTGTTTGGTAGCATGAGATAATTTCACCTCCATTTTCCAATGCATAACATGACACATGTAATACATCATCCATCTTCACTCTTAAAGAACATAAAATAAAATACAACAAAGGATTTGTGCATACAAAACAATAGTAATTGGTTTTTTTAGTTTTAAAATATCAAGCCACATCGAAGGGCCCTTGGTCTCTTGGTGAAGTTGATTGGCTTAGAATCATCCCACCACGGATCAAGTCTTGTTGAGTGTAAGGCATGGAGATACCTGACATGGAGAGTCAAAAAGTGGATAGGGCTACCCAACATGGAGAGTCATGGAGGGCTACCCAACATGTCAAAAAGTGGATAGGGCTAGGATTGTTCTGGTATAGATATATGCTTACTCAACAAGTGTAAATCAGTTGTATGGTTTTAAAATTACATAGGTAGACAAATATAGAAATTATGGAAGTACATGTAATTAATGTCTTAAAAGTATGTGGCCTCATGGACTACAATGGTTGTAGGATATGCATAAAAGGTTTATTTTAAAATATTTAATGTTTATAAAGAAAATTCAATTAGAAGGTGTGAACCTAAACTCCACAAATTGTACTACCAGCCCCTAACGTGTACCGATATGACTCAAAAAGTGTAAATCAGTTTTATGGTTTGAAATTACATAGGTAGAAAAGTATAGAAATTATGAAAGTACATGTAATTAATGTCTTTAAATTATGTGGCCTCATGGACTGTAGTGGTTGTAGGATATGCACAAAAAAGGTTTATTTTAAAATCTTTAAATCTTATAAAGAAATTCAATTAGAAGGTGTGAACAGAAACTCCACAATATGTACTAGCATCCCTAAAGCATACCGAGATGAGATTTCTAAATGGAAAAACCACATAAGGGGAAATTAATCCAATTTATGTCTTTTTAATACACCTAAATATAAACTAACCAAAAATGGAAAAAGAGTAAATCAATGTGAGAAGTATAGGAATTGTGCAATTCACAAATGAAAAGATGTAATGAATATGTTCACTATATCCGAATGGTTTTAGAATGGAAGCAGACATATATGAAATATGTAAAAAGTGACACTTTAAGTATGAAAATACATGTTTACATATGTTGTACTTGTAAATGAATCATTAAATGCCACCAACATGAGAAAAATAAATATGTTGTAAGGGTGAAACGTACATCTATGAGACTTATCATTTATACCTTCATAAAAAAATGTATCTAGTCACAAAAATATTGTCTTTATAAGAATACAATCCCTTGAATAACTTGTAGTAGGTAGAAAACCTACAAAAGTGTTGAAAATATATTGCACAAGGTTATATTGAAAGAAATAATGGAAGAGAACATGAGTAAAAACCATGGCTTAGGATAGAAGCAATTTTTTTTAGTCTGTAAAGGTAGTTGTCCAATTTGTTATTCTTGTACATTTGTTGTAAGTATATATCTGGATATTTATGTTCCTTATTATGTAAAAATCACACTTCAACAACAGCTTCCATCAATATGTGATGTGTCAATACCTTTTAAATTTGTTCACCGTAGAAAATGAAATATTGATTTATATATATTGATATTATAGTCTTATCAATGCCTTGACAACTTAGAGTCTTTTATTGTTCCAAGTATTTTTGAAAAAAATTTGTAAAAATTGATTCACATTTGTTGCCTTTCCCATATTGCTCGCATTGAGAATGAAGAGATATAAAAATGCTTTATTTTTTATTAATCAATGCATTACATCAGAAAATTAAAGCTCTTTTGTCCAATAAATTATATTCCAAAACTATTCATTGCAACACCGACATGCAAAATCTATTTTGTATTGTGAAAGGAACCAAAAAGGTCTTTTGATTTACATGTATAGGTTGTATGCTTCATCATAGACCAAGAAAAATTATAATTAAATTTTATAAAGAAAACATTATATGAGTTTAGTCTACAAAAAATACGCAAATAAAAGAAAGTTAAGAAATTAAGGTTGCGAGAAAATATTAATTGGTTTTCATTATTAGCATCCATGTTCTATATCGAATATAGACTAGTGAATTGCAAAAAAATCATATTGGAGTTTTTTAATCCATGATAAGAAGATAATTTTTTGTGCTCTAAATCTTTTATAATTTATTAATCCTTGTCTCGCCATATTCCAAAGTTCACCAAATGTGCCACATTCATGAAAATTCAAATGTATATAAAGGAACCATAGAAATATGAATTATTTCTAAATATCCATTAAGCACATGGTACATGTCCTACAAGTAGATACAATATTCAACAGAACATTTTCTACTTTCTCATAACATAGATATTTTTACTAATGAAAATTGTTTTAACCCATTTGATATTTTTATATCCAACTAGAAAAAGAAAATTATTTTGAAAATTATACTTGACATGTGATTAGTTACAACAATACAATATAAAATCAATAATGCAAGAGTTAGTAGCTTCAACAAAAAAATGATAAAATATACTAATATTGTCACTCATATTTTTGAGGTAAAACTTTAGGAAATAATTTAGAGAATCTTGGATTCCAAAAGTGTATAGACCTCTAGCATTACCACCACACTCTTTGAAACAACAAAGGCATTGGCCCGTAACTTATGAAGCATATTCTCCTCTTTCAGCTTGGTTTCTTGAAGCATCTATATATCATGACAACATTTGATTCTAAAAATTTTAAGGATTGTTTTTTTTTCCGGGGCGTTTAATCCCCAAACATTCCAAGAGAAAATATTCATTTCTTTGATTTTGTCTTACCTCCACTTAGGATGGCAAGCAGTCCTATGTTCCTTGAGCTATGTTGAGAAATGCTTCCTCCTGAAGATTTGCTTAATTTGAGTGCCTCCCTTAAGTTTTCTTAGCACCCACATCAATTTTGACTTAGTATTATTTCCAATATTCTTTGCGGGACTTCTATCAGGCTAAAAGTGAAGTGGAAGGATATATTATTGTGTTCTCTCGAAGAGGGAGCGAGGGAGCGAGCAAGAGTGTAGGGACAATAGACGGGAAATAAGGAAGGAGATGAAGGAAAGGCTCAAGAAACTCACAAATGGAAGGGGAGGATTAAAAAGAGGGAAGGTAAGAGGAAATTCCAAAGAAGGAGATGAAGGTGGGAAAGATAGAAGAAGATGGTAGAGAAGAAGAGAGGGGGAGGAGCGAAAGTAGGGGAGGAGGAAGTAGAGGTAAGTAGAATAGGAAATAACAAATGAAAAGAGGGAACCACCAATGGGGAGGAAAAAGCAAGGGGAAGCTGAGAAGAGAAAAAAACCACCAAAGAGGATGAGGAAGGAGGGAAAAGCATAGTAGAAATCCATGGGAGAACACTCTCCTCTGAAAGAACATCAAAAGGGTTAGAAGTACTAGCAGCATTTTTAGATTTAGGGATGAACTTACCTTTGTGCAATGGTGACCGAGCCTTCTCTTTAGGAATTTGGGTTGGCTTAGAAGGGAAATCCTGGGCACGATGTGTCAATGCTTTTGCAGCTAGAGAAATCTTTAGGAATATATTTGTATTCAATGGGTTACACCCAAGTTCCCAACTCAGAGTGAAGATCAATGGAAGATGACAAAGGTGAACTAATGTCAACGTTGACACAAAATATGACATGTATGAATTTAGACAGAGGTGCATTGGTGGCTTGATCCACTACTATTAGAGAACCAATGGAGTGGGCTATGCCATCAATGATAGCAGAGTGCCAAAAATCCAAGGGGAGGTCAAGAAGACGAACCCGATCGAGCCTGGGAAATTGTTTCTATTTTAGCATTGAATCTAGGTGTCCAACGATGGATATAGAAGCCTCTCCTTCCAAAAAACCATGGTCCATCCAACTAGGCATGGGAAAAATCTTCTTTATGTGAGAAATTAAACAACATGAAACCATTGGAAAGGGCAGCAATATCCACTGGACCATAGGGAGCCCATTTAATACATACCCATTTACGAATCTCTTCCAGGGGCTGGTCTCGAGGCCTGTAAGTTTCTTGATTAGTGACAGCCTCCTAGAGGCTTACGTAGCTTCAGTAATCGAGGCAGGGATTTATAGAGACAAATTACCATCAATGCTCTAAGGTTGAAGTTTTTCAAGGTCCGTAGGTTTCGAAGAGCCAACAAAAACTCCTTCTATGATCTAATAGAGACATTAGCGGAATCGGGAGGGGGTTCAGGAGCTGGCCCAAACGGATCCGCCATCAAAGCAGGCTTGACCACAACAAAAATTTCAAAAATTTGCAGAGCAAGAAAAAAATAAAGAACATGGATTCCTCTTGGTAAGACCAAAGATTATAAATATTAAAAATAAAACAAAAAGGCATTGATTCTCTATAAATGTTCTTAAAGCTTACCCAACTTATTACCATTAGGCCATAGCCATAGTGAAATTCAAATAAAAATCACATATGAAATGGTTTGGATATCTAAAACTCATATCATATGGATTCCATTTCAAACCATTGAAAGCTTCTATATAATATTCATCTCCTTATGCTTAGAATTGATGAAGACAACCTCCCAAGATGTTGTGAAAAAAATGCTTTTCAATTATTGAAAGGTATGTCATCAAATAATTCCTTCTAACTTAGTATACAATTTATTGTGGTAGAATGGAAAAATTGTTATTTATTTCATCTTGATGATATAGAAAACACTTTGTTGTTTAGCAAACCTATCAAACCCTCTATTCTCTCTCTCTCTCTCTTCCATTGGGCATTCTTCTTTGAACACAAATCATGTAGTTTAAAATCTTGTATAATACCACCTTTTCATGCTACCACCATTTCTACGAAGGTATGGTGGCATATTAACTAGTTCAAATCTATCACCAAAATACTCAAGCACATTGCCAAAAATGTTTATGGGATTACTATATATGTCGATGGCTACATTGATCATAGACCATTAAAGTTGCATATTATGTGATAGCTACAAAGCATCTTATACATTTCAAGGACTTGGAGGATGTCCCTTTATTTTTATTTAACTTTTCATAACTTTTATGTTATTTTTATTTTAAAAGTGGTTGTTTTTGCCAAAAAATTGAATTCTAATCTTTAAAGTACCTAAAATGCATTTAGGCTAGTGTAAATCCTTAAATATAATCAAATAGTATTAAAATATTTGAATATTAATTTTACAAATTATTTAATAGTTTTTCTTGAAATTTTAATTTTTTTCTATTTCGAAACTCCGTCCCTTCATCCCCACATCCCCATCCGTGATACTTAGGTAACTATGCTCAAAACCCATTTCCATGATTCTCGACTCCGATTTTGAAGTTCTAATCATCTACCATTCATCTAGCTCTAGCGATCTTCAACTTCTACCATGATAATTATTTTTGTTGGAAATAACTAATCTTTATCTCGATAAGTTCCAAATTTATTCACCTTTATGTAAAATATATCTCCTCTAAAATATCAAAATATATTGTATAATATATATATATATATATATCAATATATATATATATAATATCTAAAATATATAAAATTGGAAATATCAAAATAATCTCTAAAAATATTTGAATATCTAATATAAGATATTATGAGATATTTTCTAAGCTAGAAGGTTGGAAAAATTCTATAAATAAGAGGTTTCACTTTGTAATTCAATAAGCAAGAAAATCAAGAGAAGGCACTGAAGTGCTCTAGAGTATTTTTAATACAAAGTTTGTTTCTATATTTCTCTTGTGAGTTTGTGTGTGTTCATAATATTGTTTCTATTTGCATTATCTTAGCACACACCCTCTAGGTTAGGAGTTAGATATAATTCCTTCAAATTGGTATCAGAGCTAGGTTGAGCTTATGTCATAAGTTTTTATTTCACTTTATTAGTCTAGTTCAAAATGGTGGGTATGAGAAGCAGTCTCACTCAATCCCAAATCCCCATATTCAATGGGAAGAACTACAATTATTGGAGCATAAAAATACGAGACCTTCTTTTTTCACTAGATGTTTGCTAGCTAGTTCATAATGGGTTTTCAGAACCTACAAATCTTCAAGCACTTCAAGCACCGCACAAGTAGATCAGGATTTGCTAAAGGAGAACAAATAGAAGGATGTAAAATCCTTGTTTCAAATTCAACAAGCAATGGATGAGTCCATCTTTCCACATCTTGCAAAGAGAACTAGATCAAAGCAAAGCATGGGAAAGTCTTCAAATGACTTATCAAGGTACTAGTAAAGTAAAAATTGTAAAATTACAAAATCTTGGGAGATATTTTGAAAATATTTGTATGAAGGACTTAGATTCAATAGATTTATTTTTTACCAATGTGATGGGTGTAATAAATCAAATTAGGTCTCATGGTGAGACTTTAGAGGATCACAATATTGTAGAAAAAATACTCAGAAGTCTTCCTAGTAAGTTTGATGTAATTTTTGTTGCAATAGAAGAATCAAAGAACTTAATCCAAATTTCTATAGATGAATTAATGGAATCTTTAATATCCCATGAAAAAGATTGAATAGATCAGGTAGCTCATCTCTTGAGAAAGCCTTAAAATCACAAGTTTCAATTAGCGGTAATAGAGAAAGAGGAAGATCGAGCTTCAACAGAGGAAGAGGAAGAGATTTCCAAAGAACAAAGTCAAATTCAAATTTCTACACTACAAATGCTAGAGGCCGAGGAAATAACCAGAATCATACTTATGGTCAGAGGTATGAAAATTCGCATGTTTAATGCAATTAGTGTAAAAGTTATGAAAACTATGATAATGAATGTAGGAAGAAACAATTTGATATGAGTAAACAAAATGCAAATTTTTCTGAAAATAAAATGGTTTGAAAGTTATAACAACGGTTCAATGTTCATTACATGCAATGTTGCTCAAGAAAGTGCAAATGATATTTGGTTTCTAGATAGTGGATGTAGTAATCACATGATTGGATGTAAGGAAATGTTTGCAAACATAGATGAGTCAGTTACATCTGAAGTTAAGTTAGGAAATGATAATAAAGTTGCAGTTATGGGAAAAGGAACAGTAAATATTGAAACTAGGAAAGGTGAGAACAAACACATTCCAGATGTGTATTATGTTCCTAGTTTGAAACATAATCTAATGAGTATTGGGAAGTTAGTGTAGAAGGGATATAAAGTCTATTTTGAAGATGATGCATGTGTAATATTGGATAGAAATCCAAGCAACAAATTGATTGCAAAGGTTGAGATGACACAAAACAAAATGTTTCCATTAAGAATCCAACATGATTTGTCATCTACAGAGACTTCTTCAGTAGCATTTAAAGTTTCTCTAAGAGATTATACTTGGTTGTGGCATTTGAGATTTGGACACTTAATTTTTAATGGTTTAGATTTTCTACAAAAGAAGCATACAAAGGTGAACGGTTTTACTTTGATAGAGAAACTAAACAAGCCTTGTGAAAGTTGTATTCTAGGGAAGAAACATAGGGAAAACTTTCCTACTGGAAAGTCATATAGAGCTAGATATCTTCTTGAGATTGTCCATTCAGATCTATGTGGACCTATGCAAACACCATCAATTGGAGGAAGCATGTATTTTATGACTTTTATAGATGATTTGAGTAGAAAAACTTGGGTTTATTTCTTGAAACATAAGTCATAAGTATTTAGTGTGTTCAAATATTTTAAGGCCATGGTTGAAAAGTAGAGTGGTTACTATATAAAGGTGTTAAGATCAAATAGAGGAGAAGAGTACATTTCAAATGAGTTCCTAAATTTCTACAAATTTCATGGGATTAAGAAGCAATTTATGAAAAGGTATACACCTCAACAGAATGGTGTGAAGAATGAAAGAATAGAAAAATTATGGAAATGGCTAAAAGTATTTTGAAAGCCAAAATTTACCAAATGAGTATTTAGTTGAAGCACTAGCTTTTGTGCTTTACATCTTGAACCGATGTCCAACAAAAATTGTGAAGGATAAAGTTCCTCAAGAAGCATGGAGTGGAAAGAAACACAGTGTCTCACATTTAAGAGTTTTTAGATGTGTAGCTTATGCTCATATTCCAAATGAGAGGAGGAATAAATTGGATGATAAAGGAGAAAGATGTATTTTTTAGGTTACAGTGAGCAATCAAAATCCTATAAATTATTCAACCCCATCACAAATAATTCTATTATTAGTAGAGATGTTGAGTTCATTGAAGAACAAACATGGGATAGAAGTATTGATAAGTTAACAACTATCACTACAGGAATAACTCATCATGAGAATGAGTTTGATGAAAATATCACACAAAATGTTCATCTAGCACCTCAAGGGATCGGTGCAGTGACATCTTCTTCAAATAGCACTCCAATTTCAAAAGCATCACAAGAGATATCTCAAGTGGATTTTCATCCCCTCCAAAAAATTTACATCCTCATGAAGCATCAAGGCATGAAGGTAATTCCTCACATTCAAAGTCTCACAGTAGTGACATATCAGATCCAACATTGGCAACAAAAAGGTCTCACTATAAGGACACCCTAGGGAAGACAAGAAGCTTAAGGGAGATTTATGAACAAACTTATGGTGATGGGAATGTTTATTTATATTCTAATTTTACATTATTTTCTCATGATGATCCTATATATTTTGAAGATGCATTTGAAAATGAAAAATGGGTAAAAGCAATGGATGAAGAAATTGATTCTATTGAAAAGAATCATACATGGGATCTTGTGAGCCTTCCAAAAGGAAAGAGTGTAATTGGCGTAAAGTGGGTCTACAAGACAAAATTCAATGCAATGGAAATGTCAAAAAATAAAAATCCAAGTTAGTTGCAAAGGGTTTCTCACAACAACCCAAAATTGATTACAATGAGAATTTTTCTCTAGTAGCTCAACTAGACACTATTAGAACTATTTTAGCAATAAAAACTCAAAATAATTAGAAATTCTATCAAATGGATGTCAAGTCTACATTTTTGAATGACATACTAGAAGAAGAAGTTTATGTTTTACAACCACCTAGATATGAAATATTTGGTCAAGAGCACAAGGTATATAGATTGAAGAAAGCCTTGTATGGTCTGAAACAAGCTCCGAGAGCATGGTATAGTAGGATTGATTCATATTTTTTGAAAAATGGATTTAGCAAAAGTAATAGTGAGCCAACACTATACATCAAGATGAATGATCAAGAAAAAATTCTAATTGTATGTCTATATGTTGATGATCTAATATTCACATGAGATTTTTCAATTGACTTGTTTAAGAAAGCGATGAAAAAGAATTTGAAATGACAGATTTGGGTCTAATGAAGTATTTTCTTGGCATAGAAGTCAATCAATCAGAAAATGGAATTTTCATATGTCAATCAAAATATTCCAATGATATTTTGAAAAGGTTTCGTATGATGAATTGCAAGCCAACATCAACACCAGTTTCCACCAAATTGAAGCTAAGTAAAGATAATAAATGATGTAATATTGATCCAATTATGTACATAAGACTTTTTGCTAGCCTGATGTATTTGATAACTATAAGGCCTGATAACATGTATGGTGTAATTCTTATTTGAAGGTTTATGGAATCCCTAAGGATTCTCATTAGCAAGCTAGAAAAATAATTTTAAGATATGTTAATGGAACAAAAGCTTTTGGCATTTTATATACAACTTCTGATATTTTCAAGTTAGTTGGTTACATAGACAGTGATTGTGCAGGAAGCATAGATGATAGAAAGAGCACATCCGGTTATGTTTTCCATTTTGGTTTAGGTGCAGTTTCATGGGCTTCTAAGAAGCAACCTATTGTCACTCTCTCTTTGGCAGAAAAAAAATACGTGGCAGCCACAGCAGCAACATGTCAAGCAATATGGATGAGAAGAGTATTATCATATCTAAAGCAAGAACAAGAATAAGCACGAATATATTTTGTGATAACAACTCAGCTATTGCATTGTCAAAGAATCATGTTTTTCACAAAAGGAGCAAGCATATTGATACTAGGTATCATTTTATTAGAGAGATAGTCAACAATGGACAAATATTTTTGGATTTTTATAGGTCTAAAGACCAATATGTTGATATTCACCAAGCCGTTACCAAAGGAAAAATTTGAGCATATGAGAAATTGTTTAGACATCATAGGTCTGTATTTCTCTAACAATACATGAAGAATCAAGATTAGGAGGGAGTGTTGGAAATATCTAATCTTGATCTAGATAAGTTCCAACTTTATTCACCTTTATGTAAAAGATATCTCCTCCAAAATATCAAAATATATTGTATAAAATATCAAGAGATATTATATAGAATATCTAAAAATATCTGGAAATATCAAAAAAATCTAGAATATATAATATAAGATATTATGTGATATTTTCTAAGCTAGA
>CM031242.1:546131660-546356660 GCA_018340775.1 Taxus wallichiana var. yunnanensis | reverse complement strand
AACCATGCAATTTCTTTACTCTATTTGATAAAAGGGAAACAATCCATTTGTTGACAAAATAACAAATCAAGAAATTTTTAAGAACTTTTCCATAAACACATATGAATTTTAAACTTTCTTCAATCAATACAAAATAATGAACAATGTATTCTACTTTCTATTCTATGTCTTTCAAATAATTTAATAAGAATTAATATTTCCTTCTTTAAGAAAATGCAAGTTTGCAACCATTTCCACAAGCAACTTCTAACAATATTTTTCCAATAATCCTATTTGAGACATTAAAACAACTAAAATCAAGGCAAGTTGTTTTCTTTTCAACTACATTTCCATTATATCAAAACTTGTTTCACTAAAATTGTTTCTCTTTCCAACATGTATTACAATCTTAATAAAAATATTCAATACAACTTTTCTTTCAAAAACAATACTATAAATCTTCCACCTTAAGTGGGAATTTTACAAGAAAGGTAGCTATAATGAAGGATTTCTTAGTCTTCTACAAGTGCTCCAAGTTCTAAATCTCCAACAAGGCTCCATCTTTTCTCCACTTGATCACAACAACAAATGGGGGAGAGGCAACACTCTCCACCTAACCAAAACTCCAATGAGGAGGAGAAGAAATCCTCCTCATTAGCCCCCAAGCCCCAACCACAAAGCAATAAGGGATGGATCAAACATATGGCAACTATACAATGATTCCACACTTACTTTCAAGCAACAAACACACAAGAAAAATAACCACAAAACAATCATTTTTAAGCACAACAACTTCCCAAAACAATGGCTCTAAAATAAGCCAAGTAGAGAAAGGAATATGGGGATACCCTTGTGCCTCCCAAGGGTTTGGATGCCCACCTCAAAATCCTCCAAAACACAATCAACCCCAAAATCTCTTATGTCTCCCTACAACTACAAATATATGTCTCTTATGCCTCCCTCACTCTTATGCCTCCCTCTCTCTTATGGCTCCCATAATGAACAAAATAACAAAAGAGAACATGGCGGGGCATCTAAAACCCACTCCCTCCTAAATAACCCAAGAAGCTCTTATTCCTCCTAGCATATTTCATCCACATTAAACTATTTCAACACAACCTAAAGTCATTTCACTACCCAACAACTTCAATAAAACATGTTCATAAACACATAACATACAAGAAAAAAAAGAATAAAACAAGGGTGTAAGACCCTACCTTGCCATAGCAAGACTCCACTTTACAAGAAAGTCCCAAAGTCCTCCAAACTCAAGCAATTCCAAGAACTCTTCAACTCCAACAAGCAAGCATTCCAAAATGAGAGAGCCAAAACCAAGCAAGTAACCCCCAATACATCCCAAAAATTCCAATAAGTAGAAAAGAGGGAGGGAGAGATGATGTGGCTCCATGTAGGATGCCACATCATTTCTTCTCCATACTCCCTCACCAAATTCAAACTCATGCCCCAAATCATAATAAATGTTTGGTTGAGAGGAATGACAACCCTCTTACACACACACTACAACTAATAAACACAAGAACCCGAGACCCAACTATTCTAATAAATGACTCCTTTTGTCACATCCATAATTAGCTTACTAACCAGATTAATTTATTTAACTAAGACATATTAATCAATGATGATAAAAAGGGAATTACATCACAATTTAAATCACATACTCCAAAATTAAATAAAAGGAAAGAAAAGAATTACACACAACCCTTGGTCACAATTGGAGGTCATCCCCCATGGGGACCCCCTAACAACAAATAACAAAACAACAACATTACACAAGTTGCCATGGTGACCATTGTTGTATCCATCCAGTATTCTGATGTGGTTGGTCTCCAATCCCCCTTTGATTATTGTGATATAATTACCTACAAATCACACAATACCTCCTTCGGCCTTGTGGCCATATCAAAACATCCAAGATAAAATATACGCATACAAATCAATAATCATCCATATATAAATTGAATCATCATCCAGACCAACAATGTTATTATTTAAAAATTCTAACATCTCAATTCTATATTTCATCAATACCAATAAGATCACAAGATTAGTTCAACTACTAAAACCTACTCAATATGACGAGAATGTTGAATGTCAAAAATATATAAATATGTCAACAACACATCATCATCAATATAAAATGTCTCTCTAAGAATCCACACAAATCATACTATGAATCGCAATCCATCAATAGTCAAAGTATATTTATCGTCTAACATCATGCTAAGCCAAAATGATACAATAATATCCATGTATATAGTCAACAGTAATCGAAATCAAAATATAATAAATGTCGAAGGGAAGTGGGCACTACAAATATGTCAACCGTATACCCATAACTTTTCTAGAACATGAACAAAAAGTAAACTAAAGATTGATTTTTGGCAGTAAATAATGCATATCATTCATATTGCATTGAGACATATTTGCTTCATGTGAATTTTCTTCAGACATATTTTCATAAGACAAAAAAATAACATCGATCATCATTGAAATATCTTAGCACAATTTCATTCATTATAATTTTTCATCATGTTTGGGTACTTCTCTTCCAAGATTTTTCTCTAACTATTATGATTTCCATCATCTTCAAGTTTCATTTCTGCTATCGATGACTTTAAATTTCCCTACTTCTATTAATTGACATTACATTTGTTTATGTTAAACATTTTACATAAAAATCAGTTATGTCAAGTTACCATCACAATAGTAATCTCTTTGTATTTGTGCTCTAATAATTTTCGCATTTCGAAAAAATACAACTACTTAAATTGAAAATTTCATTCGCTTTTGGGAAAATAGAAGTCTTTTTATCTGTCATCATTCAATCACATTATTGTGGTGATTGCTTGAATATTTCAGCTATAACTGCATGGTATATGTGTTTAAATCATTTTACATCAAGTTCGATACATTTCAAAATTATTTCTATTATCATCTAGTTGTATATGATAAATAGAATCTCATCGAATAAATCTCCACAATTATGTTCTTCTCTATTTATCTCACCATAACTTCATTATTCAAGACCAAATTCTTGTTTTTAGTATAGTTCTTTTCCTTAGTTCTAAGTTTCTAACCCATTTTCTATCTTTTCTAAAATCATGCTTCTACAAAATTTCCCCTAATTTTCTTACTTCTACAAAATTTTGACCAAATTAATCAAAAGGAACATTCAAATGGGTACTTTAATGAAGAATTCGAATTCCACATTTTGCAATTTTTTCCAAAAGCATGAAACATTTCTATCCATATCTACATTTTTTCTCTTCTCATTCTTTATGATATGCTAATGTAATTAATATGGCTTTGATATCACATTGTAAGTGATTAAGAGTATACCATATATACTCTAAATATGCATTATAGTAATTACTTGATATGTCAAATTTGATGAATAAAAATAATACTTTCCCACCTTGGGAGGGCTTCCTTCCCACCATCAATAGGTTTTTCCTTATTCTTCTTTGCTGGAGCATTTGCTCTATTATGCAACAAAGGTATCCTTATATGGTGCACATATTATATAATATCATTCGATCTCCTCTACAATCATTATCTAATGAGGCATGACATGAATTTGGTTTTAAAGATATTACAACCATCATTGACGATATTTTAGTTTTTTTCATCATCTCTAGAAATCAAAAAGTAAGTATATGATAAAATCATTTTTTATTTTATCTTGCAAAATTTCATAGTCATATTTTGAATAGGTTCTCAAGATGTTTTCCATCATAAAAAAACTAGGTTTCCTTTCATCAATGTTAGGTGTCTGGGCGAAGAATGTCAAGAGTATGCATTGTGGTTTGTTGGTCATTCTTGGGAAGTGCGATTGGTGCATTAGCAAGCATAATGGTATGAGTTATTATCTATTTCTTTCCTTCGTAGACATTACCCTATTTTAACCATGATGTAATTTTCTAGTGATAAGATGGTTTATAAATGTAGCTCACATAGATATGCTTCTTGTGTTGTTGGCATTATTACTTACGTTTCTATCGAAAATAAAGTTTCATGAAACATAATGATCAACGTTAAGTTTTTATAGATCATGGCAAGGTAGACACCAATTTGGCATTTGACACTTTCTTGTGAAAGCCCTTGAGGGGATTTCTATCCATTTTACAATTTTTTCCTAATATATTGTTCAAATTTTATAGATCTCATGACCATGTTTAGGAGTAAACCAAACCTTGCCCATGAGTATAGACATTGTTGACTATTTGAATCAATGTTTTAGTAATCGGAATTTGACTTGGAACCATCGAGGGTTAGATCATAACCAAAGCGGAATGGAATGGTTTAAAATTTATGAACCAGTTTACTAAAAAATACATATTATTACAATTTAATGAAAACAATATATTTTAAAGATTCCAAACCATGATTACAAACAATTAGAGACAAAATATGTAAATTTTTCTCATGTATATACCATGTAAGGGTAAATATAGCAAAATGACACCAAATGCAATACATATCTGAAACAAAATACATAAACAATGAGGCTCTAAATGACCTCTAGACTCCTAGAGTCGAAAAAACAATATGCTACAAGCTACTACATGTCTGATATCAATGATCAAATCATTGATCATCAAAACTAGAATAAAGCCAACTAAAAAGTTGGATTTAAGAAAAAATGTGTTTTAAATGTCAATTTTTTTGTTTATTTTGGCACGTAACCGCACATTGTTCAAGCAAGTTCAAACAGCTTGTTCGTTCATTGCTTCAATATGAAACTAGTCACCAATCTAGTTTTTCTAAGTATGTTTCCTTCCCTTTTCCATTGAATTTGTCAAACCGGCGGTTCTAGTTTCTCATTCAACCTATTTTTAAAACACTTTGATTTGAATTGATAAACACCACTTTTTAAAAAAAAATAGGAGTTTTATTCTTTTGATACAAAGTTAGCATTATAAAAAAATACATGTGCACTCTTGACATGAGTATCTTACGTTGGTATTTCATGGGATGGACATAAACAATACGTAGGATGAACAGTAAAATTGAATTCATTTAGCTCCCTTGTCTTCACCCAATCTAAACTTATGTGTAGAAGTTACATGGGTGTTGTTGAATCAATGCGAGAATGGCATTAAGAAGTATCTTGGGCTCCAAAACACTATTTCCAATGACATGGCTTGCAGATCGGCATCTACTAACTTGAAGGGGATACAAGATTGTGGTATGAACACTAATCCAATCTTAAGCAATATTCCACACTCATCTTTGGGAAAATATTGAACAATAGTTCAAGAAAAGGTATCTGTCGGATAGTTCAAGGGAAAGAAAATGGCTGAATTTTATGAGCTTGAGAAATGAAACTCTATACTTGTCAAGTATTAATCCTAGTTATTAAGTATTCTCTACTATGTAGATTGTGTGTATGACAAGGAGACTAAGATCTCTAAGTTTGAGTCGGGTTACGGGAAAATGTGATGCGTGATGTAGATTCACCACAAGTATACTACCTTAGTTAACTTATCCACCACAACAAGTATAGTATCATGTTATTTTCAAGTTTTAAAAAACTTGTAATAAAGTCCATATATATGATAGCCCACATGTCCTTGAGAATGTCATGTGGATAAGGTAAGCCAATGAGGTGAAAATGTTTAATTTTTGCTTATCTTGCCATAGATCGAGCCATGCCCTTTTTTTATTTTAGGCCAAAAATAATATCTTTTAAGATCATGTGTCACTTTAGTGATACCCAAATGCGTAAAATGGGGTGCTTCATGGACTTCACCTAAGACTTACACACAAATATTTCTAGAGTTTGGCACCAAAATTCTTCATTGGTACTCCAAGGCCATATGGGTCCAAAGAGTAACCTGAAAATTGTGGCTCAATAACTTAGCCAACTCATGGCATAATTTTTGATAAAATTTACTAACAACTTGTTCTAGAACTGCTTCTCAAAAATTTTACTTGATTCAAGAAATGGTATTCAAATAAGACCTCTGCTTGAATGCATCAACAATTTTTTTCCTATCCCTTATCATAGGAAATGACCCTTTCATAATCAATGATAAACTCCATCCATTTGCACTGCTACAAATTCAAATTAACTTGGGTATATATTATAGAAAATTTGCGGTCTTATACAACAAACAACACAAAAGAAATAAACATAATAATTAAATAACTTGTATAAACAAAAGAATATTCAAACCAGCACTGGTGTGCGTAATCTCCATTAATAAAAGCTTCATCATACTTAGAGCTTCAACTCTTTACAATCAAGTTGTGCGTGCAGCTATGTACTTTCAATGCACATCCTTGCTTGTGCATATTTCACACCTCTATGTGTGAATATAAAGCAATTATAATTTTTTTATTTAAATACAATAACTCACCCACTAACAACTCTTCAACTAAGAATTCTAAATTTAAACTCATGCTTTAAAATAGTTGCATGTTGTGCATGAATTAAAGCATATTTATTTGAATTAAATCTAATCCTAAAAATAGGATAAAGCTTTGAGTTAACTAAAGCAAACTAAAACAAAACTAAATCTATTTTTAATATTCCTAAAAAGCTACAGTTGGAATTACATGCATATTTCCAACACTCCCCCTTAATTTCAAACTTGTAGCTTTCACTCTTCTAGAGCTTCGTTGGTTTTTTCAAATTGTTATTTATGCGTAGGATAACAAACTCCCAAACAATCTCTCAAATATTCAAAACTTATTTTGTTAAAGCCTTTGTAAAAATGTCTGCAAACTGATCTTCAATATATAAAATTCAAGATGAATTTCCTTGTTGTTTACCAGCTCCCTGATGAAATGATACCTCATATCAATATGCTTGCTCCTCTTATGAAAAAAATATATTTTTGGACAATGTTATGGCTGAATTGTTGTCACAAAAATCTGCGTAGCTTCCTCTTGTTTATGATGTAAATTTGTCAACACTCTTCTCATCCTAATAGCTTGACATGTTGCTCCTGTTGCTGCTACATACTTTGCTTCTGCTGAAGATAATGTGACAATGGGATGCTTCTTTGATGCCCATGAAACAACTCATGTTCTAAAGTGAAACGTATAGCCGGATGTTCTTTTCCGATCATCTATACTTCTAGAACTATCACTATCTATATACCCAATTAATTTGAACTCATCTAAACTTGAATAAAGAATTCCATGATTCCTTGTTCCACGTACATACCTCAAAATTCTTTTTCCAGCTTGCCAATGTGAATATTTTGGAGATTCCATGAACCTTGATGTGATGCTCACACTATACATTATATCATGCCTTATGGCCGTCAAATACATAAGAATTCCAACCAACTTTTTAAACAATTTTGGATCCACAAACGATCCTTCATCCTCTTTGCTTAATTTTAAACCTACTCCAACTGGTGTTGGTGTTAGCTTACAATTCAACATGTTAAAACTTTTCAAAACATCATTTGCATACTTTTCTTATGAGATAAAAACTTCACCTTCTGATTGTTGAACTTTAATGCCCAAAAAATAATGCATAAGACCAAGATCTATCATCTCAAACTCCTTCTTCATGGCTGATTTGAATGACTCTGTAGATAGATTTCCAGTAATGATCAAATCATCTACGTATAAACAAACAATTAAAATTTTACCTTGCTCATTTATCTTGGTGTATAAGGTAGGCTCATTATTACTCCTACTGAAACCATTCTCAATCAAATAAGAATTTATTCTACTATACCAAGCTCTAGGTGCTTTCTTGAGACCATAGAGCTCTTTCTTCAATCGGTATACTTTTACTTCATGACATTCAATCTCATAACCTTCTGTCTGATTTACATAAACTTACTCTTCAAGGAATCCATTTAAGAATGTTGATTTAACATCCATCTAATAAATAGGCCATCTATTTTGAGTTGTAATTTCTAAAACCATTCTCACCGTATCCAAATGTGCTACTAGCTCAAATGTTTCATTATAGTCCACTCCATATTGTTGCATAAAACCTCTTGCTACTAGCCTTGATTTGTGTTTTTGTACTTTTCCATCAGCATTGTATTTGGTCTTGTAGACCCACTTGACTCCTATCATGTCCTTTCCTTTTGGAAGATCCATCAGCTCCCATGTCTGATTCTTCTCTATAGCATCGATCTCATCATCCATGGATTTTTCCCAAACTTCATTCTTTATATCCTTTTTGAAAACTATTGGATCTGCAGATTGAGAAAATAATGTAAAAACTGAAAATGAATTAGATGTATCATTATTATAAATCTCACTTAGACTTCTTATTTTCCGATGTGCGAGACTAGTCGATGTAGGACTGCTTTGTGGTGATGGAGTTGCTTTTGGTTTTCTCTATGGTGTCTCTTGCATGGCTAAAGATGGCTGAAATCTTGAGACCTCCCCGACTATAGATGGAGGTGTATCTTGTGCTACAACTTGTGGTGCATGTTCAATATTTCTAGATATAGTACCTTGTTTCTCTAATGTTTCATCTGTCATATCATCACGTGGAATAGTTCTTATATACTCAATATTTTTGGTATACTTCCATCCCATGCTTCATTCTCAATAAATTGTACATCCTTGTTGATCACAACCTTTCCAGTGACTGGATTGTATAACTTGTACACTTTTGTATTCTCTGAATACCCAACAAAAAAATACTTTTATCCTTTGTTGTCTAACTTCTTCCTTACCTCATCAGGTACATGTGCATACGCTACACAACCAAAAACTCTAAAATGTGAAACACTATGTTTCCTATTAGTCCATGCTTGTTGAGGAACCATGTTCCTAACAAGTTTCATTGGACACCTATTCAAAATATAAACAAAAGTTGCTATACCGCTTTCGCCTAATAATCATTTGGAAGATGTTTTTCCTTCAACATGCTTCTTGCCATCTCCATGATGGTTCTATTCTTCCTCTCTAGCACACCATTCTACTGTGGTATATACGTGGTAGTAAATTGTTTGTGTATACCATGATATCTACAAAAATTTATAAACTCATTAGAAACATACCTTGTAACGCCTACAAAATGAAATTCTAAGAACATGCTAACACCTAACACCTATCCCATAAATTGTGACTATTTTTTTTTTTAGAAGCCCAAGGTAAAAGAGGTCACAAGGGTGTTAACCCTTAGGGTACATTAAATTAACTTACACCACTAAACTCAACTTTATGATTGCTAGGCCAGGTCTAGTTAAATGATTAAATATTAAAATTACTTTACCTCTAAGGTCGATTAATTAAAAGTCAAGTGGGAAGGTGCCATAATCTAATTACTTAGCTAAATATTTTCTCCTCTTTAGTTAATGTTAAATCCTAATATGGTTAACCCCCCCCTTTTTTATAAATAATTTAGTTTCATTATCCTAATAGCTTAAAGTCCCTTTTATTTAATTCCTAAAGCACACTAAGAACTAGAAAGGACTTTACACCCCAAGGCAAATAAATGGCCCCATTCACCCATCTACACATACCCTTAAGGATTTAATTTAAACATTTAAAATACATTTCTACCAAACAAAAGTAGGGTTAATCCTCCACCCTTAGATCAAAACAATCTTGGCCACTAGATCCTAGGGTTCCAAACTAACCCTAAAATCCTTAAGAATTCTTATTAAAACCTTTCCTTTATTCTATTCTCCTCATTTGGTCTATTTTCTTTTGTTAAAATTACAGGTTGGAGAGAAGGAAGCCATGGGAGCAAGAGAGGAAGAACTATGGAGGAGTCTACAAGGAGATCAAGCTTAGATTAGTTTAGATTGTAGTTTTATTATTGTTATGTCTTTTATTTAAGGATTGGGAGGGGTTTCCTTTACCAATCTGGTTTTGTTTCAAAGCTATGTGTATTTGGGTTCTCTATTTGGGGCAAACCCTACCCCCATCAATATAAATGAGAAGGAAAGTTTTTAATCCACCATTTGAAGGTTTAGTTGTTCCATACAACAAGATATAAGCATTAGTTGATTTCTGGTAGTTTCTTAGGTAAAATTGCAACTTGAAAAATAGTTTATACCAGTTAAAAATTTACACAAAGTGGATTCGAGAAATTATTTTGTGAGTGACAAAATCATTGCCGAGAGTAGGTGGTGGTCCAGGACCGCCATGCTACCTAGGTGACAAACCATGAACTACCGCCCTTCGAGAAGTAGTTTTGAGACCTCCACCTTACCTAAGCAAATTTACAGACCGCCGCTCTGCTGCACAGGCGGTGGTCCTATTTCTTAGAAAGAGAACCTAAAATTCTGAGTTTTCTCACAAAAAAAAATTGTTAAAAGGTACTAGAATGCATTCTGAGTTTAATTTTATACACCTAAGGTTTCCAATTGTAAGATTTAGTTCCATTTGTTCATTTCTTAGTTAAAATTACTCTTTTAAAGCATTTTCAATTCCAATAATAACAATAACTACAAGATCCATTCCATTTTGTTCAACTAAATTTCTTCCAATTTCAAGAGTATAAAGGCTCTAAATCTACTTCTAATGTTATTATTTTCTTACTACAAAATGCAACATATCAATATAACAACATACTTCAAATTTATTGTCTCTTTCCATTTTCACTTCAACAAATATATTCAAAGTAACTATAACAACTTGGCTCTACATTCAAGTTTACTATGCATACATTTTTAACATCTTACAACTTTTATATTTCTTCTTTCTCATTTACAATAATACAATTTCACAATGAAATTAGACTTTCTTTTCCCATTGAGCATAGTTCATTTCTTTTAAAACAAGGAACTTCCTTCCTCACAATACAACCAAAACTTCAAATAAAGAGAATTACTTTCTTTTCTATTTCACAAAACTAACTTTGCAGCACTAAACTTTCTTCTCTTTTTTTTATTTCTTTCAACATAAAATGCAACTTTTATAACAAATATTTTCATGCAACTTTCCTTCACAAGATCAATACAATGTCCTCCACTTGAAGTGGGAAATTATACAATAATATAAGTAAAAGAATGGAATACAATATTACAAATTCCTCCACCTTAAGTGGGATTAACACTAAGGAATTTTTATCACAAGAAGGATTTCATAACGACTCCAACAAGAGCTCCAATCTTCACATCACCAACAAAAGAGCTCCTTCATGATTTTCTTGATCACAAAAAAATGGGGGGAGAGGAAACGCTCTCCACCCAACCAAAATATCCAATGAGGAGGAGAATCCATCCTTCTCATTGGCCCCCAAACCCCAACCACATTACAATAAGAGGTGAATCAAACACATGGAAACAACAAGCTTCCACAACACAACACCAAAAATTTCACAACCATTCCAAACACATTCAACTCAACTTCACATAAGAAGGAAAAACAACCAAAGTAAACAAGGCTTAAAAATGAAAGCCAAAGGAGCAAGAACCTATGGGGAGGCCACTTATGCCTCCCAATGGGAAATGGGTGCCCACCTTAAAACCCTCCAATGCATATCTCAAATCCCCTACATACTCTTATACCTCCCTCATACAAGAACAAGTAAGAAATGTAAACATTCCTTGTCCAAGGTGGGGCACCCAACCCAAACTCCCTCCAAAACATGAAATAACTCTTATGCCTCCCTACATGAATTCTCCCCATAGTCCCCTCCTACACCACACTTAGGAAATCTACCCAAGCACCCAAAAAGCATTCCAAAACACTCAAAAATAACAAGCATACAAACACAAAATAAAGGAATAACATAAGCAAGAGTAAATATCCTACCTTTCCATAGTAGAGCTTGTTCTAAGAGTCAATCTCCAAGCTCCTTCAAACCCAATAAATCACCAACAAGCTCCCATAAAAGACCACAAGCTCTCCAAAATCCTATAACTCCCCAAAATTCAAGAGCACAAAAATAATTAACCTCCAAATAAGCAAAAGAACTTTAATAAATAGAAAACAGAGAGAGGAGGATGATGTGGCTCCAAGTAGGATGCCACCTCATTTCCTCTCCACTCCACATCACCCTGGTCAACCCCATACTCTAAATCATAATTAATAAGTGGTTGAAGAAATGACATTTTACTTCCACGCACAATCTAAGCCCACACCCCCTAAGGACAAAATTAATTACAAGAAAGAAAGTGCAATAAACATTTTATCTTTTTGCTTTCCCATAACACCTAATGGGGTCTAATTTTGACCCCCCAACCCATAGGTATGGTTGGTATAAAAATTTAAGAGGTGTGGGACAATTTTAACTTGTCCTAGAAGCCTCCAAAATTAGACCTTAAGGCCAAATTCGAATTTTCATGAAGGGGTAGAGTGTACAACACTCTAGATCCCCAAGCACTCAACTTAAAACCTAAAATCCAAGAGAAATCTACTCTAATAAATGAATTCCTTTGGTCACATATATAATTAGTTTAGGACAAGATTAAATTAGCTTTAATTAAGACACTACAACCCATTAATAATAAAGGGTAAAATGCATACACCAAATTCCAAATAATTAATACAATGAATTACATCACTAAAAATCACATACTAACATCAATTAAAGGAAAAATAAATAAAAGACAATACATAACCCCTTGGTCACAATTTCCCCTAACCATAATTCAAACACACACACAAATACATGTTGCCATGGTGACCCTTGTTGAATTCACCTAGAATTCCAATGTGGTTGGTCTCCAATCCCCCGATGTTTGTTGTGAATAAATTTACCTACAAAACACATAAATACCTCCTTCGGCCTCGTGGCCACATTAAAAACATCTATGATAAAATATACAATATAAGTCCACAATCATCTATATACAAATCAAATATCATCTAGGAAATTACGATATCATTTACAATTTCTAGTAACATTTCTATTCTACATTTCATCCATGTCAAAATGATCACAACATTAGTTCAATTATCAAAGCCTACACAGTGTGGCGAAATATATCGCATGTCAAAAATATATATATATAATAATGTAAATCAACATATCAACATCAATGCAAAATGTCTCTAATGATCCAAACGCATCATATATGAATTGAAATCAACAATAGTCCAAAGATCTCTAACATTTAACATCATGATAAATCAAAAGTTATAATAATATCTATAAGTATAGTTGATGATATTGAAATCAATAACAAAAGGGTGTTGAAGGGAAGTGGGCACTACACACCTCCTTTATCTATTCTAAGAAATTTATGTAGTATCCACTTTACTTCTCCACTAATACCTTGAATTGCTGAAATGTATCAAAGGCATCTGATTTATTTCTCAGAAAATAAACCCATGTCTTCCTTGTGTAATCATCAATGAATGTCATAAAATAAATACAACCTCCAATAGAAGTTGTCTACATAGGTCCACATAAATTTGAGTGTACAATCTCAAGTGGTGCACTTGCTCTTGTTGTTTTTCCAATTGGGAATGAATCTCTATGTTACTTCCCCAAAATACAACCTTCACATACCCTTTCCGATTTCTGAATCAATGGAAAACCTTTAACCATATTCTTTCTATGTAATAAATTCAAACCTCTAAAATTCAAATGTCCATACCTTAGATGCCAAAGCCATGATTCATCCTTCCTGACTAAATGAAAAGTTAATTATGTTCCTTCAAAGACATGACACAAATTGTAGTTGCATAGGAACCAATGTAGGACTCGCTTGTCAGCAGACACACCTGATTTGCATTGGCACAGGGACTCTATTACTTGAGTGCAAGACTGATCTATTTGAGTGCAAGACTCAAAGAAAAGGCTGATTTGACTTAGTGCAGGACTTTGTTGCGAATCGAGCCGCTGATTTTGCTACAAATAGATCTAGTTTCTTATTTTTCTAGGTTCTAAAATCAATGGAAACATCTTATTGCTGCTCATCTTCACTTTTGCAATCAATTGAGTGCTAGGAGATTTGTCTGCAATCACATACTCATTGTCTTCCATATAGAATCTCGTATCCTTTTTGTACCGCTTGTCCATACTTATAAGGTTATGTTTCAAACTTTTAGCATAGTAAAAATCTTGCACACTTTTTTCTCCCCTATCTTGTTATAATATTGATTGTGCCTTTTCCTTTCACAGACACAATATTTTTATTTCTAAGAGTTACATCACTCTTAACTCGAATCATCCAAACTAGAAAACAAATATAGATAACATGTCATATGATTACTGCAACCCGAATCCAAATATCATACATCACATGGAATCTGCTTTTGAAAAATTACATTCAATAGGAGATAAATAAGGTATTGCTTTGACAATCCTTGTGCATGCAATAAACATAGGTTTAGAAATAGAACTTCCAACCTGATTTTGATTTTTCCTCTTCTGATCATATTACTTTTTTCTTGCAATCATAAACATAGTGGCCATACTTTTTGCAATAATGACATTGAACATGAGACTTATCTTTCTCTCTGACCATAACTTTGTTCTTGATTTTGTCCTCTTCCACCTAAACTTGATGAACCGTTGTCGCGTCCTCTAGATGGACTTCTTCCTCTACCTCTTGGGCTGAAACTACCTCTTATTTTTCCATGACTACTTGATGTCTGAGATGCAAAAGCCTGATCTACACTTGAATGTGATCTATTCATCCTCTGTTCATGATTGATTAGTGATGCATTCAACTCATCAATAGAAAACTGACTCAGATCCTTAGTTTCTTCAATAACAACAACTAAAGGATCAAATTTCATAGGAAAAATCATTTTTCAATATCCTTCTATCTTCAAGAGTCTCACCATGGGATTTGATTTGATTCACTAAGCCAACTACATAAGTAAAAAATGATTCTACTGAGAATCTTAATCTTTCATTGCTAAATTCTCAAAATCTCTACTAAGTAATCAGTAGTAGCTTGGCAGCTTGTACTTTCTCCTTACCCTTATATGCAAGTTGTAAAGTATCCTATGTGGTCTTTTCTTGATTGGTCATTTCCACTCTTATAAAAATACTTTTGTGCATCACCCGATGAATTTATAGAAAAAATCTTTTTCATCCTAATTTCATAACTCCTTCAAAATATCTTTCTCTTCCTAAGAAAGTGCGGTATATGTTGTTGCATCTATGGGCTCTGTGTACCCATCTTCAACGATCTCCCACACGTCTTGAGATCTGAATATCACCTTCATGTTCAATGACTAGTATTTGTAATTGTGATGCCTACTAAAACAACCCACTTGAGACCCAAGAACAACCTAGGATTAGTTAGGAAAATTATGGAATAATTTTTTTGTTTAAAAGAGTCTACAACCAGGTTACAAGACAACAATTGTCACTAACAAGTTCTAAATCAATTCTAATCCACTAGAATATACTTTTATTTTATTAACAATTATTAGAGGTCACAAGGTCCCAAAATTTAGGGTTAGAAAGTTCAATTAGGTTCAGAGGGTAATTCCTCACCATACCCACTCTCTAACAGGACTTTAAATATTCAACTTGATTTTTCTCAAAATTAACACATTCAAAATTTCCTAAATCATTCCCATTGGATAGGAAATTTCCTCACCTTTCTAGTGATATAAATAAGTCCTCCTAACTCCTCATATTTCTCAAGTTATGGGCCGGTGGGCCTTGGGGTGAAAATTTTCCCCAAGAGTGGGCCTACAGGCCTGGGGAGAAAATTTTCCCCAGGGGCGGGTCTGCGGGCCGCGGGGAGAAATTTTTCCCGGGGGAGGAGTCGGATCGGCAGGTCAGTGTGTGAGACATTTTGGAAATTTTCCACATGGGGTGAAAACCCACATTTGCACCCGCGCCCCATGATTCTTCGATTCCGAAACGGACACATGGCACCTCCTAAGCCAATGCGGGGAAAGCGGGGCGCAGGGATAAAAGAGTTTTAATGCCCCAAAGGGTGAAAAGGGTAAAATTCACCCGTGCCTCTGCTAACACCTCGTGATGCCACATGGCAGCTCTCGATTTACTACAGCCAACAGGCAGGCGGGGAAAAATGTAGAAAATTTTCCCAATTTTTTTTCTAAAGCGCTAAGTTAAAGGGATCCACCCCTCCGCTAACACCTCGTGGTGCCACATGGCAGCCTTTGATTGGCTACGGGTCGGCAGGCTTGGGAGGGGAAATTAGGAAAAAAATTTCTAAACATTTTCTCGAAGCGCTAAAGGAAAATTTGGATCCACAAGTCTGCCAGGAAATTTTTCCCAAATTTTTTTTTAACAGCTTAGAATTATTATTATTTTTTACACCAAATGAAGAAAAACTTTAAGGCCATAACTTTTGATATAGATCTTGGTTTTGGTAAAACAAGAACTTTTTGGAAATCTCTCGACGTCCTCTTTACACATGATTTATTAATTTTTTATTTTGAGGAAGTTTAATGGTACAATTTTGTAAAATCATTCTCAAGGCTTTACAATGCAAACTCATAAATTTTAACTTATAAAAAAATTTCAATTTTATCTTCTTCCTCTCTCAACATGTCAAGTAGACATAGAGAATTTTCTTAGATATATTTAAGAAGGATTTCAAGATTCAATTTGTCTAGATTGATTTGCAATTTGAAAATCTACATCTCTTGACAACAAAATGACTGTAAGAGGGTTGAGCCCATTTTTGCAAGGTTTGAAGGATTCTCCCTTAAGTGCTTTTGTCTAATTGCATTCATTTATAGCCTAACATGTTAAATTTTAATGTTTCATTGTTATTTCTTGATTGCAAGTTCAGTCGGTTCATTTCTGGTAAAAGTTGTAGAGTTTAACGTGAAGCAGAAATGGAAACAACAAAATTAACTCAATGGTTCTTATTTTACTTGCCTTACAAATGAATTCATTTCATGCTAGTTTCAAATAGGTTTCATTCCTTCAATCAACTGATAAAGACAAGAATGCAACTTTTATTCTTTTCAAATCATGCACTTCACAAAATAGAGTATTACATTTTCTCCATACGCATTTCTTTCTTTCAAACAGAGATTACAACTCACATATAGGTGATCAAATTCAATACAATGATGCAATTTGAGGAAGGTTATGCAATCCTTTATTTATTCTAAAAGACAACTTTACAACTTCCTTCTTTCATTCTTCAATTTCATCATACAGAACACAATTTCTTGCTTTCAAAATAACATAACAGAGTATGTCTCTTTCACATTTCAATTTACACTTTCATAACCAATACAACATATTTCCATTACAAAACATATACAAGTTCATCCACTTCAAGTGGGAAAGGTTACAATAAGATTTCATTTCACAAGGGACTATCAAACTGTCTTTTTCTCAACTCCAGAACAACAACATGTAGATTTCTCATTCTTCTAATTTGATCACCACAAGAGCAGGGGAAAGACAATGCTCTCCACCCAACCAAGACATCCAATGAAAAGGAGAATCCATCCTTCTTCATTGGCCCCCGAGCCCCAACCACAAAGCAATAAGAGATGTGATCCAACTCATGGCAACAACAGGCTTCCACAAACACTCAAGCAACATTTTCACAATAAAACACAATCTAAAATAGAATGTAGTTTACAACTACATTAAATCATGAAAAACATTACTGAGGATTCATCAAGTAAGCCAAAGGAGCAAGAAACTATGGGGATGCTTCTTATGCCTCCCAAAAGGGAAAATGGGTATCACCACCTGAATTACAAACCACCAAAATATAGTATATCAAAACCCTGACATTCCTTATGCCTCCCCAAGTACCCCTTATTCCTCACATTTCCTTATGCCTCCCAACCTCTTATGGCACCCCATAATGAGTAAATAAATGCAAGCTATTTATTTGTAAGGTGGAACCCAAATCCCAACTCCCTCCACACTTATACCTCCCCAAAACACTTGTGCCTCCCACAAAATGAACCCCATAGTCTTCTCCTACACCATACCTAGGCCATCTACCCAACAACCCACAAACATGCCAAAACATTCACACAATAACATTTACATTCATAAAAGAAGAGCATTTCAAGAGCCAAGCTCTTACCTCTCCATGATGGAGTTTCCCAAGTTCCAAACAACAATTGTTTCCAAGAAAACAATCCAAAAATCCACCAAACAACAAGCATGCAACAATCTTTAAACTTCTCCAACAAAAAGAGCTCCCAAAACAGCAAGGAATTCACCCAAGAATGAAGTCTACAAAGTGAAGCAACCCAAAACAAGGCAAGGAATTCAAATTTTATAGAAGAGGGAAGGGAAGAGGATGAGGTGGATCCATGTAGGATGCCACATCACACATCCTCAACCCCAACCCCAAAATTCAACTTCATTCTCCAATGCATAATAAATAGGTGGGTGAATAATATGACAGTTTACTTACATACTCAAATCCAACCCACACCCCAAAGGACTGAAATTAAACCATGTAAGAAAAGTGCAATTAAAACTTACAATTTGACTTACACAAATGCATTATAAAAGTATAAAATCAACCCTCCAACCATAGGTATGGTTGGTAAATGAATTTAAGAGGTATGAGACAAGTTTAACTTGTCCCACAAGCCTCCAAAATCAGCCTCCAAGGACAAATTCGAATTTCCAAGAAGGTGGAGTGTTTCACACTCAAAATTTAACTTACACATCTTTTACACATTACTTATAACACTTTAAATCATGGTCAACAACTCTCATTAATTACCCTCTTATGACATATTTGATTTATTTATTTTAACAATATGATTACTCACAATATTTACACACCATTTAATAATTAATGAAAGGGTAAAAGCACCACAAAATAAACACATGCAAACATAAACAAAGGGACAAAATAAAATAAATACATTAATCCCCTTGGTCACATTTAAAGGTGATCCCCCCCATCGGAATTCTTAACACACACACACACACAAACACGCACAAAAATACAATTTGCCATGGACCTCTTTGAATTCATCTAGAATTCCAATGTGGTTGGTCTCCAATCCCCCAATGTTTGTTGTGATATTTTAACCTATAAAACACAATACCTCCTTCAGCCTTGTGGCCATATTAGAACATCTAAAATAATATAAATAAAATTCCAAAATCATCTAGATATATGGATCACAACAACATCCAAGCAACCAACAAGATCATTTACAATTTTACTCAACAACTATATCATCATCAAATAATTTTCATTTCTAGGTCTACTCACAATATCCAAATATCATATGTCCAAACAACATCCATAATATAACCATGTTAAACAATATATCAACATCAATATCCAAAATGTCTCTAATAATCATCATGCATCATAACTGAATCAAGTCAACAATAATCCATGATCTAACATCTAACATCATACTATAATAAAGTCCATAATCATGTCTATAATATAATCAGCAGTATCATGATCAATATCAAAGGTGTCATAGGGGAAGTGGGCACTACATCCCCCTCCCCTTAGACTTGACTTCCTCCTAGAAGTCACTGGAACAAATGTGGAAACTGAACTCGTAGTAAAGTATCATCCTCCCATGTAGCTGCAGTCTCATCATATTTGTCCCACTGCACCCAGACCTAATCAACCTCTCTGCCTCAAAGGCCCAGGGTCCTATAATATATGATGTGAATGGGCTCCACCATCACCTTCCCCTGATCCTGTACCTACAATGATGTCCAATATAACACATGAGAAGGATCTGCAACATATCTCTTAACAACTAAAACATGAAACACATCATGTATATGAGACAAGCTAGGTGGCAATGCTAGATGGTAGGCCAAAGGGCTGATACACTCCAAGATCTCAAAAGAACCCATGAATCTAGGAGCTAACTTACAACCTTTTCTATAATGGATAGGGCTCTTGTGTGTCCTGACATGAAGGAACACCTTCATTCCCACATCAAAACTACAATCGGTCCTATGCTGATTTGTGTACTTCTTATGCCTTTCCTATGCCTCCTGCAATCTCTTCCCGATCAAAACCACTTGTTGCTCCATGTTCCATAATAAATCTGGTCCAAGAGAAACCCTATCCTATAACCTATCCCATGCAAAGCCTAAAAAGGATCCATGCCTATAGAACTCTGAAAACTATAATTGTAGGCAAACTCCACCAAGTACATGTACTCCTCCCATCTAGACTAATGATCCATCACATACATCCTCAGCATATCCTCTAAAATCTGATTCACCCACTCACCGGCCCATCTTTCTCGGGGTGATATGTTGTGCTGAAGTTGATTCTCATCCCGAGGGCATGCTGCATGGTAGTCTAGATATGGGAAGTGTACAAAGGATCATGGTCACTAATGATATTTTACGGAATCCAGTGTAACCTAACAATCTCATCAATATATACCTATGCCTTTGCACTATCCATATAAGTGGTCTTTATGGGAGAAAAGTGAGCCACTTTTTTCAATTTATCAACCGTGACCATGATGGCGTTGTGGTGATATCTCAACATCGGTAGCCCAACAATGAAGTCCATAGAAATGGTGTCCCATTTCCACTCTGGTATAGCATGAGGAAAGAGAAGGCTAGCTGGATGTTGATGCTCAACCTTTACTTTCTGGCACTCTAAACATCGTGACACGAATTGAGCCACATCTCTCTACGAAGTCCTCTCCAATGATACAACTGTCTCAAGGTGGCGTGCATCTTCTTCACCCCGGGATGGGCTGAATAGGGTGCATGATGTGCCTCCACCAAGATGTCCTACCTCAAGCCTCCATCTCTAGGAACATAAATCCAGCCTCTGTGCTTGAGAATACCATCTTCCTCTAATGAAAAACCATCAAAATTCCCCTTGAGGGGTCTCTGAGACTCGATCTCTACTCAAAGCGCAATGTAGAAGCTGTTAAGAGGAAGCTACTGAAGAATTCTACTCCACAAATCTATGCTCACTGAGGTGGCCATAGCCACATGTCTCCGTCTGCTAAGAGCATCTGCCACCACATTCTCCTTCCCTTTCACATGCTCTATCTCCATATCATACTCACAAAGAAACTCCATCCAACTCCGCTAACGAGCATTGAGATTGGGATGTGTGAAGAGGTGGCAAAGAATCAAGTGATCTATCCTGAGTGTGAATATTTGACAAAGTAGAAAGTTCCTCCATCGAACCAAGCATGCACAACTACCACAAGCTCAAGATCCTAAGTTGGATAATTAATCCCATAATCTTTGAGTTTGTGAGACTCAAAATCCACTACTCTATCGTCCTACATCAACACGCCCCCAAGACCTACTAAAGAAGCATCCATGCAAATTAAAAACTCACCCTATGGATCTGGTACTGCAAGGATAGGTTTTGTAGTGAGGCATTCCTTTAATGCCTTGAAGGCCCGCTCACACTTTTCTCGACCAAACAAACTTCTTCCCTTTCCATTGAAGGGAAGTGATGGGGTGTGCAATCCAAGAGAAGTCTTAAACAAATCTCCTCAGTAGTAACTTGCTAGTCTCATGAAGCTGCGATACCTTCCCTAGAAATGATATGACCCCAATATTATACCTTTGTCTGAAAGAATGCACACTTCTCCAAGTTCTCGTAAAGTCGATGCTCCCGAAGACACCGAAAAATATGGTGAAGGTACCCCTCATGCTCCTCACACGTATGTGAGTAGATCAAAATTTCATCAAGGAAGATGAGCACGAAGCTATCTAAGAAAATTCATGAATACCCCATTCATAAAACTCATAAACATTGCGGGGGCATTAGTCAAACCAAAAGGTACCACTGTGAACTCATAGTGGCCATATCTCGTATGAAAGGCGGTCTTATGAATGTTCGCCTCACGAAAATTCTCAAACGATGGTAGCCTAACTTAAGGTCTATCTTAGAGAAAGTTGTGGATCCCTTCATCTGATCAAACAAATCATCAATACATGGAAGGGGATAACGATTCTTGATCGTTACCTTATTCAATTAGCGGTAATCAATACACAACCACAAGGATCCATCCTTCTTCTTTACAAAGATCACTGGTGTACCCCAAGGGGATACACTAGGATGGATAAGGTCTTTCTCCTGAAGGCCCTCCAGCTGTAACTTGAGCTCGTAGAGTTCTAGGGTGGTCATCTAGATAAGGTGCTCCTGAGATAGGCTCTACTCCCGAAACCAGATCTATATGAAAATCAATCTCACATGGGGGTAGTAACCCCGGTAGTTTCCCTAGAAAGACATCAGCAAACTCTCTCAAAATGGGATGATCATCTAGTGATGGTCCACTAGACCCATCCTCTGATCTTTCACTGACTGTAATAACATACATCTAACAACCCCGTCACACACTACTTAAGTTGCATAGTAGAGATGGTGCAAATAGAAATGGGTCTCCTAACCCCTGAAATCACCGACTCAACTCTCAATCATATGCACAAGATATAATCTTGTGGTAACAATCCATCCTGGCCCTATGTGTAGACAACCAATCCATACCCAAGATGACTCCATATGAGCCCAAAGGAAGGATACAAAGATCCGAGGTAGTGGTGAAGGGTCCCAAATCCACTACACACTCCTTGACTAGGGATTCTACAGAGATCTTGGCTCCCGAAGCCATCTCAACATCCCAACTAAGACCCTTCCTAACTACCACCAGCTTGCATCGCTCTACTAAAGATGGTGCAATGAAAGAATCAGAAGAACCAAAATCAAACAAAATGGAGGTAGGAATGCCTCCAATGTTACCTATAGTCTCAATAATCTGTACTCTAATGCTCTTCCTAGCGGTTCTTGACTCCTACGTACATCCTATGATTACGCCCCATATCACCAATAAGAGGCCACCCGAGATCTCGTGTCTTACCCTTATTATTAGGGTTATGTGGGCAGTCTCTCAAAAAATATCTAGTAACACCACAACCAAGACAACTACCTGATCCTCTCCCTTGTATAGCAGGTCCGGTCGGTACTCTGGAGGTTTGTAGTGTGGATCCTAATGATCTAGCTACGCCCACTCGAGGTCTTTGCTAGCGAGCTCCTACTAAGTGAGCTCTCTATGGGAACCTATGTCCTATGGGACCCTTAGGAGGAGGTCCCATACTCGATGTCTCTATGCATCAAACCTCTCGTGGGGGTCTATAAGGTGGGTAGGACTACCGTTGTTGTATTCGCGGTGGTCTAACAGATGTTTGTGTTGAACCCTATCCACCACGAGGAAGAGGTACTGACCCCTTGATTTGTTGTCCTACATCTGTTGTATGCGGCTCTGAACTCAGGTCTCTAGCCTATTGGGTCTTTCCCCGAGTCTCCTCTATTATATAGGCCTTCTCAACGGCCTTAGCTAATGTCTGTGGACAATGGATCCACACTGCACCTCCAATATCTAAATTCAGCCCCCGGATGAACTTGTGGATCCGCACCTGCTCATCTTGCATGTAATCAACATACTGGAGTAGATCCAAAATCTACTCTCATACTTAGCCACTATAAGAGATGCCTGTCGAGGTCATGAAACTCATCTATCCGTTGTTGTATGAACCTCCATGACAAATATCTACTCTAAATGCTCCTCAAAGAGCTCCTAGGTAACTATCTCATAATCAACATGGAGCTTCTACTCCTCTATCCACCACCAAACACCAGCTCTATCCCTCAATAGATAGATCGCAACATGAGCTTTCATGTTGCTATAACAAGGACAAAGCTTGAAGCATCCGCTCAAGCTCATCAACCATGCCTCTTCCTGAAATCCACCTATCACCAGAATAATGTGATAGCTGAAGCTTCAAGATCTCTCTGATGTGATCTACAACTATGGTCTAATGGCATTTAGGCCTCTCTGTATGCTCATCCCTAAGCCTAGGGCTCTGAGACCTCTCCCTATGTCCTGAAATTTGATCACCCCCGTCCCTCTATGGTGACTCTATTCTAACTGAATCTACATGGAAGTTCTCTCCTCCATGCTCCTCACTAGGTCGAGGAGATACATGACCCTCAATGGAAGTGACTCTATCATGTCTAGCTACATGCCCTCCTACTGATCCTCCGTGTAAAGTGGCATTAACATCCTAAAGAGTCTACAAGATTTGTGGTAGGATAGTTGCTACGGCATGCTCTGGAGGTGGTATGCCTAGGTCTATGTGAAAAGGCTCCTCATCTTGTCTACACCTCCTACACAGAGCAAGACGAGAGTTAGTTCATCTTTCTAAGTTTTATTCAGTTTCCATGTTTACTAAAATATGAAAAATTCTAAACTAAGTTGTTTCTAGATTTAAAAGTGTGCTAGGTTTAAGGTTCATATCTCAAGTTTTCTAGTGTTCCCAATGGCCCAAGATTTTGAACCACTACTTTGATACCACGTGGGATGCCCGCTAAAACAACCCACTTGAGATCCAAGAACAACCTAGGATTAGTTAGGAAAATTATGGAATAATTTATTTTTTAAAAGATTCTACAACTAGGTTACAAGATAATAGTTATCACTAACAAGTTCCATATCAATTCTAATCCACTAGAATTTACTTTTATTTTATTAACAATTATTAGAGGTCACAAGGTCCCAAAATTTAGGGTTAAATTGTTCAATTAGGTTCGGAGGGAAATTCCTCACCATACCCACTCTCTAACTAGCTTTAAAGATTCAACTTGATTTTTCTCAAAATTAACACATTCAAAATTTCCAAATGATATAAACAAGTCCTCCTAACTCCTCATACTTCTCAAGTTATGGGTGGCGGGCTTTGGGGTGAAAATTTTCCCCAAGAGCGGGCCCAAGGACCTGTGGAGAAAATTTGCCCCAAAGGCGGATCTCGTGGACCGCGGGGAGAAATTTTTCCCAGAGGAGGAGTCGAGTCACGGGGTGATAGGAGACATTTTAGAAATTTCCCGCGTGGGGCAAAAAAACCACCTTTGCACCCATGCTCCCACAAATCTGTAATTCCACAAGGGACACATGGCACCTCCTAAGCCAACGCGGGGAAAGTGGGGTGGTGGGGATAAAAGAGTTTTAACACCCTGAAGGGTGAAAAGGGTAAAATTCACCCACGCCTCTGCCAACACCTCGTGATGCCATGTGGTAGCTCTTGATTGGCTGCGGTCCGGGGGGACGAGGAAAATGTAGAAAATTTTCCCAATTTTTTTCTAAAGCACTAAGTTAAAAGGGATCCGCCTCCGCCAATGCCTCGTGGTGCCATGTGGCAGCCTCTGATTTTGTGTAGGCCAACGGGGCGGCGGGGAAAATTAGGAAAATTTTCCCAAAAATTTTCGGAAGCGCTAAAGGAAAATTTGGACCAGCGGGACTGCCAAGGAAATTTTTCCCATTTTTTTTTGACAATTAGAATTTTTTTTTTTTAACGCCAAATGAAGAAAAACTTCAGAAGGCCATAAATTTTGATAGAGAGCTTAGTTTTGGGAAAACGAGGACTTTTATTAAGATCTTGATGTCTTCTTTACATACAATTGATTAATTTTTAATTTTGATGAATTTTAATGGTTCAATTTTGTAAAAACGTTCTGCAGGCTTTACAGTGTAAACTGGTAAATTTTAACTTATAAAATTTATTCAATTTGATCTTCTTCCTCTCTCAACATGAAAAAGTAGACATGGAGAATTGTTCATAGATAGATTTAAGAAGGATTTCAAGATTCAATTTGTTTGATTGATTTGCAATTTTAAAATCTACATCTCTTGACATCAAAATGACTGTAAGAGGGTTGAGCCCATTTTTGCAAGGTTTGAAGGATTTTCCCTTAAGTGATTTTGTCTAATTACATTCATTTATAGCCTAGCATGTTCCATTTTAATGTTCATTGCTATTTCTTGTGCTATGCACCTAGGGAAAGGATGTTATGATGTATATGTATTGATGGAGATGCCGACATGTGGCACACATCCCCTTATCTTATTATATCATTCATTTATGATTTATTATGCTTAGAAGGTTGGCCTTAGTATTTTCCATAGGTTATAATGGTATATATATGGGTTAGAAGGTTGTATTTAATCATCATATTGAGTATTGGAGTGTTATTGTATGGTTTGAGGTTACCCCTCGAAGTGGTATTGAGGTTGCCCTTGAAGTGGAAAAGCTATTATATGAGCATATTGTCATCATTTATCTATATTTTGGTGTTCTCTCATGTTATTATGTTGTATATGTTCTGATTTATACAAGTAATATCCTTACAAGTGGTATCAGAGCAGCGATTTCGCCAAAATTAGGGTAAAAACCCTAATTTTTTGTTTCGAATATATCTTGAAGAGGGTATCGAATTTTTTCCCAATTTTTGCATCATAATTTGGAAACACTATAATTCAGAATATCTGAAAATTTCAGCTCCATTGGATCTGTTTTGTAGGATTTTATTGGTGTTTTATGTTTTTTCATAAATTCACTTTTCAGGAAGCAAATTGTGGTATTTTTTAGCAAAATTTATATTTTCGGAAAGCTCTTGAAATTTCAGTTAGGGTTTTTTTTTTTTGGTTTTATCCATCTACCTAAATATTTTCAGAATTCCTAAACCCTAATCATGATCACGGGATAACAAATTTTTATGGAAATGGTGAGATGGATGCTAAAGAATGGTGGGTAAAATTTAAGAATATATATTTCTCATATTTCATGACAAGGAATAGGTTTTCACATTATCTTGGTGGTCCTACATGGATTTAGTTTTATGAGTTAAAAATGACAGTAGGATTGGTCTTGGGAGGAAATGGAACATTTTTTATGGATAGATGGGACCACAAAGAGAAAGAAGAGTCAAAGGAAGATGATGGGGAAGATTATATCAAGAATCAAGAGAGAAAGAAGATGAAGAGGAAGGTGAAGAATATTCGAGGGAAGATGATGGTGCAACATATATTGAAGAATCAAATGCAAAAGAAGTTGAAGAAGACTATGAAGAAGAGGAAGAAAAAATATATATTAATGCGAGAAGAAGATATTATGGCTCCCAAGAAGGAAGATACCATGTTTCAGTTTCATGGATGCATTCAAAGGAATAAGATAATTTTTTCCATAAACCCTAACAACAAGTATAACTTCATCAACAAGGATATGGCTCAACATCTACATATTCAAGAAAGTAATATCAAATAAGCTCAAGTGAATGGTAAGAAAATTCAAGTTTTTGAAGATTTAAAACTTACTATGGACAAATATACTTTACATTCAGATTTTTTTGCCTTATATATGGATGGTTTGGATATTGTTCTTGGGTATCCTTGGTTAGAGACATTGGGGACAATTAATATTAATATGAAAAATAAGTTTATGAAGATTTGGTACAAAAAGAAGAAGGTCACTTTACAAGATATCATGCTTAATGGAAATCAAAGAAAATTCAATATAGACCATGAGGATGATTTAGAATATGGAGAAGAAGGGAATAAGGATGATTCAAAAGAGGAACATGAAGAAAAAGAAGGAAATGATGATTCATCTACTCAAGAGAAAAAGAAAATATCAAATGCAAAGGTGGAAGAAGAAAAGAAAGTTCAGAAACATGTTGATAAGGTTGAGGATACTACAATTGCAACATATGGAAATCCACGTCAACATGAGAGAAAAAAATCATGGAGATATCCCAGGGCACATCATATTTCCAACCAATATAGATATACAGGTAATTGGAGGAATAATCACTTTATTTATACAGGGGATCAATGGAGCAACAATTATGAAGCATGGAATCCTTATTATGGTTATCCTTATTATGGTTATACATGGAATCCTTATTATGGTTATGCATTGAATCCTTATGTTGGTTATGCATGGAATCCAAGGATGATAAACTATGGTCACGAATGGAATCAAAGTAGCGCAACGGAATATGGATATTAGTTCAGATATGTATCATCTACCATGATCACATATGGATGGATGATCGATCATGGCACAAAGTGTGTAAAAATTTACAACACACTCATTACATGGTTTCTTCTTATGTTTCAGGGATGAAACATGTCAAGGAGGGAAGGAATGCTATGCACCTAGGGAAAGGATGTTATGATGTATATGTATTGATGGAGATGCCGACATGTGGCACACATCCCCTTATCTTATTATATCATTCATTTATGATTTATTATGCTTAGGAGGTCGGCCTCAATATTGGCCATAGGTTAGAATGGTATATATAGGGGTTAGAAGGTTGTAGTTAATCATCATATTGAGTATTGGAGTGTTATTGTATGGTTTGGAGGTTACCCCCTCGAAGTGGTATTGGAGGTTGCCCCTTCAAGTGGAAAAGCTATTATATGAGCATATTGTCATCATTTATCTATATTTTGGTGTTCTCTCATGTTATTTTGTTGTATATGTTCTGATTTATACAAGTAATATCCTTACATCTTGATTTCAGTTCACTGGTTCATTTCTCGTAAAAGTTGAAAATTTTAACGTGAAGCAAAAATGGAAATAACAAAATTAACTCCATGGTTCTTATTTTACTTGACTTACAAATGAATTAATTTCATGCTAGTTTCAAATATATTTCATTCCTTCAATCAACTAATAAAGACAAGAATGCAACTTTTATTCTTTTCAAATCATGCACTTCACAAAACAGAGTATTACATTTTCTTCATACACATTTCTTTCTTTCAAAAAAAGATTACAACTCACATATAGGTGATCAAATTCAATACAATGATGAAATTTGAGGAAGGTTATGCAATCCTTTATTGATTCCAAAAGACAACTTTACAACTTCCTTCTTTCATTCTTCAATTTCATCATACAGAACACAATTTCTTGCTTTCAAAAGAACATAATAGAGTATGTCTCTTTCACATTTCAATTTACACTTTCATAACCAATACAACATCTTTCCATTACAAAACATATACAAGTTCATCCACTTCAAGTGGGAAAGGTTACAATAAGATTTCATTTCACAAGGGACTATCAAACTATCTTTTTCTTAGCTCTAGAATAGCAACATGTAGATTTCTCATTCTTCTAATTTGATCACCACAAGAGCAAGGGAAAGGCAACACTCTCCACCCAACCAAGACATCCAATGAAAAGGAGAATCCATCCTTCTTCATTGGCCCTCGAGCCCCAACCACAAAGCAATAAGAGATGTGATCTAACTCATGGCAACAACAGGCTTCCACAAACACTCAAGCAGCATTTTCACAATAAAACACAATCCAAAATAGAATGTAGTTTACAACTACATTAAAGCATGACAAACATTATTGAGGATTCATCAAGCAAGAAAAAGGAGCAAGAAACTATGGGGGATGCTTCTTATGCCTCCTAAAAGGGAAAATGGGTATCACCACCTGAATTACAAACCGCCAAAATATAGTATATCAAAACCCTGACATTCCTTATGCCTCCCCCAAGTACCCCTTATTCCTCACATTTCCTTATGCCTCCCCAACCTCTTATGGAACCCCATAACGAGTAAAGAAATGCAAGCTATTTATTTGTAAGGTGGAACCCAAATCCCAACTCCCTCCACACTTATACCTCCCCAAAACACTTGTGCCTCCCACAAAATGAACCCCATAGTCTTCTCCTACACCATACCTAGGCCATCTACCCAACAACCCACAAACATGCCAAAACATTCACACAATAACATTTACATTCATAAAAGAAGAGCATTTCAAGAGTCAAGCTCTTACCTCTCCATGATGGAGTTTCCCAAGTTCCAAACAACATTTTTTTCCAAAAACAATCCAAAAATCCACCAAACAACAAGCATTCAACAATCTTTAAACTTCTCCAACAACAAGAGCTCCCAATTCAGCAAGCCCTAAGAATGAAGTCTATAAAATGAAGCAACCTAAAACAAGGAAAGGAATTTGAATTTTATAGAAGAGGGAAGGGAAGAGGATGAGGTGGATCCATGTAGGATGCCACATCACACATCCTCAACCCCAACCCCAAAATTCAACTTCATTATCCAATGCATAATAAATAGGTGGGTGAATAATATGACAGTTTACTTACATACTCAAATCCAACCCACACCCCAAAGGACTGAAATTAAACCATGTAAGAAAAGTGCAATTAAAACTTACAATTTGACTTACACAAATGCATTATAAAAGTCTAAAATCAACCCTCCAACCATAGGTATGGTTGGTAAATGAATTTAAGAGGTATGGGACAAGTTTAACTTGTCCCATAAGCCTCCAAAATCAACCTCCAAGGACAAATTCGAATTTCCAAGAAGGTGGAGTGTTTCACACTCAAAAGTTAACTTACACATTACTTATAACACTTTAAATCATGGCCAACAACTCTCATTAATTACCCTCTTATGACATATTCTATTTATTTATTTTAACAATATGATTACTCACAATATTTACACACCATTTAATAATTGATGAAAGGGTAAAAGCACCACAAAATAAACACATGCAAACATAAACAAATTGACCAAATAAAAGAAATACATTAAATCCCATTGGTCACATTTAAAGGTGATCCCCCGCATGAGAATTCCTAACACACACACAAACACACACAAACAAATACAAGTTGCCATGGTGACCTTGTTGAATTCATTTAGAATTTCAATGTGGTTGGTCTCCAATCCCCCAATGTTTGTTGTGACATTTAAACCTGCAAAACACAATACTTCCTTCGGCCTCGTGGCCATATCAGAACATCCAAAATAATATAAATAAAATTACAAAATCATCTAGATATATGGATCACAATAACATCCAAGCAACCAACAAGATCATTTACAATTTTACTCAACAAATATATCATCATCAAATAATTTTTATTTCTAGGTCTACTCACAATATCCAAATATCACATGTCCAAACAACATCCATAATATAACCATGTTAAACAATATATCAACATCAATATCCAAAATGTCTCTAATAATCATCATGCATCATAACTGAATCAAGTCAACAATAATCCATGATCTAACATCTAACATCATTATATAATAAAGTCCATAACCATGTCTATAATATAATCAGCAATATCATGATCAATATCAAAAGGTGCTAAAGGGAAGTGGGCACTACAAGAATTCTTTCCATTAAATTGTGGCATATGCATGCCAAATGTAGAATCCATATCTTGCTACCAATTTAATAAGCTACTAGAATAACCTCTCTCTTATACCAATTTGTAGAAAATCTGCAGTCTTTATATAGAAAACAACATAAAAGAAATAAACACAACAATTAAATAACTTGTATAAATAAAGAATATTCAAATCATCACTACCGTATGTAATCTCCATTAATAAAATTTGTATCATACTCATAGCTTCATCTCTTTACAATCAAGTTGTGCGTGGCGTGTTGTGTGCTTTCAATGCACATCCTTACTTGCTTGTGCATATTTCACACCTCTGTGTGCATACAAAGCAATTACAATTGTTGTTATTTAAATAGAATAACTCACCCACTAACAACTCTTCAACTGAGCATTCTAAATTTAAACTCATTCTTTAAAATAGCTACATGTTGTGCATGAATTAAATCAGATTTATTTGAATTAAATCTAATCCTAAAAATAGAATAAAGTTGAGTTAACTAAACAAAACTAAATCTATTTTTAATATTCCTAAAAGCTACAGTTGGAATTACATGCATATTTCCAACATAGATATTATCAAGACTCCCATGGTCTATTTTCAACTTAAACGCTTACCTATGAGGAAGTGTATTAAGTATTAAGCATGCATTGTTGTTGCTAGTTCAAGATCACGGGATGCATAATTTTTTTCATACTCATTTCACTTTCTTTATTCATGGAAAACTACCTTTCCATCTTGTGTCAAAACATCTTCGTACCCATGTAAGGAAGTATCTGTCCATACCTCTAAATTTCCATTGGGATCCATAATTGTGAGGATAGGTGCTGAAGAAGGAGGTCCTTCATCTTCTGAAAATATTTTTCACATTTAGAAGACCAAATTTTCTTTTTCCCTTGCGCTGCAAGGAAGTAATATGATTATCAACCTTTGAGAATTTGTCCACAAACCTCCCATAGTAACCAAATAAAACCATGAAACTTTGGGATTTTTTCACATTTTTAGGGATTGGTCATTATAATCATTATCTTTACTTAATAAAAACAATGTCCTCTTTGGAAATAAATACTACAAGGGTACCATAAGGAGAGACTTGGTCTTATCAAGCCAAAATCAGCAACTCTTGAAGTCAGCATCATCAAATCCTACATATCAACGTGGTAAGCCTATAAGGAGCCTCGGAAGTAGGTGCACATCCCGACTTGATTTCAATTGTGAAATCAAACTCTCTCACTAGAGGCATACTCAATAGTTCATGTTGGTAAAATGGTTCAAACTCTTGTAATACGTAAAAACTCCTAAAACTAGACTCAAAATTTTTAATTACCTTATTCAAATTGAATGGAATAGAGTTGCAATCCCTTTCTAACTACTCTCTTGACATACATGGAAATCAAAAAAAAATTATTCATGGCTTTATTGATTCTCGAGAATAACACGCCCATTAACCAATTCTTAAGTTGGCTGATTTTTCCACTTTTCTATTATCCAAACATTCAAACTTACTCTCAAAAATACAAAGTTTTTTTATGGATCTTTAAACAAACCATCCCCAATATGATATCTCAAGACCCAAGAAGGGAAAAATGTAAATGTAGCCTGGTTTTGAAGGGACCCAAAAATCCATTTACACTTGGTCCAAGTATTCAAATGCGACAAGATACTTCTTACGTGAACCGAACTCTACATTCCAACTCTCTCTCAACTTTGATTGTGAAATGCTATAATTATAAACTAATGCAAGAGATATGAAACTATTCGATTCTCTTAAATCAATAAGAATAGAAACTAAAATCCCAAATCATACCTTTAGTTTCTTAAATCAACAAGAACAAAACTAAAAATCATAAATCATACCTTGAGTGTAATAGCAGTTGGCTGATTTTTCCACTTCTCTATTATCCAATGTTGCAAATATGCGATGATCAGTATTCTTTCTAGAAACATAGAGTAATCCTTATTGAAATGATATTTGTTTCATAGACCCAACATGCACACACTAAGATGGGTATCTTATTTGACATGTTGCCTTTTGTAATGTCTCATTTTCTAAATTAGAAATACTTAATAATATTTTTAAAGTTGAGCCCATATAACTCTCTATTTATGGACAACTTAATAATATTATTATTAAAATAAAATGTTCTTTTAAATAATAAATTAAAAGAAATACCCTTAGCCTACTTTCATTATTTTCACTGGCTAAGAGGGGGAAGGAAGAAACTAAATTAATAATTTAATTTTAAGTGCTAAAGTAATTTTAATTATTGGCACTTTAATTAAAGTATTAAAAAGAGGAAAATTAAATGTTAAAAAGGAAATAAAGTGTCCCACATGGAGCACTCCACAAGGAAAAGAAAAGGCTATAAAGGTAAATGTTGGGGCTCATTGTAAGGATTATCTGGTGAATTATATTACTTCTCTCTTGAAATTGGAGCATTGAGCTCTTATTTTCAGTCTTTGAGGATGAAAACCCTCATTGGATCCTATGGGATGAAAACCCTCATTTGTTGCATTGGTGGCTTCATTCGGGAGTCACAAGTGAGCTTCAATGTTAGGGCACAAATTCTAGCTAGGGCACGCTTTTTGTGTGCTGTCACACTCATTTTCAACTTGTGCGACCCATTTGGAGATTTTGAGATCACTTTTTAATGGGTTTTGGTGGTTGGAAAAATCTTATTCTAATTTTGTTTGATAACTACCATTTTTGTGGTCATTTTGAGCTATCATTTGCATTTTATCTCCAAGTATTTATGAAGATACGATTTTTAAAATTTCAGCTTGTTTTTTGATCAACTAATTAATTCCAACAATCTATATTTTATTATTGAAACATTTATTTGCATGATTTCATCAAGGGTTTCATGTTATTGATGTATTTATGAAGATTTGTGTGTGGGAGATACTAAATTTAAATTTAACCTAGGTTGCTTAAAACAGTCGCTACCCTAATTTTTGCATAAATTAGATTGTTGTTATAAAGGTAAGGTTTTCTACATGTGGTTGTCATCATTTCTAACAATGTTCCATGAGGTTTTTGGGTAAAATTCAAATTCCTCAAATTTGAGCTCGAAACAAACATCACACCTTTAGAGGTGAATGAGGGTCATTTCTCTAATTATCATGTCTAGAACCTCTTAAGACATCATTGTGAGGCTTTTGTCCATCTCTCTAAAATCTAGGATAGTTGAATCCTTTTCGAGACTAATTGTTATACCAATTTGAAAAGTTCCCTTGTTCAATTGACATTGGGAATCCATCCTCTTTATTATCACGTCTAAAACCTCTTAAGGCATCATTGCGAGGCTTTTGTCCATCCCTCTAAAATCTAGGATACTTGAATCCTTTTCAAGACTAATTGTTATACCGGCTTGAAAAGTTCCCTTGTTGAAATGACATCAGAATCCATCCTCTTGAAGTTCAAATTATCTGGGCCCATCAATGTTTTCTACCACAATGATTTTTTATTTTTGAATTCTTGTTGAGCCTTTACTCTTCAACTTTCCTTTGATTTAGCCTTGTGAGCTAAGTGTATTGCAGAGACAATAGTTTTTAGTTTGTTAAATCTACATCATACATCAAATTTTCCTACAACCTCGGTTCAAACTTGTGATCTTAGTCTCCGCGTAACACACAATCTATGTACTAGAGAATACTTAAAAAGTAGGATTAATACTTGATAACTGCAGAGTTTCATTTCTTAAGCTCATTAAATTCAACTATTTTCCTTTCCTTTGAAGTATATGACAAATACCTTTTCTTGAGTTGTTTTTCAATATTTTCCTAATGAATGTGGAGAGGTCATACTTCTTAAGATTGCATAAGTGTTCTTAACATAGTCTTGCATTCCCTTCAAGTTGGTAGATGCCAATTTAATCCATGTCATTGGAAATAGTGTTTTGGAGCTCAAGATACTTCTTAATGCCATTTTTACAAATTCAACACCCCTAACTTCTACACTTAAAGAGTTCATGATATCAATAAGGCTTGTCCCAAGGACACTATCATTGCCCCAATATGATATCATTATATCTGGAGATTAAAAAATTCTTTCATGGACATCTCTTCTCGGGGTACAATTGAATCAAGGTAGCACCCAAAGTCATGCCTTTCAACCTCAAAAAAGTTGATCCCTTATACCAAAGAGCAATGACCTCTGTCTATCACAATTATATCCACGATATTATTGTGGATTATGTCGATGATCTCCTTGTCAAGTCTAAGTTGCGCGTTGATCACTTATTCATCCTTCGCAAAATCTTTTTTTGGTTGTAAGAATACGACATTCGTTTGAATCCTAAGAAATGCATTTTCTGTGTTCATCTGGCAAGTTATTAGGATTCATGATTTCGCAGTGCGGCTGTGAGATTGACCATGCAAAGGCCAAAGCCATTGTTGATATGCCTCCACCAACCAATATCAAACAACTGTGTAGTCTCGAGGCAAAACTTCAAGGTGATAGATGCTTCATTGCTCAACTTTCTGATAAGTGCAAACCATTTAGCCACATCTGGAAGAAAGGCGTCACCTTCGACCGGAGGGGGGATGTCAAATTTCGTTTAAACTTATCAAATGCTACCTACTAACACTCCCTGTGTTTTCGTCACCACAACCTAATTTCCCTTTCTACTTGTACATATCTCTCACTACATCCACTCTCAGAAGTATATTTCCGCAACGAAACAAAGTCAATCGATCGTATGCCATCTATTATAGTAGTCGTATATTGGTAGCCTACGAATTTAATTATGTCCACATGGAGAAGCTCTGCCTTGCAATTGTATTCTCTGCGAGAAGATTACGACAATATATGTTAAATGACAAGACCTTTATTGTCGCCAAAGCTGATCTGCCTCACTATATGATAGGGAAAGGCTTACCACCATAGTCGCACAATGAAATTGATCATGCTTACCACATTTGATCTAAAATTTATCTCAAAGAAGGTATCAAGGGTTATGTCATCACAAATCAGCTTACAAAAGCTCCAATTCTTGATCCACATTCACTGAATTTCAATTTTCTCTATGATTCTATTTTTATTGTTCTTGAACATGATGAACTGGTTGATGCTGAAGAAGAATTTGACTTTGATGGTTCTAAAAGAGAATAAGATGGTGCTTCTCGAGTCGTATTCATTACACCCAAGGGCGCCTATCTTGTTGTCTTTTAAGCTGAACTTCCCATGCTGCATGCGCCCCCTTTTCTTTTCAGTTGAACTTCCCATGCACCAAAAATATGGCTGAATACAAAGTTATAATCATCGGTCTTCAGGTGGCCCATTTTTTATCAGTCAAACGCCTATGCATTGTTGGTGACTCGTAATAACTGGGTCGGTCTTATCAGTGTCGTCATGATGTCCTAAAACGAAACATGGCTATAGTTGACAAATTACTTGCTGTGTTCAATGCCTACGAGATTGAACTGTCCCAACTGTCCACCAACCGCGTTGCTGGTACCATAGCTTCTCTTGGTTCCTACATTCTAATTGAAACAAATATCGAATTTGATACAGTTAACGTGCCAATGCACATCTTTTCCCAACCATCGTTTGAACGCAAAAATACCTTTGGATGTCCTAAACGTTGACGTTGCCCTCTCCTTACCTGGTATGAAGAGCTTGTTGCTTTCCTAAAGTTTATAACGCTATCCTAGGGTCTCGCCAAATCAGGTAGGTGCATGTTCTTGTAGAAGGCAACTCGATTTTTACTTAAGGTAGGATGATATTCTCTTAAGGTGCCTTCTTCCTCGTGAATCATTAGTGTTATCACAAAAGCTCACATTGGCACATAGGGTAACCACTTTAGAGGGATGGCCATAGCCAAGTGAATCTTACATATGGGTTATTATTGGCCCACTTTAGAGAAATATTCTTCTAATGTCAAATGGTGTAAAAAGATATATTGATTCCCAACCTTACGCATGCGCCATCCCATGAGTTGTAGCCTTTTAATCCATCTGTCCTTTTTCAACGGGTATTAGACCTCAACAAGAAATTTAGCCCGTTATTATGCAAATGCCAATACTTTATTATCACTCCTATCGAGTCCATTAGCTAAAACTAGAGGAACATAACTTTTCAACCTCCATTTGGTTGCCATGATCAAACCCTTCCTTGGTTCAAAGGATCACTTAAAAGTCTAGAATTTGTTTTACCTAGTTCCTTATGCTCCATGTGAAAAGATTGGTGTAACTTGGGTGTAAAACTCGGGTTTTTCCTTCCTTCCATTTTTTCCACAATCACGTTTTGTTGTCCCTATCATCATTTTGTCCTCCAAATATTTGTGGAAATGATTGGATGTAGCTTCCTTGGGAGGATCATATTTGGGCCTTATATCATTTCCAAATTCTCTGTCCTTGAAGAAAGATTCATTTCTAGGGTGCAAATGGTGATTTTCCTGCATTTTACACAGTTTGTGGGTGTGTTTTCCCCGCAAATTTACATCTCAGCATCTGTGGAAACGTGGCCCTTTTTGGTTGGATGCGGCTCGGTGGGGGCACTTTGAAAACTCTAAGGCTCACTTCAACTCAAAAACTTGTCCATGTGGAGGGCCAACGATCATTTGAAAATTCACCTTTTGGTTTGGCCTTGGAGTTGCACTCGGGGAGAGACACATGGAGGTTTCATTCCAACTCAAAACTTGCCTTAGACTTAGACAAATTTTTCATGAGGCCGGTATAGTTTTGGCGGACCATGGACACGTGGAGGGTTGGTGCTCATTTGAGGATCCACCTCAGGGTCCCACCTTAACAATTGTGACAGGGAGACATGTGGAGGCTTCCACTGGCTCCGCTCTATACTTAAACTTTTCAAAGCAATTTTGAAAGGCCTGGGACACGTGGAGGGACCACGCTTGTTTGGGGACCAGCCCCTAAGTTTTATTTTGAAGAAGCACCAGGAGGACACTTGGAGGCTTCCGCTCACTCTGCCTTTGCTTGGACTTTTCAACGGCCAAGGAAAAATGTCTCGGACCCTAGACACATGGCGCCTTCCATTGATCCTTCAACTTTTTAACAAACTCTGTCTGGAAAGACACGTGGTGAGCCCGTGCTTGTTTGGGGTCTCTACTTTTGGGGACCATCTCAAAGTGCGCCATTGAGACACGTGGAGGCTTCTGCTGGCTCCTTTTTACACTGAGACTTTTCAAAGGCCAAAAGGCATTTTTCTTGGGCCCAGGGCACGTGGAAGGCCACGCTTGTTTGGAAACTTGCCCCTATACTTCTCCTTTGTAGTTGCACCAAGGAAACACATGGATGGCTATAAAATAAAGTAGAAAAAGGGGAAGAATCAATGGTTGTTGTGCATTTCACCTATTTTTCTACCATTTTTTCTCCAAGACTCTTGGAGATGCAATACACACTGTTTTTCATCATTTTTGATGAAATTCCTTGTCGTCTCTATCTATAAAGTGCCATTGAATGGATTTGAACTTAATTTGTGAGTCCAAGGATTGTTAAGGTCAATATTTTGAAGTTGGAATTTCTCGGGCACTTGCAAAAATGTAATTACTAGAGAAAGATGGATGGGGAAGAATTGCAGAGGAAAGAGAGGGAAAAAGGATGAAATGATGAAAGTTACAGGTGTAAAAGATGAAAAAGGTGTTGCCTCGAGAGCGAAAAGGATTACCTATCATATCCAGTATGTGTAGAGCCTCCGAAAAATGATTAAAAGGGGATTTCTCGCATGACAGAATCAAAATGATTAGAAGGATTGCCAAAAAGTTGTGGCATGGCATCCTAGTCATTAGTCGAGGGCCCAAGAAATGTGATCAGTTCATAATTGGTCCACCTGGCAGCTTTTGGATGTGAATTTGTTAAATGTCACTTTCTGAAACAAATTGGTAACAAGCAAAGGTCCCTCGAATATTCTTCTCTTTTGGGGAAATTTGAGTGAGTGAAAATGTATAAATGTAATGAGAATACTCTTGCAAATGGTCGGGGTTGAATTCTTAAGAGAAAATTTGAGAAAATCCGTCTTCCTGAGAGACCAATCCGAGATAACCTGTTAATTTCTTCTGTGTTAGATTTTCTATCATGTCAAGTTGGTTGTAGATGTATAGCCATTGATGAGCACTGAGATTTCTCTAGAATCTTTCCCTCTTGATGAATCTAAGAAATTTTGAAATTAATTTGTGTCAATCTTAGAAATTAGTGTCTTCTTTGTTTCAGAATGTCTGCAAATAGTTTTACTTGTTCCTATTGCAATCTTACATTGAAATCTTTGTGAAATCACACAGATCTCATCCCTGTGACAGTTTAGTGGTATTTGCAATTTCATTTCAAGAAGAGCCTTCATCTTGTGATGAGATAAACAAATTTAAAATCACTTCACTTGTCATTTGTTGATAAAGATTGTTTGTAAGTCTTTGGGTGTACCTTAGGCATGATTGATCAGAGATTTTGGTGTTTAATTGAGTCTTTTAACTCGAGCCTTCATGTTAGATTCTCAAATATTGTGTGAAAACGTGTTGATCTGGGCCTCCATTGAAGCACACCTTCTAGTTGAAGGAACGTCTTAACTATTCTAAAGCTTTTTGTTGTTGAGTTGTCCATTGTTGTGAAGTTTCTCAAAGATCTAGTATAATCAACTTTATCCTGACTTAATCTCCCACCAAAATCATTCAAAAACCATGAATCCATCCTAAACTACCCCTGTTTTCCCTATATATCAACAAAGGAACAAAATCTATTTACTAAAATATGCAGAACAATCAGATTTCTTAATGTCTTCAGTAACCTTAGCCTTGTGTTGAAAGTATCTCCATCTTTTAGAAGTGACAACTCTTAAGAGTTAAATTATGGAGTATTGACCATATTTTCCCAAGGTTTTCTTCATAAAATTTGTGCAAAAGAAGGATATCTCCATCTCCTTCATCAAACAGAGGTTACACTAAAATTCCTCTCACCTGGTCAAGAGGCACAACCTAAAGTAGTGAGGATAGGTCAAATCCTCTTGAAGGTGTTATCCATCTCTCCACAAATTTGAGTGACAAAGGGCTAGTTAGATCTCATCCCTAGCTACAAAATGACACACACTATGATCTATCTATCTCTAAGCTCCATGTCCAATCTATGTTGTTTCTCAGCTTGAAAAGGAGAAAAAATTGGATACTAACACTCATGGTGCCGCTTATTTGAGGAGGGACAAATTTGAATTGCCAAAATATTTATTGATTTGTTTCCAGTTCATATCCATTTAGCCTGTCAACAACACTGGGGCACTTTTCGGGGAGTATTTGAATAAAGGTGTACACGTATAGACCCTAGTAATGTTTCTTACATGATCTAAGTGCAAATACATTGTTGAAACATCATTATCTATTCATATCTGTAAGAATTGTTCAAAGTTGTAAGTTTTGAGTGCAATATTTCCAGCTTATACAGTTATTGCACTAAAGTTTGTATCATCATTGATAAATTTGGGTAGAAGAAGAGTAGATCTTGTAAGCTTTGCATGAATCTGGTATTGATAGACATTTGATAGGTCTTTCATAGTGCATTTGCACAAACTAAGGTGAAAATCCTTAGTGGTGACTCCATGATTGTTTAAATTCTTTATAAATACCAATGTCTTAACATATATCAAGTAAGATTTGTCATTAATATCTCTGCAAATCTGGAAGGAAGAAGATATTTCTTCACCAAGGACCCTAGTAGAAGGTTGTTTCAAGAGTTGGGAAAGTCTAATTCAAGGAAGAAGAATTTGGAAGGTTGTTGGAGATCAAGCATCAAGAAAAGAGATCTCCATTGGTGAAACTGATCAACCTGTGATTGAAGATTGCAATACTTCCTCAAGTGCTTCTAAATCAGGTAGTCTCTTTTTTGAATTGAATTCTCCATCTGGAGAGGGTCCTTCTTTTGTATTTGAAACATTTTCCTCTCAATTTTCCCCTAGTATTTTCCAAATCTAATAGAGTTTTCCAAGAAATAAAGCCTTTAGAGGGTAGTCATTCTAAAAATTGCATCCTTGTACCACACAGACCCCTCACTCCTCATCATTTTGTTTCTCCTGTAAGATCACCTCCTCAAAATAATATGGCTCAACCTCCACCCAGACCTCCATTTGTTGTTAATACTTTTGGTCCCATCAATTTTAGAGGTATGGTTGGCTATCCAAATGTTGTGCCACAAGATGTAAGAAATAGATTGCCTAAGTTTCAAGGAAATAATGCAATCACTGTGATCAACACTTGAAGCTCTTTGTCAATATGATGGAGGACTTTGAAATAGAATTTGAGGATGTATACATTAAATTGTTTATCCATACTCTAGAAGAAGATGCAAGGGACTGGTATAAATCTTTTCCAGATAATTCCATTGACTCTTGGATAGAGATGAAGAATGATTTTAGAATGCAGTATGGTGATAAAATAGACCCTAGGTTTCTTTTATCAAAATTTGAAAATATAAAAAAGAATCCTAATGAATCAGTGCATGATTTCAATACAAGATTTAACAAAACATTGAGAAGACTACTGTTAATTTGAGGCCATGTGATGAATCATGTCTGATAAAGTATTCAGATGCATTTGATAAGAAAGTTGCTTACTATTTGAGGGATAAGAACCCTGGAACTTTGAGGCAGGCCTTTACCATGGCTCTATAAATTGAGAACAACATTAAAGTAGTTGGAAAACCTCCTAAGAGGGAGGGTGTTAAACTGATCAACCCTAAAAAGCCTCAATCAAGTAAGGCTATGTGGATCTTGAGGAAGTTGTAAAGACTTTGGTCGAGGATGTCAAAGAAATCTCTTACAAGCTAGCCAGGAAGAAAAGGAATTGGACAAGGTTCTCAAGGTCAACATAGGCAACAAGGACAAGACAAATTTACAAATCATCCTAGAAATGATCAGAGATCTGATGACAGAGGTAAAGGACCCATGGGAGCTAGACAACCCCAAGCTAGGGAAAATAGAGTAGTGCATGATCCTCTAAATGCCAGAGTTGTTGTTGTTGAAGAGACAAATCAAATTGATTGGTGTGACAAATGTTTCTTACCCCACCACCATGTGAAGTAGATCAGCAAGTTGAAGAAGTTGATGATGATGATAACACTGATGATGATGCATGCATGGTGGACTGCTCTACAAGCTCACAATAAGGAGAAACTTCAACTGAAGTAATAAGTGCAAGAACTACTGCAAGTTTTTGGGACTTGCATTCACTGGGTACCTCTTCTTCCTCCTCTCATGCTTTAGAAATAGATATGGTACAAGCTTTTGAACTTCCTAATAATGATTTTGAGTACCTAAGAGCTCTAATGATTAAGAAGTATGATGGAGGAATCCCATCAAAAGAGGATAGACAAGTTGTTAATGAATGTTGTTGTTGCCCAAGAAAAAGAGTATAACACAAGAAGTAAAGTTGTCAAAGGGGCAGGGCCTCAAGCCAAACCAAAGACCCCAATTCTCACCAATGTCCCAAAAGAAACTCCAAAGAAAGATGCATCTGGAAAAGGCCTTGTTGTCTCAAGTAGAACTGGTGTTCCCACCCATGCCCAAAATGTGAAAAATCTTGTGCCATCCGATGAGTTTGTCAATCTTTCTCCAAATGTTGCTTTTCCCAAATACATTCCTTATGACATTTCCCAAGTCTTGAGTCAGATCAAGATTTTGTCCCAATTGTTGAACTACTTAGGATTCTTGAGCACAAGAAGAGGGCTTTTGAGTATTTGGGATTGGAAGAAGATAGGAGTACCCAAGGCAGAAATATAAATAATGTAAACACTCCTCCTCCAACCATTGCAGACCTAGAAAAACCACTAGCATTGGAGGAGATAGGTGAACCACCTAAAGTTTACTTGGGAACATCTTTGGTTGAGTCTCAATTAAATGTTGATCCATTTTTACAACATTGATTATTAAGGACAATATTTCACAATTGTATGTTTGATTCTGGAGCATCATGCAATGTTATGCCTCTAGAAGTCATGAATGAATTGAACATTAAAGTGACAATAGCTTATGGCAAGTGTACTTGCAATGGATTCTAGAGAGGTTCTAGTTGTAGGGTGTGTAAAAGGTTTGGTGGTACAACTTGCAGCTTATCTAGGTAAGAACTTGAAACTTGATGTTGTTATTGTTGATTGCCCTACCAAATGGGGCATGATGTTATCAAGAAAGTGGGCTATAAGTGTTGGTGGAAGTGTTCAGATGGATATGTATTTTTCCACCATTCCAATTGAAGGCATCCTTGTAAAGTTGTATGGAGAGAAGAAGATGTTGCACCTCATTGAAGATCCCAATAATGCTTCTTATGAAGTGTTGTATGTGATGTAGATGCTAGATAACTTTGTTGGTTTGCTGATGGCAAAGAGCACAAGATTGATCAATGTAAATGTCTTGAACAAGTAGGTTTACCTTGGACCTTGTTATTCGATGGAGCTTGTTCCAAGTTTGGAAATGGTGCTGGCATTGTTTTGATTTCTCCAGGCCAAGAAGAGTTTGTTTTTTCTTTCAAACTCAACTTTGAATGCACTAACAACATTGCTGAATATGAAGCATTGTTATTAGGTTTGAGAATTGCATGGAAATATGGTATAAAGGATATCATTGTCAAAGGGGATTCAGAATTGATTGTCAAGCAAATTAGAAAACTGTATGCTACTAAAAATTAGAGAATGAAACAATACAAGCATGCAGTCTAGGATTTGATTGAAATGTTTGACTCTTTTAATATTTTGCACCATGATAGAAAGTTTAATGTTGTTGCAGACAAGTTAGTAGTGCTAGGATCTAGATTTGGGAATTGTTCAGTGTCTCCATTTTGTGAGTATGATGTTGAAATACTAACAAGGACATTTTTCCTTGATAACGTTAAAAATTGGCAAGTGTTTGATGATGATTCCCAAGTGAAACAGTTTTTACAAACCAAGGTGAGTTTGCTTGACCAAAATATAGATTGGGAACCAATGGTGTGTGTTGCTGAAGGAAAGGAAACTTTATTTGGCAAAGACATCATCCAACTAAAGACAAACATGATTCCCAGAGGTTTGGTGGTCTTGAATCAAACTTTGATAATGTTGATTGCATTATTAAAAGAAGTATGTCGGTTTCAAGAGATGTGGAAGATCACGACCTGGGCACAAAATAAAAACCACATAAAATCTAGTTAGGAAGCAATCTCAGCAAGGAAGAGAAGTAGTCCTATGTTCAATTGTTGAAGAAATATCAAGACTACCTAACTTGGTCTTACTCTGAATTGAAGGCATACATGGAAGATTTGTTCCAACATGAAATTCCTCTTGAAACTAATGCCAAGACTTTCAGGAAAAAACAAAAGCCCACTAATCCACTCCTTTCTTTGAAGATGCAAGAAGAACTAAAGAAGTTGAGGTATGGAGGGATCATTCACCCCACAAGGTACTCATCTTGGGTTTCTAAACCTAGTGCTCATCGAAAAAAAATGGTGATATAAGGTTATGCGTAGACTTCAGAACTGAATAAATCATCATTGAAAGATAATTACCCTTTGCCAAACATGGAGAATATGCTATAATTGGTAACTTGTTCCAAATTTTTATCCACTCTTGATGGTTTCTCTGGCTATAATCAAGTTGTTGTGAAGTAGTAAAAAATAATAAAGACTTCCTTTACCACTCCTTGGGGAACTTATGTCTATGTTAGGATGCCTTTTGGATTTATTGGTGCTCAAATTAGTCTCACCTCATTTGTCATTGAATTTCCTCAGTTTGCGGCCTCTGTCATGTTTTTTGTCTCCCCGTGTCGGTGCTTGAATACTTTTTCCTCCATTTGGTTGCCATGATCAGCCCCTTCCTTGGTTGAGGATCACTTAAAGGTCCAGAATTTGTTTTTCATTTCTCTGTCCATCAAAAGGAGTCTATAAATTGGGCATAAAACTCGGTTTGTTCCTTTCTTTCTGTTTTCCACAGTCATGTTTTATCGTCCCTAGTGTTTTTGTCCCAAATACCTATGTGGAAACGTGATTGGATGTGGCTTGAAGATCATATTTGAGCCTTGTAACATTTTCAAATTCTCTGTCCTTGAATAAAGATTCATTTCTCGGGCTCAAATGGTGGTTTTCCTGCATTTTTACATTTTGACGGGTGTGTTTTTCCCCGTCAAATTTACATCTCTGCATCGGTGGAAACGTGGCCCTTTTTGGTTGGATACGGCTCGAGGGGCACACTAAAAACCCTATGAATCTGCTCAACCCAAAAATTGTCCACGTGGAGGAACGAAGCTCATTTGAAAATTCACCTTTTGTTTTGGCCTTGGAATTGTGTTGGGGGACACGTGGAGGATTCCGCTACTTTTCCCGGACTTAGAAAAAAATTTATGCAATTGGTATAGTTTTGGGGCCATGGACATGTGGTGGGTTGGCGCTCATTTGAGGATCCGCCTTAGGGTCCCACCTTAACAATTGCGATAGGGAGACATGTGGAGGCTTCCGCCGGCTCTGCTTTATACTTAAAAATTTTCAAAGTAATTTTCTAAGGCCTAGGACGCATAGTGAACTAGCACTTGTTTAGGGTCTCCACTCTTGGCCACCATCTCGAAGTTACACCATGAAGACACGTGGAGGATTCCGTCGGGCCTTCCCATACTTAGAATTTTCAAGCAACTTTCTAAAGGCCTGGGACACGTGGAGGGACCGCACTTGTTTGGGGACCAGCCCCTGAGTTTTTTTTGAAGAAGTGCCAGGAGGAAACTTGGAGGCTTCTGCTCACTCGCCCTTTTTCTTGGACTTTTCAATGGGTGAAGAAAATGTCTAGGACCCTGACACATGATCCTTCCACTAAACCTTCAAATTTTTAACAGAATCTTTCGGACTAAGACACGTGTTGAGCCCGCACTTGTTTGGGGTCTCTGCTTTTGGGGACCATCTCAAAATGTGCCATTAAGACACGTGGAGGCTTCTCGCTGCTCCTCTTTTTTTCACCGAGAATTTTCAAAGGCCAAAAGGTGTTTTTCTTGGCCCCATGGTACATGGAAGGCCGCACTTGTTTAAGACTTTCCTCCATGCTTCTCCTTTGCAGTTGCATCAAGGAAACATGTGGATGGCTACGATATAAAGTGGAAAAGGGACAAGATCAATGGTTGTTGTGCATTTCACCTATTTTTCCACCATTTCTGCTCCAAAGCTCTTCAAGATGTGAATACGCAATTTTTTCATCATTCTTTAATGAAATGGATTCAAAACTTAAATTTTGAGTCCAAGGATTGTTAAGGTCGATATTTTGAAGTGGGAATTACTCAGGCACTCGAAAAAATGGGAATTACCAGAGGAAATGGATGCGGGAAGAAATTGCAGAGGAAAAAGAGGGAAAAAGGATGAAATGATGAAAGTGCAGGCATAAAAGGTGAAAAAGGCGTTACATCGAGAGAAAAAGGGGATGACCTATCAAGTCCAGATATGCAGAGGCTCCAAAAAATGATTAAAAGGGGATTTCTCACATGAAAGAATCAATGATTAAAAGGACTCTTGAAAAGTTGTGGCATGGCATCCTAGTCATTAGTCGAGGGCCCAAGAAATGTGATTAGTTCACAATTGGTCCACCTAGCAGATTTTGGATCTGAATTTGTTAAATGTCGTTGTCTAAAAAAATTGGTAACAAGCAAAGGTCCCTCGAATATTCTTCTCTTTTGGGGGGAAAATTGAGTGAGAAAATGTATAAATGCAATGAGAATACTCTTGCAAATGGTCGAGTTTGAATTCTTGAGAAAAATTTTGAGAAAGTCTTCGTCTTCAAGAGACCAAAAAGCATGAGATAACATGTTATTTTCTTCTGTTAGATTTTATGTCATGTCAAGTTGGTTGCAAATTTATAGCCATTGACAAGCACTCGAGATTTCTCTGAAGCTTTCCCTACTAATGAATCCAAGCAATTTTGGAATTAATTTGTGTCAAGTCTCTAGCAATTTGTGTCTACTTTATTTTAGAAATGTCTGTAAATAGTTTCTTTCATTCCCATCACAATCTTATATTGAAATCACATAAATCTCGGATCTCATCACTGTGATAGTTTTATGGTATTTGTAATTTCATTTCAAGAAGAGCCTTCATCTTGGATGAGATAAACAAATTTAAAATCAATTCACTATCATTTGTTGATAAAGATTGTCTATAAGTCTTCGGTGTACCTTAGGCGTGATTAATCAGAGACTTTAGTGTTTAATTGAGTCTTTCAATTCAAGCCTTCGTGTTGAGTCTCAAAGATTATGTGAAAATGTGCTTGATCTGGGCCTCCATTAAAACACACCTTCTAGTTGAAGGAACGTCTTAACTATTCTAAAGCTTTTGTTGTTGAAGTTGTTCATTATTGTGAAGTCCCTCCAAAGATCTGGTATAATCAACTTTATCCTACTTCATCTCCCACCAAAATCATTTAAAAACCATTGATCCACCCTGAACTACCCTTGTTTTCCCTGTGTATCAACAAAGGAACAAAATCTACTTGCAAAAATATGTAGAACAATCAGGATTTCTTAATGTCTTCAATAACCTTAGCCTTGTGTTGAAAATATCTCCATCATTTAGAAGTGACAACTCTTAAGAGTTAAATCATGGAGTATTGACCGTATTTTCCCAAGGTTCTCTTCATAGAATTTGTGCAAAAGAAGGATATCTCCATCTCCTTCACCAAACAGAGGTTACACTAAGGGTCCTCTCACCCTAGTCGAAGAGGCATGGCCTAAAGTAGTGAGGATAGGTCAAATCCTCTTAAAGGTGCTATCCATCTCTCCACAAATATGAGTAACAAAGGGTCAGTTAGATCTCATCCCCGGCTACAAAACGACACACACTATGATCTATCTGCCTCTAAGCTCCCTGTCAAATCTGTGTTGCTGCTTGGCTTGAAAAGGAGAATGAATTTGGATACCAACACTTGCAGTGCCGTTGCCAAGGACTCTTTGAAGTATTTAAACAAAGGAGTACGTGTACAAACCATGGTAATGCTTTTTAAAGATTTTAAAGTACAAATACATTGTTGAACCGTCATTATTTTCTTAGATCTGTAAGAATTGTTCAAATTTGTGAGATCTCGACTCAATATTTCCAGCTTATACGCTTATTGCACTAAGATTTGTATCATCATTGGTAAATTTGGGTAAAAGAAGAGCAGATCTTGTGATATTTGCATGAATTTGGTATTGACAAACATTTGATAGATCTTTCATAGTGCATTTGCACAAACTAAGGTGAAAATCCTTAGTGGAGACTTCGTGTTGTTTAAATTATTTATAAATACCATTGTCTTAACATATATCAAGTGATATTTTTCGTTAATATATGCAAACCTAGAAGGAAGAAGATCTTTCTTCGCCAAGGACCCTAGTAAAGGTTATTTCAAGAGTTGGGAATTCTAATTTAGAAGAAAGAAATAATTTGGAAGGTTGTTGGAGATCAAGCATCAAGAAAGGAGATCTCCATTGGTGAAACCGATCATCCCGTGATTGAAGATTGCAGATTTCCTCAATTACTTCAACCGTAGCCTCTTTGTTGAATTAAATTCTCCATCCGGAGAGGGTCCATCATCTATATTTGAAACATTTGCTTCTAATCTACTCTTGTATTTTCAAAATCTAATAGAGTTTTCCATAGATAGATCCTTTTAGGGCAATCATTTTGAAAATTATATCCCTATACCACACAAACCCCTCACTCCTTATCATTATATTTCTTTTGTAAGGTCACCTCCCAGAGTAATATGGCACAACCTCCACCTGACCTCCATTTATCATTAATACTTTTGGTCCCATCAGTTTTATAGGCATGGTTGTCTATCCAAATGTTGTGCCACAGGATGTAAGAAATAGATTGCCTAAGTTTCAAGGAAATAATGCAATAATCGGTGATCAAAGACTTGAAACTCTTTGTCAATATGATCGAGGATTTTGAGATAGAGTTTGAAGATGTATACATTAAATTATTTATTCATACTCTAGAAGAAGTGCAAGGGACTAGTATAAATCTATGCCAATAATTCCATTAACTCTACGAAAGAGATGAAGAATGCCTTTAGAATGCATTACGGTGATAAAACAAACCCTAGAAAATATAAAAAAAAGAATCCTAATGAATCGCTGCATGATTTCAACACAAGATTTAACAAAACATTGAGAAGACTTCATGTTAACTTCAGGACATGTGATGAATCATGTTTGATAAAGTACTCGATGCATTTGATAAGAAAGCTTCTTACTATTTGAGGGATAAGAACCCTAGAACTTTGAGGTAGACCTTTACCATGGCTCTGCAAATTGAGAACAACATTAAAGAAGTTGGAAAACCTCCTAAGAGGGAGGGTGTTAAACTGATCAACCCTGAAAATCCTCAATCAAGTAAGGCTATGGATCTTGAGGAAGTTGTAAAGACTTTGGTCGGGATGTCAAATAAATCTCTTACAAACTAGTTAGGGCAGCGAAAGTAATTGGACAAGCTTCTCAAGGTCAAGTATAGGAAACAAGGACAAGATAGATTTACAAATCATCCTATAAATGATCAGAGATTTGATGACAGAGGTAAAGGACCCATGGGAGCTAGACAACCCCAAGCTAGGGAAAATAGAGTAGTGCCTGATCCTCTAAATGCCGAGTTGTTTTTGTTAAAGAGACAAATCAAATTGATTGGTGTGACAAATGCTTCATACCCCACCTTCCATGTGAAGAAGATCAACAAGTTGAAGAAGCTGATGACGATGATAACACTTATGATGATGCATGTATGGTGGACTCGCTCTACAAGCTCACAAAGCAAGGAGAAACTTCAATCAAGTAATAAGTCCAAGAACTACTGCAAGTTTTTGGGACTACATTCACCGGTACCTCTTCTTCCTCCCTCTCATGCTTTAGAAATAGATATGGTACAATCATTTGAACTTCCTAATAATGATTAAGAAGTAGATGGAGGAATCCCATCGAAGAGGATAGACAGCTTGCTAATGAATGTTGTTGTGGCCCATGAAAATGAGTATAACAAAGAAGTAAAGTCACAAAGGGCTAGGGCCTCAAGACAAACCAAAGACCCCAGATTCTCACCAATGTCCTAAAATAGACCCCAAATAAAGATGCATCTGAAAATTCCCAGCTTGTCTCAAGTAGAGTTGGTGTGCCCACTTGTGCCCAAAATGTTAAAAACCTAGTGCCATATGATGATTTTGTCAACCTTTCTCCAAATGATGATTTTCCCAAGTACATTCCCTATGATATTTCCCAAGTCTTGAGTCAGATCAAGATTTCTTTCCCAATTGTGGAACTGCTTAGGATTCCCGAGCATAAGAAGAGGGTTTTTGAGTGTTTGGGATTAGGGAAGATAGGAGTGCCCAAGAAAATATAAATAATGTAAACATCCTCCTTCAACCATTGCAGACCTAGAAAAACCACCAAAGATTACAGGACCAAGAAGACCAAAAGTTAGTCCATATGATGCTCGAATCAATCGATTATTGAGTTGGATGAAGAAAGAACGTCATCCCATCAGCGCATATGAAGTTTAGAGAAAAGTTGAAGAAGCTATTTAAAAATAGGTGACACCCGAGCTTTCAAAGATTGGGGATCTTGTGATTCTATGGGATAGCAGGCATGAAGATAAGGGCAAGCATGGTAAATTTGATGGATTATGGATGGGCCCTTATTCAATTGATATGTGAATTGGTGAAAATACCTTCTTCCTAAAAATTAGACGGGAACTACTTGAATTACTTGTTAATGGTAGGAATTTGAAGCATTTTCTTGATGGATTTCTCATAATCAAGGTATACTCCATTTGTACAGTGTATAGTTCTTTGTTCTCATTTATTTTTGTGTTTTTTTCATTTTGGTCCTTGGTGGCGTAGGCATTTGAAGGATGGTTGTGGTTTTTCTACTCGTAAGATTTTTCTTTTACTCTATTTCCCAATTGTCTATTTTTGGCACTTGGTCTACTATTTGTCCTTATGACACTCACAGGAGTGCCCATCCCCAAGTCGGAGCCAATGTTGGTGCTCAAATTATTCTCACCCCGTTTGTCATTGAATTTCCTTAGTTTGCGGCCTCTATCATGTTTTCTATCTCCCCATGTTGGTGCTTGAAGACGTTGTCCTCCATTTGGTTGCCATGATCAATCCCTTCCTTGGTCGAGGATCACTTAAAGGTCCAAAAAAATTCATTTTTGTCCATCTGAAGGAGTCTGTAAATTAGGCATAAAACTTGGGTTGTTCTTTTCTTTCCATTTTCCATAGTCACGTTTTGTTGTCCCTATTATTTTTGTCCCAAATACTTGTGGAAACGTGATTGGATGTAGCTTGGAAGATCATATTTGGGCCTTGTAACATTTCCAAATTCTTTGTCCTTGAAGAAAGACATATTTTCGAGATCAAATTGTGGTTTTCCTACATTTTTACAATTTGACGTGTGTTTTTCCCCATCAAATTTACATCTCGCATCAATGGAAATGTGGCTCTTTTTGGTTAGATGCAGCTCCACCTGGGTACTCTAAAAACTCTATGACTCGGTTCAACCCAAAATTTGTCCATGTGGAGGAACGGCGCTCGTTTGAAAATTCACCATTTGTTTTGGCCTTGGAGTTGTGTCGAGGAGACACGTGGAGGATTTTGTTGCTTTGCTCGACTTAGAAAAAAATTCATACAGCCAAGACATTTTTGGTGGGCCATGGGCACGTGGTGGGCAGGCACTCATTTGAGGATAAGCCTCAGGGTCCCACCTTAATAATTGTGATAGGGAGACATGTGGAGGCTTCCGCCGTCTCCGCTTTGTACTTAAAACTTTTCAAAGCAATTTTCTAAGACCTGGGATGCGTGGTGAGCTCACGCTTGTTCAGGGTCTCTGCTCTTGGCCACCATCATGAAGTTGTGCCATGAAGACACATGGAGGCTTCCGCCAGGGCTTCCCATACTTAGACTTTTCAAGAAACTTTCTAAATGGCCTAGGACACGTGGAGGGACCATGCCTATTTGGGGACCGGCCCCTGAGTTTTATTTTGAAGAAGCACCAGGAGGACACTTGGAGGCTTCTGCTCACTCTACCCTTTTTCTTTGACTTTTCCATGGTCGAAGAAAAATGTCTCGGACCCTAGACACATGGTGCCTTCCACTGAACCTTCGAATTTTTAACAGACTCTTCCAGACTGAGACACGTGTTGATCCCATGCTTGTTTGGGGTCTCTACTTTTGGGGACCATCTAAAAATGTGCCATTAAGACACGTGGAGGCTTTCACTGGATCCTTTTTTCACCAAGACTTTTCAAAGGCCAAAAGGTGTTTTTCTTGGCCCATGGTACGTGGAAGGCCCACGCTTGTTTGAGACTTTCCTTTATACTTCTCCTTTGCAGTTGCACTAAGGAAACACATGGATGACTATGATATAAAGTGGAAAAGGGGCAGGATCAATGGTTGTTGTGCATTTCACCTATTTTTCTGCCATTTTTTCTCCAAGACTCTTAGAGATGTGAATACGCACTATTTTTCATTGTTCTTTGATGAAATTCTTTGTCGTCTCTATCAATAAGGTGCCATTGAATGGATTTAAAACTTAAATTGTGATTCCAAGGATCATTAAGGTCGATATTTTGAAGTGGGAATTACTCAGGCACTCGAAAAATGGGAATTACCGGAGAAATGGATGCGAGGTAGATATTGTTGAGGAAAAAGAGGAAAAAGGATTAATTGATGAAAGTGTTGGTGCAAAAGGTGAAAAAGGCATTACATCGAGAGAAAGAGGGGATGACTGTCAAGTCCAACTATGCGAGAGGCTCCAAAAAATGATTAAAAAGGGGATATATCGCATGACGAGAATCAAAATGATTAAAAGGACCCTGAAAAAGTTGTGGAATGGCATCCTAGTCATTAATAGAGAGCCCAAGAAATGTGATCAATTCATAATTGGTCCACCTAGTAGATTTCAGATCTGAATTTGTTAAACGTTGTTGTCTGAAACAAATTGGTAACAAGAAAAGGTCCCTTGATTATTCTTCTCTTTTGGGGGGAAAATTGAGTGACCAAAATGTATAAATGCAATGAGAATACTCTTGCAAATGGTTAGAGTTTGAATTCTTGAGAAAACAATTGAGAAATCCATCTCCGTGAGAGACCAAAGCCGAGATAACATGTTATTTTCTTCTGTGTTAGATTTTTTGTCATGTCAAGTTGGTTGTAGATGTATAGCCATTGACAAGCAATGAGATTACTTTGGAAGCTTTCCCCTACTGATGAATCTAAGTAATTTTGGAATTAATTTGTGTCAAGTCTCTAGTAATTTGTGTCTGCTTTGTTTTAGAAATGTCTACGAATAGTTTTTTTCATTCCCATCGTAATCTTATATTGAACTATTTGTGAAATCACACAGGATCTCGTCCCTGTGACAGTTTAATGGTATTTACAATTTCATTTCAAGAAGAGCCTTCATCTTGCATGAGATAAAAAAAAATTAAAATCAATTCACTGTCATTTTTTGATAAAGATTGTCTGTAAGTCTTCGGGTGTACCTTAGGTGTGATTAATCAGAGACTTTAGTGTTTAATTGAGTCTTTCAATTCGAGCCTTTGTGTTGGAGTCTCAAATATTATGTGAAAACATGTTGATCTGGGCCTCCATTAAAGCACACCTTTTGGTTGAAGGAACGTCTTAACTGTTATGAAGCTTTTTGTTGTTGAAGTTGTTCATTATTGTGAAGTCCCTCCGAAGATATGGTATAATCAACTTTATCTTGCTTCATCTCCCACCAAAATCATTCAAAACCCATTGATCCACCCTGAACTACCCCTATTTTCCCCATATATCAATAAAGGAACAAAATCTACTTGAAAAAATATGTAGAACAATCAAGATTTCTTATTGTCTTCATAACCTTAGCCTTGTGTTGAAAATATCTCCATCATTTAGAAGTGACAACTCTTAAGAGTTAAATCATGGATTATTGATCGTATTTTCCCAATATTCTCTTCATAGAATTTGTGCAAAAGAAGGATATATCCATCTCCTTCACCAAACAGAGGTTATAGTAAGGGTCCTCTCACCCTATTCGAAGAGGCGCGGCCTAAAGTAGTGACGACAGGTCAAATCCTCTTAAAGGTGTTATCCATCTCTCCACAAATATGAGTAACAAAGGGTCAGTTAGATCTCATCCCTAGCTACAAAACGACACACGCTATGATCTATCTACCTCTAAGCTCCCTATCGAATATGTGTTGTTTCTCGGCTTGAAAAGGAGAGCGAATTTTGATACCAACAAGATTAATGAATGTTGGAGCAACTTTCCAAAGAGCAATGGATGTAGCATTTTTTGGTTATATTAATGACTTCATTATTGTTTATCAAGATGATGTAACTATGTTTTTCGAAAAAGAAGTGATCACTTGCAACACTTGGAGAGAATGATGTTAAGGTGTAGAGAGTATGGCATATCATTGAATCCCAAGAAGTGCCATTTTGAGTGCAAAAGGAAAAGTCGCTTGGTCACATTGTATCAAAAAGGGGGTCATGATTGATCCCGAGAGAGTGGAAGCCATCAGCAAGGTTCCAATTCCTAGAACAAAGAAGGGAGTTCAATCCTTGTTTGGACAAATAAACTTTATCAGAATATTTGTGTCTAACTTTGCTAAGTGACCATCCCCATTACTAGCATCTTTAAAAAAGGACCAAGTTATCAAATTGGAAGAAGCTTCCATTCAATATTTCAATGGGATCAAGGAAGCACTAAAGCATGCCCCTATTTTGGCAGCTCCAAATTACAAGAAGCCTTTTCAAGTGTTTTCTTTTACTTCAGATAACACCATTGTATCTTTTTTTTGTTGCAGAAGGATGATGAAGGGGCTAAGAAACCAATTTCCTTTTCACTAAGGCATTAAAGTAGGCGAGTTGAAGTACACCATCATGGAGAAGCAAGCATTTTCCTTGGTGAAAGCAACAAAGGTTTTCAGACCCTACATATTGAGCTCTAAAGTTGTTTCTTATGTTCCCCACACCATGGTGAAATATATCTTATCAGAGATGGAGGTCTCAAGAAAAATATGCAGATGGGTAAACAAGTTGCAGGAATATGATTTGGATATCCAAACCATGAAATTGGTAAGAGGTTTGGGCCTAGCTAAGCTTATGGATGAGAGCAACTTGCAAACTATTGAGGTGAATGAATTAGAAGGAGAAAGGGTTGATGTCCTTGAAAATTTGGAAAGCTCTAAATGGTACAAATATATAATCATTTATCTCGAACATCTATGTGCCCTCGAACATTTGAGTAAAAATCAGAAAATAGATCTTAAGTTAGCCTCTCAAAAATATGTCATTACTGATTTTGGGTTAGCTTGGAAGAACCCGAAGGGAGTGCTCTTAATATGTATTGCTAAGGATGAAGCCCCAAAGGTAATTTTTGATCTCCATGGAGGCGTTTGTGGGGGAAATTTTTCAAGAAGACTTACAACACATAAAATCTTGAGGGCTGGTTATTGGTGGCCAACTCTCTTCAAGGATACAACTCTATTGGTTAGGAAATGTGAAAGTTGTCACTTTTTTTTAAAGAATGAAAGCTTTAGGTTCCCTTCCTTTCCATCCTATGTCAATTGAAGCCCCATTTAAGCAATGGGGAATGGATTTCATTGGCAAAATTTATGATCCTTCCAGTGCTGGTCCTAAATGGATTCTTGTAGCCACTAATTATTTCACTAAGTGGGTGGAAGCAATCCCCACTAAGAAGGCAACACACCAAGTTTTCATGGACTCCATGCTTAATCAAATCATATACAGATTTGGAGTGCTAGTTAAGATTGTTGTTGGTAATGCCATGAGTTTCAGAGCCAAACCTTTGGTGGCAATGTGCAAAGAGTATGGAATCAATTTGACATATGCTTCTAACTACAATCCCCAAGGAAATGGACAAGCTGAGTCTAGCAATAAAAACTTGTTGAAGATCATTAGAAGAACCTTGGAACTGAACAAAAATAAGTGGGGTGAGAAAATGAAGTTTGTTGTTCGAGATGACAGAATCATTGTCAAAAGAGCTACTTTGGCAAGAGCCCATTTGAGTTAGTATATGGCACTCAAGCTTTGTTGCCCCTTCATTTGCAATTGTCTTTATTTTAGTTTGTTCAAAAAATTGAAGATTAGGAAATTAGTCCATATGATGCTCGAATCAATCAGATTATTGACTTACATGAAGAAAGAAGAGCATCCCATCAGAGGCATGTGAAGTTTAGAGAAAATTTGAAGAAGTTATTTAACAAGAAGGTAACTCCAAGAGCTTTCAGCATTTGGGATCTTGTGCTATTATGAGATAGCAGGCATGAAGATAAGGGCAAGAATGGTAAACTTGATGCATTTTGGATGGGCCCTTATTCAATTGATATTCGAATTGGTGAAAATACCTTCTTCCTAAAAGACTTAGATGGGGAACTGCTTGAATTACCTATTAATGGCAAGCATTTGAAACATTTCCTTGATTGATTTCTCATAATCAAGGTATACTCCATTTGTATAGTGTATAGTTCTTTGTTTTCATTTTTCTTTTGTGTTTTTGTTCATTCTAGTCCTTGGTGACCTAGTTTTGTTGGTTTCTTGGTTCATTTTTGGAGGATGGTTATGGTTTCTCTACTCTGTAAGCTTATTCTTTGACTTCGTTGCCCAATGGTCTATTTTTGGCACTTGGTCTACTATTTTTTCTTGTGGCACTCACAGGAAGTTCCCATCCCCGAGTCGGAGCCGATGTTGGTGCTCAATTTGGTCTTGCCCTATTTGTCATTGAAATTCTTCAATTTGCGGGCTCTGTCGTGTTTTCTATCTCCCCGTATTGATGCATGAAAACTTTGTCCTCCATTTGGTTTCCATGATTAGTCCCTTCCTTGGTTGAGGATCACTTAAAAGTCCAGAATTTGTTTTTCGTTCCTCTATCCATGAAAAAGATCTGTAACTTGGGCGAAAAATCAGGTTTTTCTCTTCCTTCCATTTTCCACAGTCACATTTTATTGTCCCTATCATTTTTGTCCCAAATATATGTGGAAACATGATTGGATGCAATTCGAAAATCATATTTGGGCCTTATATCATTTCCAAATTCTCTATCTTGAAAGAAAGATTCATTTCCGAACTCATATGGTGTTTTTCTTGCATTTTACGGTTTGACGGTGTGTTTTTCCCCACAAATTTACATCTCAAAGCATATGTTGAAATGTGGCCCTTTCTAGTTGGATGTGGTGTAGTGGGGAAGTTTTAAAAACTCTAAGGCTCGCTTAAACTCAAAACTTATCCACGTGGAGGGCCGGTGCTCATCTGAAAATTCTCCTTTTGGTTTGACCTTGGAGTTGCATCGGGAGACACATGGAGGTTTCTTGCCTTGCCCAGACTTAGACAAATTTTTCATGAGGCCGCTATAGTTTTGTCGACCATGCACACATGGAGGGATGACACTCATTTAAGGATCTCCCTCAAGGTCCCACCTTAACAATTGTGACAGGGAGACATGTGGAGGATTCCACCGGCTCCACTTTGTTCTTAAAATTTTACGAAATTTTGAAAGGCACAGGACACATAGAGGGACCACGCCTGTTTCGAGACTAGCCCCTTAGTTTTATTTTGAAGAAGTGCTAGGAGGACACTTGGAGGCTTCCGCTCACTCGCCTTTACTTGGAATTTTCAACACCAAGGAAAACTATCGTGAACCACTGGACACATGGCGTCTTCTCGTGATCCTTCAAATTTCTTAACAACTCTGTTGGACTAAGACACGTGGTGATTCGGCACTTGTTTGGGGTCTCTACTTTTGGGGACCATCTCAAAGTGCACCATTGAGACACGTGTGCAAAGCTTCCATTGATTCCTTTTTTACACTGAGACTTTTCAAATGCCAAAAGGAATTTTTCTTGGGCCTGTGGGCACGTGGAAGGCCCACGCTTGTTTAGAAACTTTCCCCTATACTTCTCCTTTGTGATTACACCAAGGAAACATGTGGATGGCTATAATATAAAGTAGAAAAGGGGAAAAATCAATTATTTCTATGCATTTCACTTGTTTTTACGCCATTTTTTCTCTAAGACTCACGGAGATGCAAATACGCACTTTTTTTTCACCATTTTTTTGATGAAATTCCTTGTCATCTCTGATCAGTAAAGTGCCATTTGATGGATTCGAACTTAATTTTTAAGTCCAAGAATTGTTAAGGTCAATATTTTGAAGTTAGAATTTCTCGGGAACTTCAAAAACGTAAATTACCAAAAAATATGGATGTGGGGCAGAATTGTAGAGGAAAGAGAGGGAAAAAGATGAAATGATGAAGGTAGCGGGAAAGTAAAAGATGAAAAAGGTGTTTCCTCGAGAGCGAAAAAGATTACCTGTCGGATCGAGTTGTGCGAGCCTCCAAAAATGATTAAACAGGGATTTCTCACATGACGAAATTAGAATAATTAGAAGGATTGCCAAAAAAATTTGGCATGGCATCCTAGTCATTAGTCGAGGGCCTAAAAACATGATCATTTCACAATTGGTCCACTGGTAGCTTTCGGATCTGAATTTGTTAAACGTCACTTTCTCAAACAAATTGATAACAAGAAAAGGTCCTCGAATATTCTTCTCTTTTGAGGGAAATTTTGAGTGAGAGAAATGTATAAATGGAATGAGAATACTCTTACAAATGGTCGGGGGTTGAATTCATAAGATAAATTTTGAGAAAATCATGTCTTCGTGAGAGACCAATGCGAGATAACCTATTAGTTTCTTCTGTGTTAGATTTTCTATCATGTCAAGTTGGTTGCAAATTTATAGCCATTGACGATCACTGAGATTTCTCTAGAAGCTTTCCCTGCTTAATGAATCTAAGCAATTTTGAAATTAATTTGTGTCAATTTTGGAGCAATTAGTGTCTCGCTTTGTTTGAGAATGTCTGCAGTAGGTTTACTCATTCCCATTGCAAACTTACATTGAAATCTTTGTGAAATCACACAGATCTCGTCCCTCGTGACAGATTTCATGGTATTTACAATTTCATTTCAAGAAGAGTCTTCATCTTGTGATGAGATAAACAAATTTAAAATCACTACACTATCATTTGTTGATAAAGATCGGCTTCTCTCTAACTCTCCCATCCAAGAAGAAATCCCAACGAAAAACTTAGAAAATGGAAAAATGCAAAAATAAGGTCAGCAGGATTGCTTAAGCATTTCGGGTCCAAGGGTTCGGGTCGTATACTACATTTCGGTCGGGTCGGGTCGACGAGGTTCGTCGTACCAAGCTTGGGGCCGAAAAAACAAAGAAAATCGGCTAAGTCAGACATTTTTGTCCCAGGCGGTCCACGGGATAGTTGGGACGTCGGGACGCGAGGGACGCGAAAAGCCGAATCGGCCGAAAGCAGGGAAAATCGTCAAGTTTTTGTTTTCACGCGGTTTGGGACAGCCGGGACAAAAGTACGCGTGGGACGCGAATCGGCCGATTTTTCGAAAGACAGTCCATTTCGGGCGGTTCGAGATATTTGTCCTGTGGGCAAATAGGGACACATCCGGGGACAAAAGTACGCGAGGGACACGCGGGACGCGAAAAGGTGAAAAGGCCGCAAAAGAGACAAGGAAGCCCGAATCGGCCGATGCAGAGAATTCGCCACGGGACAGCTCAAACAAAAAGTACACGCGGGATTTTCATCCGGGACATCCAAAACGAGGGAAAGCCAAATCGGCCAACAAGAAGAAAAGTCAACGTTTGACCCGTGAAACTTCAAACGGCCATAACTTTTGACTCCGAGCTCCGATTTTCACAAAATTGACTTTCTGGAACGAGCACGACGTCCTCTACGCCACAAAAATAGATTTCTTATTTTTAATGAGGGTAGATATATTTAATTAAAAGAAACATATTCGGCTCCAGTCAGTTAATGCTCATTCCCGTCAAATGACAGAAAACGCCTGCTAGACCCAAAATAGCTACCCGCACTCAGAAGGCCATAACTTTTGCATTTCTCAACGAAATCACACAAAATTGGTACCGTTGGAATCATGGCTCCAAGCCCAATGCACAAAAATCAAGAAATTCTAGATTTGATGAGATATTGATGGATATTTTTAAGAAAACGTGGCTGGGTTCATAACAATGTTTTATTTGGTGGTTGGGAGTGCAATTAAGAGGCATGGTCATCATTCTTTCTCTGCTGCACACTGGGACAATATGGGGAGCCTTTTTCAAGTAATATATAATCATTTTACTCCATTTAATGCCTCTTACAAGTGGTTGAAGGACAGATTTCGGGATTTCCATTTTCCCTCTCTCTTCTCTTCTCATTTTTCTATAAATTGGAGTGTTGGGCTCATTATAAAGGGGGTAGTTTTTGTAGCAAAGCTCTACCAAAATTGCTTTGTGAAGCCAATGTGTTGCAGGCCCTTGTTGTGGACTCCTTGCATGGTGATCCAGGCCCTTATCTTGTAATAGATTGAACTGTGCATATCAGGAAGCAATAAAATATAAGTTTGTGGATGTATCTTCCCGCTCGTGTTTTCTTGCATTCTTCTTGCCCCTTTCAACCTTGATTACAAGAATATTGTGTCTATTATTATGTTCATGCAGGGATCCATTATCATTGTGTATGTTTGAAATATTGTTGTGAATGCATTTTGCTAGATTATGGAGAACTGTCATCACCTCTTCTAGTGTGCACTTTGCTTCTGTATCTCACGCATTTGAAGACTACTCTCACACCCTCCTTTTCTGGTGTATCACCGCTTTAGTGTAGGATTTCATTTTATGCATTCTCTCTCCCTGTCCCTTGAAATTTAGATTAGAATAGTTAGTTTCCCCTACATTAGAGTAGATTGTGGCAGGTAGTTTAGGAGCAAGAACCAGCTTTCTCTGGAGGTCTATCTCAAGTAGCAAGTCCCACAACTTGGAGATAGTACCCATGTTATCCAATCACACCGTGAGTTCAAGTATATGCACTTGTATAAACATAAGGGTGCTTGTGATTCGGTGATAACAGTTCTGGCATGCCCGGTGGGACATTAGAGGTCTTCACTTTCATTACAACAAGATCGATGTGCACTTGTTCCATGTTCCAGCTTTGAAGGAGCTTTAAAATCACACATCTGGTGACTCCAAAAGAGGCATAATCCACTGGTTTCAGCAGTCCAAGCCTGGAAAATTTATGAGAAGAATACAGACCAGGTCAAGAACTAGGGAGGAAGGATTGTTTGTTTATCTACACCTATCTCCAGTAGAGAAAGAAGGGGAAGAAGAGCTCAAAGATCTCCATCTCCACCTAATAGAACCTTGTCAACACCTCCACCTGGTAGACCTTTCATCCAATCAACAAGAGTTCTTCGACCAATCAGGATGGCGCAACCACCAAATCCCTATGTCAATTTCACTGGCAGCAGCCCACTTGCTCTCAATGCACAAAATCCAATCCCAATTGCAGCATTAAAGAACATTCCATTTTTCACTGGAGAAAATCATACCACTCCCGTGATCATGTCAAGGACATTGCTAACGCTTGTGCAATCCATGAGATAAATGAGATGCAAGTTGTCACAAATTGCTGGCATCCTCATTCAAAGGGAAAGCTTTGCAATGGTTCCGGAGTCTTGCTTCAGGCTCTATCCAAAATTGGAACCAGCTATGTATAGCTCTCCATGAGCAGTTCGGAGAGAAGGGAGATAATTTGTCCCTTTACTAGGAACAATTGACAACTATCAAGAGAGCTCCCAATGAGCAACTGACTGACTTCAACTTCAGATTTCAAAGGACTTGGGAGAGGATTCCAGTGGCAGTAAGGCCAAAGAGCAAGGTGCTTTTCTATATTACCTTAAAGCTTTAAATTCTGATATTTCTATGTTAATTTAATCCATGGGAGGCACAACTATCCTTGCTGCTTATAGCATTGCCATTAGAGCTAAAATTTGTTTGATTCAAGCTGGAAAGCTAGCTCCTAGGCCTCCAATGCCATTATATCCAAGTTTAGAGAGCCCAAGTACTAGTCAAGCACCTATCTTAGCTCCTATTCCCACTCCTAGAAATCAAAATTCAAGTGAAGCTTCTACTTCATCTTCTAGTGCCTCAAATGAACTTCAAGAAGTCATGAAGCAATTGCAAAATTTAGGTAATGAGCTAGTTACACTCAAGAGGCAAAGAAGCCCAAAGTTTTAGACCTTCTTATCAGCCTCAAGCTCAAATCCTAACAGCCCCCATATCAGCCTCAAAGACCACCCAATCTAGCTACAAATCAAAATCAAGCAAGGCCTCCTACCAATAGACCATTTCAGCCCTATAACCCCAATGTTGCATCCACATCCAGAGCTTTGGTACCGGTGCAAAATAACATGGCCCAAGAATATGATTGGTGTTTCCCATGTAGTCAGCCACATAACCAATCAATGTGCTTTAACGGTGCATTAAATCAGCTCTTATGGTGCAAACCATTGGTGGGTCGCAAGAGTCCAGCCACGAAGAGGATCAAGAAGCAAGAAGCACCTCAAAAAGGAACATCTCCAAATGAAACTACTCTTGTCAATTGGCAGGCTGAAGATTTCTGTGGTATGAATCAAATACCCTCTCAAAGTGTTGCAGCCAACACAAGGTCAAAAAGGAGAAATTTGGGTGAAGGACAACCATTGGCTCCAAGTAATCCACAACCTTCTACCACTCCACAAGCTTGTTGGCAAACAAAATGTAGTTCCAAACATGCAAGGACACCCAAACCAGCTCCTAAACCAACTCAATGCCAAATTGCCGCCACTCATGTGCAAGGAATGAATGTGCAAGCTAAGGACAAGCAGAGGGATGCTTCATCCCCATTCAACATCATTGATCGATGAAAGAAGACAAATGTAAACATATCAATGTGGGAATCACTATCCATCCCAGGCCAAAGAGATTTGCTAGAAGCTGCCATGAAGGATTGGTCAACTTCAAATCAACAGGTCCAAATGCAAGAGAAGGTACTCACAAATGCTGCCCAACCTGAAGGGAATCATGGAGGACAGCAAGGTAAAATGTTGAAGCCCCCTCCATTTTATGTTTCATTGATCATTGGGGACCAATTGGTACACAATTGCATGATTGACTCGGGGCAAGTAGTTCAGTAATGCCCAAGCAAATAGCCGATCAATTGGGGCTTCAATATGAAGTCATCTCCAAAGGGGTAGTGCAATTAGATGGGACAACAGTGACAACAATGGTTGGAGTAATCAAAAACTTTTGAGCCTCACACTACATGCATGTCCCAACGTAATAGTGTTACAAGATGTGTCAAGCATATAGACCTTCCACCACTCTTTGCCCTATGTTTGTCAAGAGACTTCACAGCTAAAATTGGAGGCTATCTTTCAGCGGATTGGTCACACATGTTGTTTAGAACAAGGTATGGAACTAAGGCCACAATCAGATCTGAACCTATTGCAAACTTTCACATTGAGCCTTACACTCCAAGCCAAATCAATACCAACTGTTCAACGATTTGATCAAGAAGATTATCCAAGCACTGATGAAGCTGACACCAAGGTTGGAAGCATCCCAGATTTGACTCTTGATGAATGGGCAAGCAAGGTGCATGCTTTTGATCCTTATCAAGAAATAGAAGAATCTGAGCTAGGAGTTTATTGTTTACATGAAGAGAATCAACCTCTCCCCAGCATCACCAAGCCAGATCATAAGGATGAAGAATGAAGTATGGCAATTGTTCTTTGATGGATCAAGGAGTAGACAAGGTGCAGGAGGAGGAGCTATGCTCATTTCACCACAAGGTATAAAGTATTACTCAGCCTTCCGTTTTCAGTTTTCTTGCTCAAACAACACAGCTGAGTATGAAGCCTTAATTCACGGATTGCACTGGGCAAAGAAGAAAGGCATCAAGAATTTGCAAGTATTTGGTGATAGTGAGCTGATCGTAAACCAAGTCAGAGGAAAAAATGCTGCCAAAAATGATCTGTTGAAGAACTACAAAAATCGGGTATGGGATCTTATTGAAGATTTTGAAGCTTTTAGCATCAATTCCATCCCAAGAAAAAGAATGAAGCAACTGGACAGACTGGCAGCAATTGGGGCTGCATTTGATATTGTAGAAAATATCAAAAGTGAGAAATCTCAGCCTCATATCAAATTGGTTGTGAGACCAGCTGTTCCGATAACAACACAAGTTGGCAAGTCTTCGAGAATGATCAGCAAATTGTTAATTTCCTACAAGAAGAAGCTGAGTTCTCCGCCAGAATCAAGACAAGCTGGAGCAGCAATATGGTGACCAAGTGGTGCAGCTGAGAACTAACAAATTACCAAAAGGCCTCATAACCTTGGAGTCAATCTTCAACCCGAATGATCAGTTCCGGAAGGAGAAAGTGAACATTCAAGTAAAGGGTGAAGATTCAGAACCTATTTTAGTAGATGAAGGCAAGACATTGCAAATTGGCAAAGTAAGTACTCCACAAGAGAAATCTGATTTTGTTCAGCTTTGTCAAGAGTTCCCAGATGTCTTCACTTGGACTTACAAAGATTTAAGAGGTTTCAACCCAAAGTTGGCACAACATACTATTGAGCCGATCCGAATCCAAGCCTGCTCAGCAAAAGCAAAGGCCAGTGAATCCCCATATCGAACCTCTCATGAGAAAAGAGTTAAGCAAGCTTATTGAGGCCAGTATCATCTTCCCCATCAAACACTCAAGTTGGGTTGCAAACTTGGTGCCAGTAAGAAAGAGAAATGGAGAAATAAGATTGTGTGTGGACTTTCACGATCTAAATAAAGCATCACTCAAAGATCATTATCCGCTTCCATCAATGGAACAAATATTGCAGTAGGTCAGAGCTGGTTCGAAAGGTTTTCATTGCTAGATGGATATTCAAGCTATAATCAGATAATGGTGAAGGAAGAAGATCAATTCAAGATGGCCTTCACTACAAAATGGGGCACGTATGCTTACAAGAAGATGCCATTTGGACTGTCAAATGCCGGAGCAACATTTCAACTGAGCTATGGATATGGCGTTCAAAGGCTTAATCAACAAGATAGTGCTGGTATACCTAGATGATATCACTGTCTTCTCAAAGAATGCAAAGAGACCATCTCTTTCACCTCGCATAAGTGTTTCGTAGGTGTAGTAAGGTTCGAGTGTCGTTGAATCCAAAGAAGTGTATATTCTTGGCACACGAGGGCAAATTGTTGGGCCACATTGTCTCTAGGGAAGGGCTAACAATTGATCCTGAAAGGGTTGAAGCCATCCGAACACTTCCATTGCCACACCACAAGAAATCTCTTCAAAGCTTCTTGGAAGGATAAACTTTGTCCGCAGATTTGTGCCTAATTTTTCCACTCTTGTGAAGCCTTTAACAATGATGTTGAAGAAGAGTCTTGCATTCAAATGGACAAAAAAAGGCAAAGAGAGTTTTGAAAACATCAAGCATGCAATATCACAAGCTCCAACTCTTATCAACCCAGACTTTTCAAAGGACTTCATGTTGTATGCTTTTGGAGGATCGATACAATCTCAAATATCTCTTGACACAAATGAATAGAGAAGGTTCGAACAGCCCATAGCATTCTTCACCAAACCTTGAAGATTACGAAATAAAGTATTCTTTCATCGAAAAGCATGTCCTTGCCATCATCAGAGCTTGAAGAAGTTCGACATTTGGTCTCAAACAATAAGATTCAACTACTGGTGTCTCATGCTAGTGTCAAGGACTTTCTCCTAAACAAGGATTTAAATGAGAAGAGAGCAGGTTGGATCACTCGGGTGATGGAATATGATATTGAAATCAAAGTGACCAAGCTGGTTCGTGGCAAAGGTTTGTGTGAGCAGCTCGCTTCCAAACAACCAGATGGGTCAAAAGGTGAAGAAGATGTTGTCCTACTACTACAGAATGATCAAGAACAACCAACTGATGATGCACTCATTCCATGTTGGACTCAAGACTTGGTGCATTACCTCCAAACAGGCTTGTGCCCTCCAGAAATGAGCAAAGCAAAGAGGAGATACTTTAGATTACAAGCTATCCCGTATGTACTCATTAATGGTATCTTGTTCAAGAAGGACATCAATGGTGTTCTATTAAGATGCATTGGAACATGTCAAGTTGAGAAGATCATACACGAGTTCCATGATGGGGAAGCAGGAGGCCACTTTGCTCCACGAGTAACAGCTCTCAAAATCATGAAGGCTGGTTACTATTGGCCTACTGTGTTCAATGATTGCTACTCATGGGTCAAGAAATGCAAGAAATGTGCATTCTTCACAGGGAAAGGTTAGCAGCGCTGCCCCTTCATCCAATTTCAGTAAATCAGCCATTCATGCAATGGGGATTGGACTTCATTGGGGTTATCAATCCCAATTCGAGTCAAGGTCACAAGTGGATACTTACGGCAATAGACTATTTCACCAAGTGGACCGAAGCAGTGGCACTCAAGGAGGCAAATGAATCCAATATCTTAGATTTCTATGAAGGGATAGTCACGAGGTTTGGTGCCCCTGCCACTATCATATCAGACAATGCATTGGCATTCCTTGGCACAAAGATCACTGAATGGGCTGTCAAGAATTGTGTGTATCTCAGCACTTCATCAAATTATTACCCTCAAGGTAATGGCCAAGCCGAGTCTACGAACAAGAACTACTAAGAATCATCAGAAGGACTCTTGATGAGAATCAAAGGACTTGGCACGCAAAGCTCAAATCAGCCCTATGGGCTGATAGAATCACACCCAAGAGGTCTACAGGAAGCTCTCCATACAAGCTTGTGTACGGAAAGAAGCAGTTCTACCTATATCACTCGAGTTGCCAGCATTGGAACTCATGAAACAATTGGAACTAGCTGAGTTTGAACCCATGGAGGTTAGATATGCAGAATTAATGGAGCTCCAAGAAATTAGAGAGCATGCAGCCCAAGCAATAGAGAAGGATCAAGCCTTGATCAAGAAGACTTTTGATAGGAAAGCCAAGGCTAGAACCTTCCAAATTGGAGATCTAGTGTTGAAATGGGATGCAGATCGTGCAAAGCCGGAAAGCATTCCAAGTTTGATGCCATCTGGAGTGGCCCATACATGATCATTGAATGCAAAGGTAGCAATGCCTTCCGACTGGCTAAGTTGGATGGTGAAGAATTGCAGATTCCGGTCAATGGGATCTATCTCAAACGTTGCTACTAGAAAGATAGCTTCTCACCCTTGTAAATATTAATTTAGAATTTCCATTCCTCTAAGTGCTTATGCACATTGTACTGACTGTTAGAGTAGTTTTTATTTCCCTAAGTGCTTGTGCACATGTCCTATTGCTTCTAGTATGTGCATGTTTGCAGTTCATCGAGCTCCTGAAAAGAATTTGCAGCCACAGAGAACCAAATCAACAAATGTTTCAATAGCTCAAGGACACAGGTTTTCAAATTTCAGATCAGCTGAGAGATTATCAAATAGACTCCATGCCCAATGGATTGCTACGAGCAGCTGGTCGTTCTTCATCTGGCAGGTAGATAACCCCACTGAGTCACCAAAATTGTTATCCAAAATTCACCCTCAAGGTAATTTTGATAACATGCATCAAATTATTCAGTCCCGAGCAAAGTAGATTGATTCAAGGCCCAAAATCATGTTTTTGGGGCCCCTCGGCTTCTCTCTAACTCTCCCATCCAAGAAGAAATCCCAACGAGTTAGAAAAAATGGAAAAAATGCAAAAATAAGGTCAGCAGGATTGTTTTAAAGCATTTCGGTCCAAGGGTTCGGTCGTACCAATCAGTGGGGTCGTACCGAGGTTCGTCGTACTCAAATCAAGCTTGGGGCCGAAAAACAAAGAAAATCGGCTAAGTCGGACATTTTTGTCCCAGGCGGTCCACGGGACAATTGGGACGCTCGGACGCGAGGGACGCGAAAAGCCAAACGGCCAAAGTGGAAAAATCATCAAGTTTTTGTTTCACGCGGTTTTGGGACAGCCGGGACAAAAGTACATGCGGGACGCGAATCGCCGATTTGCCGACAGATAGTCCATTTCGGCGGTTCGAGATATTTGTCCTGGCAAATGGACAAAAGGGACAAAAAAGTACGCGAGGGACGCGCGAAGGACGCGAAAAGGTGAAAAGCCGCAAAAGAGACAAGGAAGCCCGAATCGGCCGAAGCGATGCGGAGAATTTTCATCCGGACAGCCGACAAAAAGGTACGCGGGACGCGACGCGAGGGACGCGAAAAGCTGAAACGGCCGAAGGCAAAGAAGAAAAGTCAACGTTTGACCCGTGAAACTTCAAACGGCCATAACTTTTGACTCCGAGCTCCGATTTTCACAAAATTGACTTTCTGGAACGAGCACGACGTCCTCTACGCCACAAAAACTAGATTTATTATTTTTAATGAGGGTAGATATATTTAATTAAAAGAAACATATTCGGCTCCAATCAGTTAATGCTCATTCCCGTCAAATGACAGAAAACGCCTGCCAGACCCAAAATAGCTGCCCGCACTCAGAAGGCCATAACTTTTGCATTTCTCAACGAAATCACACAAAATTGGTACCGTTGGAATCATGGCTCCGAGCCCGACGCACAAAAAATCAAGAAATTCTATATTTGATGAGATATTGATGGATATTTTTATAAAACGTGGCTGGGTTCATAACAATGTTTTATTTGGTGGTTGGGAGTGCAATTAAGAGGCATGGTCATCATTCTTTCTCTGACTGCAGCACCTGGGACAGTATGGGGAGCCTTTTACAAGTAATATATAATCATTTTACTCCATTTAATGCCTCTTACAAGTGGTTGAAGGACAGATTTCGGGATTTCCATTTTCCTTCTCTTCTCTTCTCATTTTTCTATAAATTGGAGTGTTGGGCTCATTGTAAAGGGGGGTAGTTTTTGTAGAAAAGCTCTACCAAAATTGCTTTGTGAAGCCAATGTGTTAGCAGGCCCTTGTTGTGGACTCCTTGCATGGTGATCCAGGCCCTTATCTTGTAATAGATTGAACTGTGCATATCATGAAGCAATAAAATATAAGTTTGTGGATGTATCTTCCCCTGCTGTGTTTTCTTGCATTCTTCTTGCCCCTTCAACCTTGATTACAAGAATATTGTGTCTATTATTATGTTCTGCAGGGATCCATTATCATTGTGTATGTTTGAAATATTGTTGTGAATGCATTTTGCTAGATTATGGAGAACTGTCATCACCTCTTCTAGTGTGCACTTTGCTTCTGTATCTCACGCATTTGAAGACTACTCTCACACCCTCCTTTTCTGGTGTATCACCGCTTTAGTGTAGGATTTCATTTTATGTAGAATAGTTAGTTTCCCCGCATTAGAGTAGCTTGTGGCATGTAGTTTAGGAGCAAGAACTAGCTTTTTCCGGAGCAAGAACCCACAACTTTGTTATCTCACAGGAGTCTATCTTGTATAAACAAGAGGTGTTGTGATTCGGTGAAACAATAAGTCCAAAACAAGCAACTTAAGAGCTCAGATAGTACCTATCCTCCATTAAAATAGTTATCTTACTTTGCCATGTTTTCGGACACCTTTGTCCCCTTTCACAAAAACAATCTTATCCTTCCTTTCTATCATGTGTTTTTAGGCCAACTTGCGCTGGGGAATCCTTGCTTCTTCCCAAAGACTTCATTGGTTTACGTTCATCATCATGTTGAACCTATCCATAATGGCCTAGGGCATCCACGCTTCCTTGTCTTCCTATACATAGTTTCAGAAAACTTTCAAAATCAACAAAAACATTCAAATATGTTAGAAAAATAAAAAAACATTCAAATATGTTATAAAAATAAAAAACATTCAAATATGTTAGAAAAATAAAAAACATTCAAATATGTTAGAAAAATAAAAAACATTCAAATATGTTAGAAAAATCAAAAACATTCAAATATGTTAGAAAAAAATCAAAAACATTCAAATATGTTTCAATAAACATCAAAAACAATATAAATCATCCTACAAAATGTTGCTCTTTGGTTCTCACCTATTCATATGCGCAACTCATGGATCATTTTTTCTACCTCCATCAACCAAAGCTAGATTGCTTACTTCGTTTGTACTCGTGGCACAATGAGTTTCTGATGCTTGTTTCGTAGTGCACATTACTTTTTCATAGGACCGAAGTGTCCTCCATTATTCTCCTCACATGTATCCTTACTTGGGGCACCATCATAACCCTTGTCGTTAATTCACACAGTCGAATCAAGCTTGATAACAAAAACATGGTACTTGTTTCTCTGTTAGGTTTAGCTTGTTTACTTTCTCGTATTGCATTGCATTATGTATGTTGCATGGAGTTAGGCATCTTTTACTTTCTCGTATTGCATTGAATTTTGTATGTTGCATGGAGTTGGTGTTTTTAGCAATGGACATTTGTTCATATATGGCTTTTCATGTCATACTACACTTTTGTTCATTCTTTTTAATAAGGACCGATGATGAAGATCTTTACAAATATTATGAAAACTAAAGTTGTTTAAAAGGCCTTTGGATGGATGTTGGCTCAATCACCCTTCCTCATTCTCATTTTTCTTCTATCCCATTTCTTCTTCTCCACACTATTCTTTTTTTTATTATGGGAAAATAGTTTTTTGAAAGGGACTATACCCTTATACAAGAGTGCTCAACAGCAAGATTTCATCTCAAAAAAGCCCAACAACAGAAAAAAATCTGTCAAGGAAGGAACCAACAAAAGCAAACCAAATTTCAACAAAAAAAGCAAAAAAAAAGAATAAAACAACGACCACATTAAAGAATCACTAAAAGTAGAAGCCATTTGCCTAAATGTAGCAATAATAGCACCCAAAAAGACAAGAATCAAACCTTGTCCGATATGGTGGGGGATTTAGATTTGGCATTACCCTTCTTTTTCCGATCCACCACTGTCCATTCCTGATTTCCCACATCCACTACAGTCGGAAAAACTGCAATAGGTTTGATGGGGAAGTGATCCAAATGGGAGGTCGAAATATCTTTAATCACTGAATCAACAACCTGTAAAGAATAATCTGGAGGCTTCTCTGTATTGGTCTGTGAATCAACCATGATGGGTGAGTTAGCTTGCAGGGGGGCACTCGATTCCTTAGCCGGATTTGAGTCGATTGTAAGATGTTCAGGTAGAGAATCCGTCCACCAGGCTGTTTTGGTCTTACGTTTGGAGTGTTCACAATCATTTGTAACATGACCAGTTTGGAAGCAACGCCGACATCTGAAGGCAAGTCTCTCATAGTCTATCCTCTCGCACCCGTGAGCTCCGGCTCCAATTTGTAGATTGATTTACGTGGTAAACATTTGGAGGTATCGAGATCAACCAGGATTCGAGCATAAGTAGTATGGGTTTGAATGGAGGTCTTATCATCAACTGCTACACATGAGCCTAAAGTATCCCCTATAGCAATGAGACAAGATCTGTTCCAAAGCTGCAATGGGAGTCCTAGTAGACGAACCCAAATCAGGTAGGTATCAAAAGACTCCTTTAATGGGTCGAAAGATGGATACCATGGTTTGGACATAAGCCCATGTTCCCCCCAAACCCAATGTTGACTAAAAATTAAATCCCTATCTTCAGGGGTTTCAAAGATAGCAATGAAGTAAGCTTTAGCACAAGGATAAAGCTCAATCTTACCTTGTATTTTTCTCTCCATCTCTGGGCTATCCAATCATGAAGCTGAGAAAGCTTAGGCCAAAATTTGTGAAATCTGTATATGAGACCCAACTGGGAGAGATTTTCCTCCTCCTTAAGAACCTTTAGAAGTAAATCCTCCTCAATTTTCAGCGTCGGGACCTCTTGGGAGGGTTTCAAGAGCTCATTTCTGACATTCTCCTTCTGTTTGGAGACCGCTGAAGCATAAGATCTAGACCTATTGTCGTTGTTTTGTTTGTCCTGGTTCTGGCTGACCCCTGTTTCTCTTCCTCCATCACCAGATCCACTCTTAGTCCCTTGCAACCTGCAGTTACTAGTGTTGAGTTTTAAAGGAGATGATGATTCTTTGACTGAACCATCTTTACCTGTCCCATGAGAGAACACCCTGTTTTGATATGGGGTCTTGGTTAGTATTGAAAGCCATACCAATCCATGAGATTGGTGTTTTATTTTCCTCTACATTTTTGCAGCCGCCGCCCACAGATATCACTGGTTTCCCATAGCCGCGCCATTCTCATTTTCTTCTATCCCATTTCTTCTTCTCCACACTATTCTTTCTTATGTTCTCTTTTTGTCACTTTTTCAATTTTCAATCGAGTTCTTCTATCACCCCATCAACAATCGAGGGGCATCCTCCATTCTACTCATTTTTCTTCTATCCCTTCAAATTTTCTACTTGTTTATGCTTGTCTACTTTCTTTGAAGTGATGTTGCTTACGCCACCTCAAAGAGGGGCAAATGTAGACACCTAAAATATGCTTACACTTAGCATTTCATCCAATCCAGTCAATTAACGACACTTCGTTAATTCCCCATACTTCGCTCCATTCTCGAATGCCCATGCACAACACCTTCTCAGTCGTATTCCTCCTATAATCAACTTATTTGGCGAATATCTCTCTTATTAGCTAAATATTCATCCTTTTAACCATTCAGAACCTCCCTAGTTCTCTCTAGACCACTTCTATTGGCTTTGTAGACTATCTATCAGTCACAATTGGTTATCCAGACCCCTCCCAACTCTCAATGAGTCTCTAATCACTTGCTAATCAAGTTTAACTAGCCTAAACCCTAGTTAACTAGCCTAAACCAAGCTTAACTAAGCCTAAAGCATGTTTATCCTAATCTAATCCTAGAGTGCTTTTTAGACTTTAGTCCCACATGCAACCAAATTCCAAATTATTCCAAACTAAAAACTATAAATACAAGGCTAAGCCTACCCATTCGAGACACAACTTTACATAAGCTAAAGCCATAATAAGCCTAAGAAAGCTTAAGAGCTCATTTGCATTAGCCAAGCTAATAAGGCATTTGATCTTGGCTATCCTCCATTAAAATAGCTTCATCTTACACCCATGTTTGGTTAGTAATGAAATAGTTAAACTTGGCCATGTAGCCATTTAGTGAGATTCATTCACCCTCATGGAGTAAAACAACAAAGCCGATTACTTATGTCTTTAGTAGGAATATTTTGTTAAGCTTTCAAGAATAGAGGTTAATGCTATTTGTTATATTTCTTGTTTATTTCAAGTTTTAATACATGCAAATAGGATTCCTTGCTCATTTCTTATCATATGGTCCATTGAGGGACTTTGCACAAAGCTTTGGGGTCTTCCATATATCCATAGCTCTTTGCAAAAATCTTTCATTAAATACGGGATCTACCTTAGGCATGATTGATAAGAGATTTTTTTGTTTAATTGAGTCTTTTAACTCGATCCTTTGTGTTATAGTCTCAAATATTCTCGTGAAAACGTGTTGATACGGGCCTCCATTGAAGCACACATTACGGTTGAAGGAATGTCTTAACTATTCTCAAGCTTTCTATTGTTGAGTTGTCCATTATTGTGAAGTTCCTCGGAGATCCGGTATAATCAACTTTAAATCCTTATTTATCTCCAACCAAAATCATTCAAAACCATGAATCCATCCTAAAATACCCATGTTTTCCACGTATATCTATAAAGGAACAAAATCTATTTACTAAAATATGTAGAACAATCAGGGATTTCTTAATGTCTTCAGTAACCTTAGCCTTGTGTTGAAATTATCTCCATCATTTAGAAGTGACAACTCTTAAGAGTTAAATTATAAAGTATTGACCGTATTTTCCAAAGGTTTTCTTCATAAAATTTGTGCAAAGGAAAGATATCTCCATATCCTTCATCAAACAAAGGTTACACTCGTGGTCCTGTCACACCTGGTTGAAGAGGAACAACCTAAAGTAGTGAGGACATATCAAATCCTCTTGAAGGTGTTATCCATATCTCCACAAATCTGAGTGAAAAAGGGCCAGTTAGATATCATCCCTAGCTACAAAACAACACACACTATGATTTATCTATCTCTAAGCTACATGTCCAATATGTCTTGTTGTTTGGCTTGAAAAGGAGAACAAATTTGAATACCAACAGGACCTACTATCTTGGTATCTACACTCCCACAAAATACCACTTCATTTTCATTAGTATATGGTGTCGAGGCGATAATGAGTCTTGAACTTTAAATTCCTTCACCATGCAAAGTATATTGCGAGAACTTATTAATGATAACGTGTATTGTCAAGAGCACCTCTCTCAACTTGAGTTACTTGATGAATGATGCATCAATTCATTAGATTATCAGCAAGTCTATAGAAATGAGTTCAAATGAGCACACAACAAGAAGGTTCACATTAGTGAATTTTATGTTGGTGATCTTGTCTTGAAAGAAAATCAGCATAACATTTCACAAGCACCTAAGCAAAGAGACAATTTTGTTCCTAACTTTCTCACCCATATATCATTGATAATTAATATGTTTTTAATGCTTATAGGCTCTCGATTTAGGAATCGTGATTTATCATTGATAAATTGCAGTTTCTGTAAAAATGATTTATCTTTGCAAAAATTAAGATTTTTGTGTTAGCGATTAAAATGGGTGAAAATCGTGAAAAAACAACCATAAAATCGTGGGTATTGTTTAAAACGTCAAAACAGAAAATACTTTCCCTTTTCCATGTGTTTGAGGACATTTTTGCTATGAGATTTCAGCATCCATTCAAATCCCTTCATTGGTTGTTTTCTCTCTAAGTTTCGCTTGGGTTTTTGCTAAACAAGCAGGTTTCAAACTTTCATGTTTTCAGGTTTAAACCTTTCATAGTCATATTTTCATGTTTCCACTTTCACATTTTTGCTAGGATTCCCTGTCATTTGGACAAGATGTATTATTGCATCTTATCATGTTGAATTATTTTTAGCTAAAGTGCTTTGTGAGTCTGCAGGGCTGTTTTGTGTACTGTAGCATAAATGTTTTAGAGAAGTTGAGTGGGTAAACTAAATTCTAAATGCTAAACTAAATGCTAAAAAAATTTCATAAGTCATCTTAATGTCAAAACATATGAATATATTTCTAGGGATGGCCAAGTTAAACTTGCATGTAAGTGCTATCGGAAGAAAATTACCGGCTCTTAGTTTGCTTTGAAGTAATGTTGTTAAACAAATCTTTTTAATGATATTGTTGAAGAAAATTACCAGCTCTTAGTTTGTTTTGAAGTAATGTTGAACAAATCATTTTAATGATATTGTTGATAGTCATAGTCTGCTTTGAAGTAATGTTGAACAAATCATTTTAATGATATTGTTGACTGCTCAATGATGAACATCCTTACAAATATGATTGGAAATGAAGGTGTCCAAGCCCCAAAATGAAGTACAAATGAAGATTTCAGCTACAAAAAATAGGAGACACACAATGATGAATGAATTTTAAGTTTTTGTGTGCTAGAATTCCATGAACTCCACCTTAGGGAAAGTCGTCACCCTTGGGAAGGGTTGAAAATTCCTTCAAAATGAATACAAACTTCTTTGTGATCACCCTTTTGCAAGTGTGAGGGGTTTCATCCTCAAACTTCTTATGTAATGACACTTAATGACATCAATTCCCATGCAATCACAAGCTGAAAATGACATAGAATGCTTCCAAATATTTTATTCAACCATGGAGATATTTATCCAACTCAATACACTTCAAAATAAATAAGAAATGAAGAGATAAATCACAATTGTAATTAATTAAATAACAACAAAAGTACAACTCACATTAAGGGCTGGAAATGAGTGTTCCAAAACCCCAAAAATATCAATAAAGTATGAAATCAGCCTTATAAATTATGAGGAAGGTGAGTATCAGCTCCAATTGCCCAAATGTGCCCTAGAAGGCACTTAACTCTTCCTCCACCCAAGTTGCTACCCTAGGAGAGGGTCCAAAATAAATGTAGAAACCTTAGTAGCTCTTCCTCTCTCAAGCCCTAGTTGCAAACCAACAACATCACTTTCTTTGAAGCCCTTAGGAACCACCAATTGGAGAGTTTTCATTCTCCAATTTGCACAAGGAATGGTTTCATCATCCTTGTATGTCACACCAAAGGATTTTTTCCCTCTAATGGATAGGAATTGAGCAATCATCCCAAAAACCAAGCAATTATAAATTTATGATATGATAGATGCCCAAAATGAGTCCAAATGACCCCTTTTATATCCTCTTGGTGGCGCCAAAGATCAATTAGGGAGTCTTCCCCATAACCGACCTCATAATGATGTTTGCTTTTAACTTTAGCTTGGCTTTTCCCCTCTACAACCCACTCGACCTTCCTCATAAGAGAAAACATTAAAGAAAAAAGTAATTGCTCACAAAAAAGACTAAAAAGCACAACAAACACTTCCCTTGTTCACCTTCTTCTTTCCCTTGGAAATTAGAATAGGATATAAGTCTCTACAATGAACTAGTTTTAAAATGGAACATTATAGTCCTCCCTTCCCAAAATTGCTTTCCCTCAAACAATTGCAAGCTTGGCTTAACTGAAACTTTTGTATCCTTCATCTTCCCATTTTGTATGGCAACATCATCAAGAGAGATAGGAGGTGGCTTCCTTGACAAAGCATCTGCCACCACATTATTTTTCCCTTTGACATATTCAATATCAAAATCATATGCTTGGAGTTTACTTACCCACTTTTGTTGTCGGTCATTCAAATCCCTTTGATGAAGAAAGAACCTCAAACTATTATGGTTGGTTTTGACCACCCACAAACCAAGTATTGCTGGAATTTGATCAATGCATGCATGATGGCCAACATTTCCTTGTCATAGATGGATAAATTCTTCTCTTTCTCCTTAGGTTTCAGGCTCACATATGCAAAAGAATTCTTATTTTGTATCAAAACGACCTATACCTTCACCTGAAGCTTCACATTCAAGTATAAATGGAATAGAGAAATATGGAACAAGTCTTAGGGAAAGGCCTCATCACCTTTTTTAGCTCATCAATAGCTATTTGGGTTTTTTTTGACCAGCTAAAAGCTCCCTTCCATGTCAAATCAATAAAAGGAACAAGTTGTGAAAACCTCTTCATAAATCTTCTATAATAACAATATAAACCCAAAAATACTCTCAACTATGATATGTTGGTTGGTGGTGGCCAATCCAAGATGGCTTGAATTTTTTTTTGATCTACATGAACCCCTTGTGCATTCACAACATGCCCCAAGTACAAAATTTCAGACATCCCAAATTCACACTTGGATTCCTTTGCATAGAATCATTGTTGTTCTAAAATTTCCAGCACCTTATCCAAGTGTTGGAGGAGGTCCTCCCATGTTTTACTATACACCAAAATATCATTAAAGAATACTAGAACAAACTTCCTTAAATTATTACCAAAAATATGATTTGTGCATGATTGGAAATTGGTCGGGGCATTGGTTAACCCAAATGGCATGACAAGAAATTCAAAGTGCCCAAAATGACACCTAAAGGTTGTCTTATGAACATCCTCCTCCCTTACCTGGCTTTGGTGGTCCCAGATCTCAAATCAATCTTGGAGAATAAAACCACCCTATGTAACTCATCAATCAGCTCGTCAATCCTTGGAATTGGGTACCTATTCTTGATTGTCCTCTTGTTTAGCAACCATGAGTCCACACCATAGTTCATATACTCGTACTCGGTAGACCCAAAAAAATTGACTTGGCAAGACTCGCAAATACTCGGAACATTGGGAAACTTTAGAAATACACAAATTTCTATAAAAAACATAAATTTTAAGAAAACTATAGCTACAAAATGTATCAAATGATTCCATAAAATGTTGGAGAAGTGTTTTCTATTAGATTTGAATACAAATACAATACAAAATTGCATCATCATGCGAATACAACAGCTGGCTGATAAGTTGTCCTCCATCACCAGTACTCATAATTTGTAAGAGAAAATAGAAGATATTGTACCAAGTTATCGTAATATAAGCCTAATCATTGCGTTGATCTAAAGTTAAACAATGTTGTATATGGAAATAAGAGCTTGAAAGCACACATATCACTGTTTTGGTGGTGATTGGAAGCGCAAGAGAAGGTAGACAGTCAACTCAGCCGCCCACCAACATGTGTAGAAGAATATCTTAGAGATGCCATGTGGAAGGAGGTTGAAAATATTGAAAGCTGAGCCATTGAGAAGAATCATGCAAAAAGAATGACAAAGAAATAAAACTCAATCCATATCCGTGAGATGTACAAAGCTATCCAAACCTATGCAAGCAAGGTGAATTTAGTATTCATAGCCAAGGGAAAGTGCTCATTGGAGTCAATCATAGCTATACACAAATTAAACATAGTTGACCACAAATTTTCGTGATGAGGGATAGATGAATATAATGGTCACGTGTGATTTATTTGAAGCCCACACAGAGAGAGCTTGAAAGCTTGTAGGGAAGGCGGCCAAAACATAATAACTCATTAAAATAATGTCAATAGAGACGAACTCGAAAATCTTGTGATGTAATCAACCTTGGAGCCCACGTGGAAAGAAATGAATAATTTAGGTCAAGACACCATGTAACAAGAATAAATAATTGACTCGCGAGTACTCACCAAAACTTGGTGAGTTATTTTTGTGATTTTTTCAGAAATTATTCGTTTGGGGCTTTCTTTGGCGAGTACTTGCCAACTCGGTGAGTACTCACTAAGTCTTCTAACTATAGTCCACACACATCCTTAAGGTACCATCTTTTTTCTTAACAAGTACCATAGAAGAAGCAAATGGGCTGGAACTAGGCCTAATAAGCCCCATTTCCAACAACTCTTTAATGGTACTTTCAATTTTTTCCTTGTATATCCTTGGATGGTGGTAGGGAGTAGTTATTACCGGTTTGGTACCCGGTTCTAACTCAATAACATGTTGAAATCCCCTATCCGGTGGCAGCCCATGAGGTAAGTTATTGAAAACTTTGGCATGCCTATCAATTATGGGTTGAATATCCTCATGATAAGATTGTTGAATTGAAATAGAAGAATTATACCTTAACAAAATTCATCAAAATTCGTCAAATGAGTGAATGAGGTTGTATCCTTTTGTTATTAATCCATGAAACCACCACTCATGTGTAATTCCTTCACGATGAATGGTTGCAAATTTAATTGCGAACATTCTTTTTCATAAGCCTCAATGATATATGGGTATCCAATTTTGAATCCAATCACGATATATCCCCTTGTTGGAACCACCATATGTATACAATTCCATCCTTCCCAATGTATTTTGAAGGTCATTGTGTGGCGCATTAGGTCTAAGCTTGACCTTGACCTTCCCTTGATTAGACCCATGAATTCGGAAAGAGAAATAAAATTATGGATCTCATTCGGAAGGGCCATATATTATTTGTAGATGACCGCAATAGTATGCCCCACTCGAATTCCTTGTTTCCATCTTCCAAGTGGATTCTTCCTTGGAAGGAAAGTAGGCCTAGTGGCTGATCCATAAGTCGATCCTTGGGGCTTCCGTGAAGTATTAACTCTGGATGAGCTGCCCTCACCATTTTGGAACCTTGGTTCATGAAATTTTTGTAGGGTTAGGGCCAAGAAATCCATGGTGTCCACCAACCTTACTTGCCCTTCAATGAGCTTATCAATTTTGGCTTCCTCTCGAGTTTTGGTGCACCATGCTAAGTTGTTTAACCGATTGATTTGATTTATTCTTTTCTCTCTCCACGATAATGAATGTCACCTTATAGCTTGAATACCCTCAAGTTGGGAAGATCAAGCACCAATACCATTGTAAACTCCCTTTGAATGGCTAAAATTAGAAATAAGGGTTTGTGCTCAAACCCAAATGAGAGAAATCAGATTTTTACAACAACTCAAAAATATAGGTAGCCCTTGCAAAAACTTTAACCACCCCTTTTTATGCATCAAAATTGTTTCAAAACAAGCTGAACATAGGTGTATAAATCCTCCTATGGCAGAGAACTGTAATGGCACTTAATGGCATCAATTCCCATGCAAACACAAGCTGAAAATGACATAGAATGCTTCCAAATATTTTATTCAACCATGGAGATATTTATCCAGTCAATACACTTCAAAATAAATAAGAAATGAGTAGATAAATCACAACTGTAATTAATTAAATAACAACAGAAGTACAACTCACATTAAGGGCTGGAAATGAGTGTTTTTGAACCCCAAAAAAATCAATAAAGTATAAAATCGGCCTTATAAATTATGAGGAAGGTGAGTATCGATCCAACTACTCAAATGTACCCTAGAATGCACTTAACTCCTCTTCTACCTAAGTCACTACCCTAGGAGCTGGTCCAAAACAAATGTAGAAAACTTAGTATCTCTTCCTCTCTCAAGCCCTAGTTACAAACTCACAACATCACTTTCTTTAAAGCCCTTAGGAACCACAATTTGGAGTGTTTTTATTTTTAATTTACATAATGAAGGGTTTCATCCTCTTGTATGCCACACCAAATGATTTTTTCCTGTAGTGGATATGAATTTGAGCAATCAATCCAAAAACCAAGAAAGTATAAATTTATGATATGATAAATGCCCAAATTGATTCCACGTGAACCCTTTTATATCCTCTTAGTAGTGCCAAAGATCAACTAGGGAGTCTTCCCCATAACTCGACCTCATAATGATGTTTGTTTTTAACTTTAGCCTAGTTTTTCCCTCTACAACATAGCCCACTTGCCTCATAAGAGAAAACATGAAAGAAAAAGGTAAATGCTCACAAAAAGATTGAGAAACACAAAAAAATTCCCTTGTTCACCTTATTATTGCTCTTAGGAAGTGGAATGGGATATAAGTCTACAAAACAAACTAGTTTGAAAAATAGAACATTACACATCACTTTCTCCCTTTTTTCCTCCATTATTGCACTAAGATTGTTTAGGAAATACTCAATTTAAAGTGAATCGAGGGTCTAGGGAAAACAAGAAGGCATAGTTGAAAAGGTGCCTTCCAAAATTCTTTTTGCAGCAACATTTACAAAGTCATTTAGGGCTTAATCATCTTTGTGTAGCATGACTCATTTGAAAATTTCAAATTTTCTCAAGAACTAATCCCAAAAAAATTTGTGAAAAAAATCCTTTTCTTCTCACACCAGTTGAAATCTCTTTCAAGATTGTAATCTTTGCATAGTTTAGTTATAGAAATTTTGGATGTTATCTTTACCGCTACATCAATTTTCCCCCAAAATACTTCAATTTTGGAGTGGAAATGACCCTCGGATGCATGGTTTTGCCCCTTTGCAAGATGGTTTGTCGAATAATTTGTTGATAGATAGCAAGAAGGAAGCAAAGCGAAAATGTAGTCTCATACTTTATGAAACAAGGAGCATCATATGAATTGAAGAGTGAGATTCTCGCTACTTACCTCCATGTAGGGATGTGTTTCAAGAATGTCTTATTCATTGTTAGAGAGAGATGAAATATGTTTAGGAATCAACAGGATATTTCCAACCTTCTGAACTTTTTGTGAATTTTCCAAACACAACTAGTACAAAACACATAAGACTCCTTATGCCTACTCGTAACTATTGTTTTTGTTGATGTGGGATTTCTTTTGAACATAGATGTTATTACATTAGATAACAATGAGAGTGTTGTTGAAATATATAATATGTAGCAGGGTAAACATAGAAGATTTAAAGAAATACTTTGAAAACTTGAAAAAGAACTTGCTAATAGTTTGAAGAAGCGATCGTTCATTGAAGGGTTGGTACCCTCATTACATAGGAAGATGGTGCTGGTCACACTATCATCTTTAAAAGATGCATAAAATTGAGCCATGGACATTGAAATCGAGAAAAAATGATCTCGTGTACAATAGGATGCAAAGAAGACAACCCTAACTCTAATAATGATAATGAACCTAGCTCAATGCTAATGGCATGCAAAGGATATCGTAAGAATGAAGGAAAGTTAATTTTCTAAAAAATTGTCAATTTTTATGGCATTCATCAAGGAATGGCTATACAATTTGTTGAAATATGAGTAGACAAGTACTTTTCACGTAAGGAGAGTTATTCACACCACCAATGATGCTAAAAATTAAATACCAACAACAAATAATAATGGTGGTAGGAACCAAGTTCAATACAACTCAGAAGGACAACCAAATTGTATAAGATAAGATAAGATAATTATATTAATGTCCAACAAATGACCACAAAAGTAGGTCAATGGGATTGCACAATACAATGCAAAAAGATCTAGAAGGGAGACCCGAAAGGGTCATCCGAACAACAAGAAAAGAGAGAAGAGAGAGGAAAGAAGAATGAGAAGGGCCATAATGATTGTAAGGGTACAGATGGGTGGAGTGAAGAAAAAAACCCCAACTTAGATGTTTTCACCTAGTAACCGAGGCCGAGCGCAAGTAGTTGGCGATATGTATGTGTCCTGTAGCTGAAATTGTGGAGGGTCTGGAATGTTGGTGTCTGGGAGAAGGACGAGTAGTACGAGTCCTTTGAATCCTCCTGGATGATCTTGGTCCATGGGAGTTTGTATCCGGGTCCCGATGGATCTAGTCTGAGAGTCTATACTAATGTCAAGGTTTCGTTTAGTACCTCACCTTGGTGAGAGCATCGTAAAAAAAAAGATGTGATCTATCGAGTGGTAACTTTGTCTAGGAGGGGACTAAAGGGAGACTCATTCGAATTCTCGAGCCTCCGGAGATAGAAGGTAAGACACCATTAATCATGATACATAAAGAAATCCATGAGAGATGGATGCCCTCTAAAAATGAAAATAATAGCCCTATGATCTCGTAGTAAATACGGCACTTGAAAATAAAGTGTTCCTCTATATCGACCTCCCAGAGAGAACAAATATGTAAAATCCTCTCCAAGCAGTCTAGCTAGTGGTCCTCCACCCAAAGCCTATGAGAACCCACTCGAACTATTCTAGTGGTATGCAAAGTTCCTGAAACTAGTTTTAGGAAATATACGTGGGCAGACAAATAAGCCCATCATTGATCACAAGGAAGTGTGCAACATAGAATACCATCTTGGGGCGTAATCCCTACGGAGGGCTGATCCATGTGTCCTGGATGTACTTCCTATAGATGTCATCTCTGATGATTACATGCAAATCCTAATTACTTTTTCGGAGATGGGAGAGAGTGTCCATGGAGTATTTGTATAGAGGAGGTGGTCCATCTAAATCCCGAATGAGCTAAGAAATCGAGAGACATCAAGGCATACCAAGAGTGAGAATGACGATTGTGGTCGAAAGAGAAATATCCTCGGAGTAATAGTAGGCAAGGTAGAGAAACCTATCATTATCTGGGGAGGAAGTTAAAATTCCTCGAATGTGATGAAAAAGTGAAATAATGCTAAATATGGTATCCAAGATAAAGAGGCAAGCCCCAAACTCAGTGAGGAGGATATTGTGTGGCCGTATCTTTGCACCTGATGATGTGTCTAAGCATGAGAATCTAGAATCGCTCGACAGTGGCCCAATCAGAATCAAGTAGGGATGGCCCTCAAACCTCAGAGCCATAGAGAACTGTGGGTCTCACAAGAGAATCTGAAAGAGACATCTTTGACAAGATGTCTTGGAAGTGATGGTGGAAGCATTGTCTCTCCAAGATAGCCAAAGAGCCATACCCCTTGTTGACATGGGGTTGAAGGGTAGGTCGAACACTAAAATGAGGCCCAGTAAATAAAACTCCCAGGTAAGTGTAGGAACTGGTGATCTCAATCTCTTCCCCTCTAAAGAAGAAGTGGAAATCAGAAGTCTTCAACCCATTGAAGATCATGACCTTGGTTTTACCAAGGTTAATCACAATTTTCTATGGTCACAAAAGATGGCTAAGGTGTCAAGTTTGTCTCTCAAGTCCTTCACCAGAAGAGGAAAGGAGGACCACATCATCCACATAAAGGAGAATGTAGATTAGTACCGGTGAAGAAGGAAACCATCCTTTTGCAATGGATTAGGAGTTTATTTATTGGGGCCATTTTACAATGGGTTATGCTAACCAAAATGATGCTAGACTTATTTATAGATGGTGTGGGTTCGAGGACCATAGAGATGGTAACTATCAAAACTAAGCCAATGTCAAAAGGAAGTTATGGAATCTACCGGATCACAAGTGAAGAAATCCAATTATTCGAGACACATGCATGGAGAAGAAAAGGCTCATTGAATCATAGGGTGGAAGTCAAGAGGGCCATGGTTGAAAAACAACTTTATTCAAATGAAGATCAAATAAAATTGATGAGAAAACTTGAATCTAACGAAGTTATTACACAAGATGACTTGTAGACCATTATACTTGTCAAGATAGCTAACTTATTACAAAGAATTCAAAAAATCAAACCTGTTCCTTTGTTAACATATTAAAAATTAGCCCAAAATTAGCATACAATGGTGCATCTAAGCCATATGTATACAAAGAAAAACTACATAACAAAAGAAACAAAGCAAATAAAAGTGAACCAATTCCTTCCTTCGTATATCCTTGTAACCTCATATGAGATCACTGAGGCTTGGAATGAAGCGTCGAGATATTTGAATCTCTTGATCAAATTTATTTGTGGATGCTCCAAAAATGTTCCAAATGGAAGTAGAATTTAGCTACAAGCAAAGTGATCAAATGACTAATTTGATAGTAGATTTGTGATTGTAGCACCCATTGTGTGGCCCAAACATAAGATCTAAATGTGCAAGATATTTTTTTGAATCTCATTACTTGTTACAAGACATTACATGGATTACTAACCAAACTCCACACAACATGTGATGCCAAAAAAAACATGAACCCACCCATACAACATGCAGGTCATGCAAATAATAAGATAATGCAAGATGTAGTTCAATGTCACACGTTTATAATGAGCCGGTACAAAACTATGACCCAACCAATAATTACACATCACCCATGGGAACCTTCCACATTACCACATTTTGTAGGTTACAACTTTATTATATTCATATTTTGTTATTTAACCTCAATTATTTAGGGAGTACTTAACATGAAAGCACGCATTTTCCTTTTTGGAGACCACATTCCTTTTGGTTTGCTTATCACTTAGCTTATATTGGTATACATTCTAAAAAAGTAAATTTACAATCTCCCTTTATGAAAAGAGTCCTTTTATGAATATCTTTAATAAGTGTACATTGATTGGTTCACATTTCAATTGTCATTAATTTACAAAACCCAATATTAGTTATAAACATTTTGGACACATATACGTCACCCAACACTCATTCTATAATTATAGGTTCATTTCTTAAAGAGCATGTCTACTCATCACTTTACATAGTTTTAAATGCAAGGGAAAATATCTCATGATGAGAGAGGAGAATCCTAAGTTAATTTTATGCTTGTGGTACATCTTGGAGATAGATATGATTGGGAGCATTTATAATTAAAAAATAGTCACTTGTGGTTAGTGTTCAAGTCAAAATTTAATGTTCTAGAATATCATGTTCTCAAAGGATACATCTCATTTTATCTTTAATGTTAGAAAATGGAGACCTAGCAAAGAGTAAGGAACAAGTCACAATTCTCACCTTTCTAATGGGTCAACATCCTACCATTAACAATCTCATCTATTAAGGTTTAGATACAAAATTATGTCCACATATTAACCTCAAAAAGGTCCTAGGATTAGTTTAAATTTTTATTCCCATTTACCTGAAGGGATCTATACCCTATTATAGGCCATAGCTAGTGTTCAACAACTTAATCCCCCAAGACCTCTATAAACTTAAAGGTGTTCCTATAATCAAAAGCTAATGAAAACACTTCCACTCCTAAGGTGTAGTGATGTCCCAAGTGGTGTTCGGTTCCACTATAGAAACAAGGCACAAGGTTAAGCTCAAAGGGGACCATTCCATACCACAAGGGTTGATGCTTAACTCAAAAATGGAAACACACACATGCAAGTTATATTTTTCTTTGAAGGCTAAGAGATTTCCTAGGTCCATACATCACTAGCAGATAGATGAAATATGCCATTACCAGATTACTACCATCAATTCTACTAGTACAATCACATCCAAAATAACAATGGCACAAACAATTTTAAATAATAGGATTTCAATTTCATTCTCATGATTATGATTTGGGTATTGTTGGCGAGAAAAATTTTAGGTGGACAAATTGGTGGGTATCCACCAATGCTCTAAGACTCTCGGTCTCTCTACTTGAATGGTGCAACTCGATTTATCATGCATGAATGAAAACAAAATTTTGGGTGGCCTAGTGGCCGGGGATCCAACATGAACACTCCACTGAACCTTTGGTAAAAGCTTGTAATTTCTTGTAAGGGAAGAATTTTCTAAGTATATGGGAAAGAGAGTGGGAAAAAGGAAGGGGGAATTAATATCTCAAGTAGAAAATCAAATGCATGCAAACATTAATCAGAGTACTTCAACACACATATATGGAAAGAAAACAAATTTGTTACTAGCATCAAGAACAAGATAGAATTAGGAACACAAAGTCTCAAGAATTCTCTCATCAAGAAAAACAAGAAATTCCTTTCTTCTTCATTGATATTTTAACAAAGTTGTACATAGTGAGGAATAGAAGAACATATGTGCATGACATTACTCCAGGTAGTAATCTCTCTTGAGCATAAAAATTTTACAACCCCTAAGAAATCAGAATTCATTACATTATATAGACTTAGAAAGGACTCTTCACCTACCCCCATGTGTCTTTTCCACTTGTGACTCTTGATATTCTTAGGAAAAACATTAAGTCCCCTTTTATTAATTAAGGGTAACTTATTACAATTTTTTTACTATAGTCACATTAGTGAATAAGACAAAAACAAAAAGTGCAACCTCCCAACAAAGAATTAGAATGTGAAGGAAGAGGAGGGGGAGTGAAGAGAATAATAGGATAACTACTCATCCTGTAGAATAATCTTATGTTGATGGTCTTTTAGAGAGCCCTTTAGGAGAAATCCCAATGCCCTTAAACTGCGCTATTGTACCTTGCCACCACAGGTGCCACTTTCTCGGCCTGTGGGATGTGAACAAAACTCAATGACTTGATCCAATTTTCAGCGAGGGAGTTGATGTGCTTGCATTCTGAATACCAAGACTGATGATATCTTGCGGTGTTGGATATGACTACCCTTACTTCTACCAAATACTCCAATGTGTCTTCATTGAATGAGAATGGATCTTTTGCCTCCTTCTTGACCATATCTTTGAAAGGCCCCAATAGATCATCTACCAAGGTATCTTTATCCACCACCAAGTACTCCAAGATTTTACACTTCAACAATGACATCATTCTACATATTTTCAACCCATTCCTCATATGAATCAAGATCATTAATGACACGGTTCATCAATTCATAACAGTGACCAAAGTTTAAAGCCAAAATTAAGACAAGTCTTCTAATGTTGAAGTGAAAACACCTTTGATTATCAACAGGATGATTTGACCTTACCCATCTCAACCACTAGTGGATACACTTGATCCCAGTGATCCTTCTCTGCTTCAATCCCTTCTCATGTCATGATCACTTTTAAGGCTGTCATCTTCATGTATTTGAATAATGTCAAGATCTCTAGAAGAAACACCTTCCCTTTCTCAAGGATCTTGTTCACCCACTTGTCATTCACTCTTCCCTGCATGGTGAAACCTCATGTTTTTCTTATGGAATCAGGGTCAAAGCTACAAATGCATGGTGAAACGTTTTTTATAGAAATGGAGGTGGCGACATTTGGATGTAAAATTACTTGTACATATGAAGTGAGGGTCATGATATGGTCTTCCACTTGATCCAACTTTTCCTTGTATTCTTGATTTCGAATGGGAGTGGAAAACTCCTAAAATAGATGGGCATCACCCACATGTGTCACCGGCCCGTGGGATAGTGCTGATTTCATAATCTGATGATGCCATCTTGTTGAGGGGCTTTATGACTTTGGGGTGAGCTACCTCCACATATTGATTACCTGAGTGTCATTGAAGAAGTGAGAGGCAATCTGAGCTTTCTTTCCTTTCTTTACCTTCATCATTACGTATATGGATTGAAGTTATTGACAGCCACTTTTTGGCTTGTGCGCGTATCTTCCCGATCATGTGAGGGTACCGATATGGTCTTCCGCTCAATCCAAATTTTCCTCGTATTTTTTTATTTCATGCGAGAAGGCAAGTGGAAGACTCTTGAAATATATGGGCATCACCCTCATGTGTCACCGACCCGAGTGGGATAGTGTTGATTTCATAGTAGGATTGTGTCATCTCATTGAGGGATTTATGACCTTGGGGTGAGCTAGCTCCACATATTGATTACCAAGTGCCATAAAAGAAGCGAGAAACAATTATAGATTTCTTTCCTTTCTTGACCTTCATCATTGAAGATCAGATTGGAATTTAGGGACCACCACCTATTGGCTTATGCATGTCTCTTCCTAAACCATGGCTTGTACCCATGAGAATGTCTCATTTGTCTCAAGCTCGGTGTTAGGCATGATGGGAATTTCCTGCTTTGGCTGAGAAGGTGTGTCATGGACTGGTTTGATAGGAAAATTATTGGATATGAAGTGCTCCGAGTTCTCTAGATGTCAAGTGGTTGAGGAATCTCAATCTCACCTTTTTCCAAGTCTCCTGAATGTTCTTAAGATACCTTGGTCTTTTTGTGGGTTTTCCCATGGTGCAATGGATCATATTCCATGAAATTTCTCTTTTGCACCTTTCTTGAATGAGCTCAACTCGAAGATTTTTCCACTACCACCAAGGTTGGAAAAGAATATGTTTATTTCTCAAGAGCACGAATCCCTCCCCGATTCGATGAGCATTGCCCTCCTCTTATTGAACCAAGTTCTTTATTTTGAATCACTTCCAAAATCCTCTCATTGATGTCACTTGATTCTCTCGATGCTCCAAGAAATGTAGTATCCTTGTAAGTTCTTATATGAATTTGACTTCAAGAAGTATCATGAAACACTTTTGATGCAAACTTTAAGCTTGGTGGTCCGAGATTACAGATCGGATGGTATGCTTGAAAAATTAATGATAAAATGCTTCCAATGCTTATGTGTCAACAATACAATATTTAAATTATCATCTAGATGCATATATGACTTCTTTTAATCATTTTCCATGCACATATATGACTTCTATAAAAACTATCCACCTACGACCAAGTGGCATTTTGTCATACAATTGACATATAAGTTATGAAGTGAAATTGAACAATTACTACAATGAATATGTACCCAAAGAATTGTATCTCCATTGATTTAGATTGCAAGACTCAAATCCATGCCCAAGTCTGATTGCAAAATGCTTCTACAAGAACATGCTAGAAATCAAACTATGATGATGCATTAACCCCCATTTACAATGCCAAATGATGTCCAAAATAACATATTTTATTTCCCCCTTATACAATCACTTTTTCAATAAACAAAAGACAACCTATTTCATAGAAATTGATTACATATCTAATTCCAACATACCCATTTTCTAAATTTGACTTTCCCAGGTCTAATAATGAAAAAGCAACATGAAATGGCCATTCTCTAGTTGGAGATCATATGGATGTCTACAAAAACAAATGGTACGGCCCTGGGAAAAGTGTGTGATGATCATATAATGCAGCCCTTGTCAAAATCTGCTTCTATGATGAAGTATATGTCTGAAACCCTAGAAATACTTCTCCAATCTACACAAACTTGACTCCTGAATGAAGCCAACTGTTAAGCAATCTTCAGCTGATAGTCTCACAACCTCAGAATGTTGATACACTGAAGGAGCTACACTCTCCAATGCCTGAAAGCTCTAGAAAATACAGAAACCCTCATTTCTCTTCTCCAACGCCAATAGAAAACATGAGATGAGTTATCAAAATGCATAATAGAATGAGCTCCAACTTTCCTTGGCTCCTTTATATATTTCCTCAAGAAGTCGATTCCCTCCATTTTGCCCTTTTAATGTCATTATAATATTTGCACTTTGGACATTATAATATATCCTTGAAATTGGTGCCCCAAACAATTAATTAAATGGCCCCCTTTTTAATGATGAAATGACCCTCAAGCATAAAGTGCAAATATAAAGTTATATTATAACATTAAAATATTAATTATTATTAAAGTGACCTTTAATAATAATTAAACATCATAACTTAGGCAAAACACCTTATTTTTCCAAGCCAACCAATACCGAATCGACACTTTGATTTTCCCATTCAGTGTCCTTGTATAAATAGTAACCCTAATTGAATGAATTACTATAAATAGTAAGTATGAGAAAATTAGTCTTGAAACCCTTGCAAAGGCCAACCCTAAAACTTACTGAACTCTGGAGAAGAAGTAAACCATCCACTGACTAGGTTTTTGTCACAAAAGACCCTCTATCCAATCCCATTAGCCTACAAGGGTCGATTAATAGGCTAACCCTACCGACAACTGGTGTCTAGTTATAAGGGGACATTATAGTCTGCCCTCCCTAAAATTGCTTGTCCCCAAGCAATCTCAACTCTGGATGCTGCAGAATCTCCTCGCTCTCCCATGTAGCATCCTCAACAGGCAAGTCCTTCCACTTAATCGGATATTCCTTGATGACCCGCCTCCGCAATTGTCACTCTCTGACATCTAAGATGGCCTCAGGTACTAGAATCAATTTCCCTCATCATCTAGGGGTGGTAAAACTGTAGAATGAATAACATGATGACCCAATGCCTTCTTGAGGTGTGATACATGAAATACATTGTGCACTCTACTATCAGCTGAAAATTCCAACTCATAAGCCACCTCACCTACCCGCCTGATAATCCTAAAAGGGCCATAGTATCGTGACTTAATTTTCTCTACACCATTCTTCCTGAGAGTGGAATGATGGTGGGATGCAACATGAGATACACCATGTCCCCTATCTCAAAGGAACGCTCAACTCTCTTCTAATCTGCATACTACTTTTTTGATTCTGAGCCTTCTGAATATTCTCCTTAAGATCTCTCATAATATCTTGGTTCTCCTGCAAAATATCCCCAACACTAGGCACTCTATTGTCACTCAACAGTAAGTCAAGAAATCTAGGTGCTTCATATCCATACAACACCATAAACAGTGTCATCTGAATTGACATATGGTGAGTGGTATTATAACAATACTCACAGAGATGAATCCACTTCACCCAAGATTTTTGTTGCCCCATTATATAATTCCTGAGGTATCCCTCCACCCATTTGTTTACAATATCCATCTGACCATCTGTCTGCAGGGTGGTAACTAGTGCTCGAGTAAGCTCGGTTCCACAAAGTCTGAACAAATCCTGCCAGAAGTGACTCATGAACCGACTATCTTTGTCACTAACAATACTCTTGAGGTAGACCATGCAACCTAAACACCTCATGGAAAAACAACTCTACTACCTGGTAGCTAAATATGTAGTTGTAATCAGAAAGAAGTGTGCATACTTCGTGAACTGAAATCAACCACCACATATATACAATCTCTACCATGGTCTTTCGAGAAGCCCGTAATGAAATCCATAGACAATCATTCCCACTTCCTATCAGGAATTGGAAGTGGCTGAAGTAACCCCGCAGATAAGTATGCTCCTATTTATTTTTCTGACAAACAAGGCACCCTCTAACATATCGAAGAACATCTGACTTAAGACCTTTCCAAGTGAAACGCTCCCGTACCTACTTACAAGTTTTAAAATACCTGGTATGTCCTACCATAGGGAGATCATGAAAGGCCCTCAACACTCTTCTCTTCATCTCCGATCTTGGGGTCAAGAAAATCCTCCCCTTGTAAATGATAAGATCATTTACAACTGTGTATCTGCTTGTCCTGAACTGAGCCCTCAACAAGGCCAGAAGCCCAAGTGTCTTTGGCATACTCTGCCATAATCATGTGTCTCCAATCCTCTGAAATCTCAACCATGGAGCTCAAATGAGGTCAAGAGATAAATCATCAACAACAATGTTATGTGTCCCTTTGACATAGGTAATGTCAAAGTCATATGTCTAAACTTACCCATTTTTTCTAACATTCATTGAGATCTCGTTGTCCCAGGAAATGTCTCAGGTTGTTATGATTGGTTTTAACACAAAATTTGTCTGCCAACAAGGTACTTCCTGAACTTGGCCAACACATGCATTATGGCCAACATTTCCTTATCATATATACTAAATCTCCTCTCAAGTCCCCTAAGCTTCCTACTCTCGAAAGCAATAGGATGTTTATCCTGCATAAGCACTGCACCAATGCCCTCACCGGAGGCATCACACTTGTAGCTCAAAGGGCTTACTAAAATCTGGTAAAGCAAGAACTAGACATGAAGTTATCAAACATTTGAATTTCTCAAAACACTCTATGCCTCAAGAGTCCAAACAAACACACCTTTCTTTGTCAAGTCCGAGAGTGTTGCATTCCGTGAATACCCACTAACAAACCGGAGGTAAAAGCCACATAAACCATAAAAACCTCTTAGATGGGTAAGGTTCACCGGGGTAGGCCACTCTATGATAGCTTAGATCTTGTCAGGATCCATCCAAACTCCCTCTGCACTGATGATATGGCCTAGATACAACAATTCTATCATGCCTAACTCACATTTAGATTCCTTGGCATACAAGGACTCCCTATCAAGAATACCTAATACTTCATCCAGATGAGCAAGGTGCTCCTCCCAAGTTCTCTGTAAACTAAAATGTCATCAAAGAAGACCATAACATATTTCCTCAGTTGTTTATGAAAGACCATATTCATGGTAGACTGAAAAGTAGTGGGGGCATTGGTTAAGCCAAATGGCACAACCACAAACTCAAAATGTCCACAATGACACCTGAATGCGGTTTTCTTGATGTCCTGCTCTCTGACTCTGATATGGTGATAACCTGATCTCAGATCTATCTTAGAAAAATAATGAGCATCATGAAGCTCATCAATCAACTCATCAATCTGAGGAATTGGGTACCTATTCTTAATAGTTTTCTTATTCAAAATTTGTAGTCAATACACATTCATAAGGTACCATCCTTTTTCTTTACCAAAACTACAGATGAGGAAAAGGAGATTTACTCAGTCTAATGTGCCCCATGGCAAGAAACTCTTTTATTGTTTTTTCGATTTCATCTTTCAGCCGTTTTGGGTGTCTGTAAGGAGTGATCATCATAGGTTTTGCACCCTCCTCCAATTCTATTATGTGCTCAATCCCCCTGTCTAGAGGTCTTCCAGGTGGAATGTCACTGAACACCTTCCCATGTTTAATCCTCAACTCCTATATGTCTGGATGATAATCTGATTTTTTCTTCCCTCCCTATGATGGCATTAGTATAACATGTTGTTTCCCACTCAACTATGTCATGGTGCATGAGTCTCTCCATCCTCCTAAAAGATATCATCCTGAAACTGCTATCTTTGATGGCTTTCAGCACATGAGTCTTCCCATCAACTTTGAATCTCATCTCCATCTCCCGAAGGTTAAGGGTAAATTCTCCTATGTCATGAAGCCATTTCATTCCCAAAACCATATCAGTATCTCCCATATTTACTACATAAAAATTTGCCTTGAATTCAAAATTATTCAAGTGCATGGGGAGGTTTGAAATCATCTTGTCACACTTAAGAGTGTAGCCATCAACAACCTTCACTCTTATGCCTTCAAATTCCTCTATCCGAATCCCATGCCTCTTGACCAACCTAGCATCGATGAAATTATGCGTGGCACCTGTATCAAGCAGAGTAATGATCTTCTGTCCAGCTAAGATCCCACACATCCTAAATGATCCCTCTCGTTGTATGCTAGTGAGACGTGCCTCTTGAAGCTTTGCTTCCTCTTCATTTTCAGCCTCATTTTTGTGCTTCTCTACTTCATGTTCAAGATTTTCTACCTCGAATTCCTCTTGATCAGATTGTTGGTCTGATTTTTTAGACTCAGAATCCTCATAGAATGCCCACATTATTCGGTTAGCTTTGCCCTTAGGCCTCAAAGGACAGTCATGGTTTGCATCATAGGGACCCTTACAGTAGAAACACAACTTTTTCTTTCGTAAATCATTGAATGTCTCACGATCTAAGGGTGTTATTGATTTCCCCTTTGAGTCTGAATTTTCCTTTTTCTTAGGAAATGTCTTGTTGTCCTTGAATGAAGAAGATCCCTAGATGATAACTTGCTTTGAGGAGCTGCAAGTTCCATACTTCTAGCCTTTTTCATTTCCTCTCGCAGTGTCGGGGATCAAAAGCTTTTATCCATCCTTTCAAAGGTTTCAATAATCCTTCAATAAAAATAACCACCAATCTCCTCTCTGATATGTTGGAGACCATTACCGACAATTTCTGAAAATCACTAATATAATTCTCTACACCTCCAGTCTGCTTAAGCTGAGCCAAGTCCCTAAAGTATGTCTCAGGATCCTTCTTATCAAAGCGTTCAATCAACCTATCAACGAACTCCTGATAAAAATTGATGTGGTTATGTTGTAACGTGTCCAACCCATGATACCACCATTCATGAGCTGCACCTTCCAAATGAAAAGTGGCATACTTAATTGCATCCTCCTCTGTCATGGGTCGAAGATTCAGGAGAGTGTCTAGCTTGTGAATCCAATACTGAGTTGTAACCTTCCCACTGCCATCAAACATGGGTAATGTGACTCTGCTGGTGGCATGCATTAGATCATTGTTTTGGTTTCTCGGCCTCCTATCCTTCCTGGATCTGTAATTCTCTCTCCTCTGACTCAAAATCTGTCAAAGCTCATGTGTTCTCTCACCTATGGTGTCAACAACCCACTCATTTTCACTACCATAAGAGTATCCACGAACATTTCTTCTCCCTCTTCTTTTGCATGTCCCTCTTCTGTTTCATTTCTCATAAAGGCAAGATGTGTAGGCCTATCTGAGGTACAAGTGGGTGCTCTCAGTGCCCCTGGAGTCCCAACTACACTCCTATTATCATCTGGTTCAGGATTTTGTCTCCCATGAGGTTTCATTTGTTGTAACATAGTAATGAGTTCCCTCAAATAATTTACAACCTTTTGTTTCCATGTTGCCATATTTCTAAAAATATCTCTTGCTTCCATGTCTTCAATGTTCCGTCCATTCCTTGGGGGTTCCATCTCTACTGTCACCCATTGTGTCCTGCTGAATATCAAAATTCTGATTTATCTGTAATAAAGCCCTCATGTGAGTATAATACCTATGAGGACCAACTTCAAGTGGCTACATGTGAAGCTTTTAACTCTCCAAGATGGGAGGATTAATTCTTTGATACCACTGTAGTATCCCTTGTAAGTTCTGATATGAATTTGACTTCAAGGAATATCATCAAACACTTCTGATGCAAACTTTAAGCTTGTTGGTCTGAGATTACAGTCTGATGGTATGCTTGAAAAGTAATGATAAAATGCTTCCAATGCTTATGAGTCAACACTACAATATTTAAATTATCATCTAGATGCATATATGACTTCTTTTAATCATTTCCCATGCACATATATGACTTCTAAAAACAAACTATTCACCTACAACCAAGTGGCATTTTGTCATACAATTGACATGCAAGTTATGAAGTGCAATTGAACAAGTACTACAATGAATATGTACCCAACAACTTGTATCTCCATTGATTTAGATTGCAAGACTCAAATCCATGCCCAAGTCTGATTGCAAAATGCTTCTACAACAACATGCTAGGAATCAAACTATGATGATGCATTAACCCCCATTTACAATGCCAAATGATGTCTGAAAATTCCATATTTTATTTCCCGCTTATACAATCACTTTTTCAATAAACAAAAGACAACCCAGTTCATAGAAAGTGATTACATATCTAATTCCAACATACCCATTTTCTGAATTTGACTTTCCCAGGTCTGATAATGAAAAAGTAGCACGAAATGGCCATGCTCTGGCTGGAGATCATATGGCTGTCTGCAAAAACAAATGGTACGGCCCTTGGAAAAGTGTGTGATGATCATATAATGCAGCCCTTGTCAAAATCTGCTTCTATGATGAAGTATATGTCTGAAACCCTGGAAATACTTCTCAAATCTACAAAAACTTGACTTTTGAATGAAGCCAACTGTTAAGCAATCTTCAGCTGATAGTCTCACAACCTCAGAATGTTGATACACTGAAGGAGATACGATCTCTAATTATTGAAATCTCTGGAAAATGTAGAAATCCTCGTTTCTCTTCTCCAATGCCAATAGAAAACGTGAGATGAGTTATCAAAAATGCATAATAGAATCGGCTCCAACTTTCCTAGCTCCTTTATATATTTCTTCAAGAATTCAATTCCTCTATTTTTCCCCTTTAATTTCATTATAATATTTGCACTTTGGACATTATAATATATCCTTGAAATTGGCACCCCAGACAATTAATTAAATGGCCCCCTTTTTAATGATGAAATGACCCTCAAGCATAAAGTGCAAATATGAAGTTATATTATAACATTAAAATATTAATTATTATTAAAGTGGCCTTTAATAATAATTAAACATCATAACTCAAGAAAAACACCTTATTTTTCCAAGCCAACTGAATACTGGAATCAACACTATCGAATGTCCCATTCAGGTGCCCTGCTATAAATAGTAATCCTGACTGAATGACTTACTATAAATAGTAAGTATAAGAAAATGAGTCTTGAAACCCTTGCAAAGGCCAAACCACGAGACTTATTGAACTCGGAGAAGAAGTAAACCATATTTTGACTATGTTTCGTCATAAAACACCCTCTATCCAATCCCATTATCCTACGAGGATCGATTAATAGGCTAATCTTATCGATAACTAGGTGTCTAGTCAGAAGGGGACATTACGGGAAACTTAAGGAAGAGGCGAAGCTTTCACGAGATGGGTTCTCTAGATCATATGGTTCAACTCTATCATCTTCGATGCTTTTCTTGAACTAATCAAATTCGAACTTCTTCATTTGATCCACTTTCATTCTCATGTGATCTCTTCTTCTCACTTCGTGATCATCATCATAGTTCACCCAATAATCCTCAACTTATGGCACATGATGCAAGTCGGGCATGTGGAATAGATCAAGGGTTCTTAGGATGTTAAAGATATCCCTTGAAGTATAAGAAAAGAGATTCAAATAAGAGAAAGAGGCCTCCAAATTGGATGCATCGATGAGATATTTGTAAGAGAATATTCCTAAGGAGATGGGGAAAATTATACCTTTTTCTTCATGATTTTGAGATTCCCATTGACTTGTTAGTTGGATGCGAGTTTTAACATGACAATATTTTCACTTAAGTACTGAGGGAGATTTCGTGGAGTGAAGTCAAATCCGGATACCTTGATGTATGAGAAGGTAGATAACTATGTGAAAAAGGCTTCGTATTTATGAATCAATGAGGCAACTTGCGAGGACAACTTGAGCTCAAGTTTTCCTTTGAGTAGTCTTACCGCATACATGGTGAATGCATCATTCACCCTGGAAAATTAATGATTACGTTCCTTCAAAATTAGTTGTGGTTATTTCTCATAGGCGGATGCCTTTTGAGAGATGTTTTGTGCAAACCCACATACATCTAGTACTAGCAAAAGCATATAGTAGATACGATGTCATGGAAAACTTCCTTGTGGTCGAGAGCCGGAGAAATTGGAAGTGGAAGTTTCACCGATGATTTAGCCCCAATCAACCATTTTTTCCTCTTCAATTGTGATGATGAACAATGTCATCCAGTCATGAAACTCTTTGGTTTTTTCCTCTCCCATCACCTTGCCTCAAAAATGATGGCATCTAAGTATCCTTCTTGAAATTTGTGTTAGGGACCATGACTTATGGGAAGGATTTCTAACTTTCTTTAACCAAGACCCCAATCCAAGGCCCCACGAGATAAGAGTCTTTCTTTTGCCATTCAACTCTCTAAACTCCTTTGGGATGAAAACCATGTTCCCCCAAGTTGGAATCTACCTACTATACAATATCCCCTTGGGTGTGAGTACTACCATGATCGAGCCATCATCTGCTCATATGATTCTTGTGTCTAGTTTGTATTTCTAAGAATAATCCATGACCAATTTTTTTCTCTCTGGATGGATAGAGGATGACCACATGTGGCATACAAACCACTTGTATATATCTTGTCTTCACAGAGTCTCTCGAGGTCTCGCAAGCATCCAACTTTTCGGTCTTAGAAATCCATGTGAGCAACATCATTGTCACCCACTTCTGGATACTCATATGAGAGAGATGAAATGAGCTCCAAACTAGCAAATTTGAACTTCATTGTAGCAAAAATCAATTAGGTGAGAGAAAAAGATGAAGATAGACACTTTCTGCACCTAAAATAGACACTTTCTATTTTTAGTAAGTAGGAATCTGGACTTTTTTTGCATTTTTGTTTTTTTCTATTTTTTTGCTATCTCGAGATTCTTAACATACTATGTACATTTTTCCTTTGGGTAATTTTGATGATCTTTGCCAATTTTTATTTTTAGAAAGTTTTTTTTTTTTTTTTGCTTTTTAGCCTACTTTGTCTTCACTATTGAATTCTAAGTGCATTGTCTTTAGAAGATTTTCTTTTTCAAATTGTTTTTATATATAGTAAGTATAAAGACTATATACTTACTATTTTTAGAAGTGTCACTTCCCCTATCGGTTGAAGATGAAAACAAATTTTTTGGAATAGGCTTGCTCCTTGGATCACGTGGTTGAAATTTTGTCACAAACCACCCACCAGAATGATGGGGAATCAAAAAACGTAATTCTAGGGCACAAAATGAGGGTTTTCGCTATAAAAAATCTAGAGCATAAGAGGTTTTATTATTATATAATTTTTGAAGGCGCTTGAATCATGGAGTTCTTTAAGAAACTTTCGTGTAGAATGGACCATTGATTTGGAAGTTATTAGAAAATTTTCTTTTTAGCTATTATGGCTGGCTTGAAAGAATTTTTTAGTTATTTTGGTAAATTCATAGGTTAGCTTGAGCTTTGGGATGTCTCCAATGGCTACCTAGGTCGAACTATAAAAATAATGGAGAACAAAAGGCAAACAGGGCTTTTTAAAAGGTAAAAAATGGACTATTTTTGAGTCATGGAAGCTTGCTTTACTTTACATTTTTGAAAGTAAAAGGGGGTGAACTTTTTGTCCCAATTTTCCTAGGATAGTTGGGATAGTAGGTGCTGAGAAAAAATTGCCCGCATTCCCGTGCCCGACATGCGGCTAGTTGATAGGCGGGCATGGAAGATGAGGGAGGAATATTTTAGCTCACGACGGACAAGTTAGGGGTCACATGTATGACTAGAGAGAGGGATAGGTGTGGGACACATTTTACTCTTCCAATTTTCTGAATAGTTTGGACAAGAGGTTCATAAAAGTGTGCCCTAGGCTTGGGAGGCTCCATACTTAGTCAATTTTATGAAATTTGGCACTTGGAAGCACTTGGAATCATTTAGCACCTGATGGAGAGGAATCGGGTCACATGAGGGGTCTAAGGGCTTTAGTTAGGGGTAGGGCACATTTTATTTTCTCTGCTATCCTATAAAATTGTGATAGTTGGGACAGCTTAAGATAGTTGGGACACCAAAATCCGCAATGTCCCAAACTATGAAATTTTCTAACTCGCTTTGAAACATGAATCAAACTTTCTTGGAGTTATAGGGGTTCTTTTTGGTGAATTTTTACATGAATTTGATCGAAAAGACTATTTTGAGAACAATGGAGTGATTTTCAAGACCTAGTTCTACCTCCTTCTCAAGAAAATGTTTCTTTTGCATTTTGGCCCATGAGTTGAGTCTACACAAATTGCTCAAAGCACAAAGAATATCTTAGGTGTTGTGAATGACTTGATTCCTCCATCTTGTAGAGAATTGAAATATATTTTTGACAAGTATATTATTTTCCTCTTGACTCATCCCTGGAGCTCTCTAATCTTCTATTGAGTATTAGGTATTTTTTTGTACTTTAATTTCCTTAGGCCTCCAAGACTCACTTTCACTTTTTGGTCCCAACACCAAACTTTCCAAAAATTCCCTAAACCTATCCCAATGCATTTTAGACTCTTCAATAACATCCTCATATTACTTTAGGCTTCTTGATCAACTTCGGAGGATGCGTACCTGTTCGAGAAGGCTAGGGAATAGCCTTTCTAGGCCTGGTGCAAATTTCCACTCTTAACGACATTTCACTTGATGAACCGGGTGACCTTTTGAACATATGGTAGAAACTTGGAAAGGTTTGACATCACATTATTAATCTATACAAAGATAGAGGGGACATGACTCGAGTATCGATGTAATCCGAAGGATGACTCGATTAGAAAAAATTTCTACACTAGGGTATGATTGTCATGCTTTCCCCTTGATTTTGATATTGCAAAAATGCATGACAACAGGTTTAAGAAAAGGGATCATCTTAAATTGTTTGTGAATACAACATGAAACAATCAACTTCATTTACCTAACCAAATATATTGAAATACGACTAAGTTTGGAATTAGTCAAACATGCAAAAGTACAACTACGTAAGAAATAGTACATTTCATCAATATGAAACAATATGGTATACATCATGGAAACAATGAAATAATGCATTCCATTCATAACAATATTACTGATATATTCTATAAAATTACATTGCTTTTAGATAACATGCTAATAAGAAGACACAAGTGTCGTTGTACTTCTCCTTGTTTGGGTACCTGCAACCACCACAGGGTTAGTCCTAGAACTGGTATGGAAATCCCCTACACTCAAGCATAAATCCACACATTCATCATTTCGAACAATTTCAAACAAAGAGTAGAGAGAGGTAGAGATAGGGAGAGAGAAGAAGAGAGTTCGTTTCTCATGCATTCACACTTTCACATTCATTTGCACTTTACGTTTTTGGTTCTAAAGAGAGAAAGGATGAGAGAGAAGGTTAAGAGACATTTTATTTTCCATTCACAATGTCATAACCATTTTCATTTCATGTCCATTTTCATTTCATTTCAAACCAATTTACATTTTCCAATTCATTTACATTTTCAAAATCAACCAAAGTATCATAGTCATTTCTAGAGAGAGGAGGAAGGAAAGAGAAAAACATGATACATTTAAAATACATTCATACAAGATGAAATATTGAATAATAGTCTACATAGAAATGTGACGATATTAAAAATGTTTCACGCGTGGTTAGAAGTCAAACGGACCCTTAGAAGGAGTTTCTAGCTAAAGTAGCAAGTTGATAAAACTGCCCAAAATAACACAAGTGCTTACAAAATGGGTCCCGAAAACCCTCATCTTGAGTTAAAGAACAAATTTTGATGATTCCCACTTATTCCCCAATATACAAAGACTTCATTACATTTGGGAGAAGTTTAATACGACGAAAAATTCTCAAGTTACAAGAGTATCTCCTGGAGTTGATAATCGTAAACGCAACTAAAATTTCTTGTCACCTAATGGCGGAAGGCCTCAAAACCCACTTTCAAAACTAATTCCTGATAGTGTTTTTGCATAAGTGAGAGTTGGTTCTGATTATCCTATTGGAATTTTAGAGGTAGGTGGTAGTAGTTGTATGTTTTCTCGAATGAAGAAGCATCTCGCAAGCTTTGAACAGATCGATCGAATTTATAAAATTGAGGACATCACCACAAATGGTTGATATACTAATATGGGCTATGAGACTCGACTCGAGAAGGCATTAAAGAGTTTAAACAACTAATTTAAGTTTCCCCACGGTTTCCTATGTTACCAAGGATCAAATTAGTTCTAGATTCATGGTATATTTGGCTATGGCACTACAAGCTCGCAATTTGTGAGGCCATTTTTTTTATGTTTTGAAGGTTTTGGGTAGGGTAAAAGTTGTAACATTCATTCTAGATGAATTTTCTATGATCAATAATATAGAAACCCATCTACATAGTATGTCATTCTATGTATGCACTTCCCAAGGCCAATTTTTCTATGTTTTGAAGGTTTTAGGTAGGTTAAAAGTTGTAACATTAGTTCTTGATGATTTTTCTATAATCCATAATATAGAAACCCAACCACATAAAACACGATAGAGTGCATAATTTAAATGCAAGAAGGGGAAAACCATACCTATTTCACTTAATTCATCCTCACTGCATTGGTGAGACCAAAATATCTTGGAGCATTTCATCAAACAAAATCTTGCTCCTTTCACCCAACCCGCATTTGAAAAATAACAACAAACAAGAATCCTCTTTAACTAGCATTTGGCGGGTTTCAATAATTTGTTCTGAAGCCTTACAAATAATCCATTTTTTTGTAAACAACATTGTTGACCAAGATCACAATGAAATTTTCCAAATGGTTTGCGTGCCTTACGCAAGCTTCCTTAGCTTTGAAGCAGGCACGTGTTGGGCATATATCTAGCAAAAGGTTAACAAAGTCTAGCTTTCCCTAACCCATCTGCATTTGTTTAAAATTTTATAGAACCTTCTTAACTAATCCATTTTTAACATACATAACAACCACGACACTTCATGAGATGACATCTGGTCGATGCATTTATTTGAAAAGCCTCACTTCCCCAACATTTTATGTGCATATCCTTGATATGCTTCCACATTTTGAATGTTTTATGTACTTGTTAATGCATTTTGAATGTTTGCTTGTTAATGCATTCACAGCAACACCCTCACCTATCACAATGCTTCTCTAAGCTCTAATTTTGACTATGGTAGGGAGGATGTTGGCAGAGGGCGTGGAGTTTGGCTTTATCCTGTCAATTGCCTTTGATTAAAAGTTTCCAATGTGTTAAAAACAATCCCGTTTTTTTACAACACCTTTCCTATTAGTGAAGGCATCACATCTGACAAAGATCCCTTCCTTAAACACCTGGCAGGAGTCCACACCCATTTGGAAGCCTCCCCCTTGACACAGGATGGCATGATGGTGGCAAGGTTGATGGAATCTGACACCTACATCTAGAAAATGCCAAGATGAAGACCACATTCCCTTGGGCACCCAAAAACACAAACCACTCATGCCTGTGAAAAGCAACATTCCACACTTTTCACTAAAATACAGCAAAAATAAGACATACCAAGAAAAAATATCCACTTCCAAACTTAGTCTCATGGAATAGAGAAATCACGGCTAGATGCATTTAGCTTGAAAAAAACTCCAAAATCCATTTCACCACAAAAACATGGTTCTAGACTCATTAATTTCTCTCTTTTTTTTTCATACATGCATGCCCAGAGAAAGGAATAATTACATTTTCCCATTTACCCAAAAATTTCCTTATTCTTGGCCGAGTTCGGAGCTCATCCCTTTAGATTGGAGATTATATTTGGCCTAGTTTTTATTTTGCATCACATCTAGGGGCTTTCAGGATCTTCTACGGCAAGGATATGTATCTCTACCTCACCTACCATTCCTCTGAGGCTATTGATTTTTTTACTATAGCGGGCACTCCCATTGTTGGTCTGTTAAAGACTCACGTCTTCTCAGCTCTCTTAGGATTGAGATGGATCATCTCCCACCTTATAGATACTCCCTTGATGCACCTTCCCACCTCCTATCGAGTAATTAGGATCTATACATAATTATCGAGAAGACATTTATAGGCAGTTCATCCAACATACTTGGATCAGCCCTCTGGATGGTCTCTGTCCTAAGATGGCTTTCTATGCTGCACATTTTCTTGAGATCACAAACGAGCTTATCACCAACCCGCATATATCTCTCGATACTAGGTATAAGCACTCTACATTTCCCTAGGGTAGTTTAAAGTGTGATCTCATAGGCTTCATGTGGAGGATCACCAGCTGGACCGCTCTGAGAGGATTTTCCAACTCTGTTCTCTCTAGGAGATCGAAATGGAAGATCACTTCATTTTCAGGTGTCCTATCTACTACGAGATCAGAGGGAGATTCCATTGCTTATTTTGGGAGCATCCGTCTTTTGCAGCTTTCTTCAAGCACCGTGATCAGTGATCTCTTGCTCTCTACTTATAGGAGGTTCTCAGGCTCCGAAATGAGACCCTTCAATCTCCTCCCATACGAGGATGCTACTCTAAAACTTACTTCTTTCTTTATGGTGCTACCCTTGGGGAGGAGCACCAAGTGGCACATTGATACCGGTTTGGATCCGTGGACCAGATTTGTCAGGACTCGGGGGACTACCTCCTAGTCCAAAAGTATTCATGATCACACTCGGTTAAGGGTCCTCTCTTAGAGGCCACGTCCATCTAGGAGAATGCAAAGGGCTCATTTCGTTTGCCCTTCTTCTAGATACCACCATTCCAATCTTCCCACAACTTCAGCTACAGGTAAAAAACATATTACCAACTACTTTCGGTCAGCATCAGATGTTAGGTGACAGTTTCAATGGTGGGATTCTCCCACCCTCCTCTTCAACTCCATCCATTTACACTATTCCGGTCATGGCGGCCTTTTCTTCTTCTTCTCCTTTCTTATCTCTCTTCTTCCCTCTTTTATTATTTGGACAACCCCTTCAGGCCTCCTTGTTGGCACCTCTTGCATTGTACTATTGTTGTCCCCAAGATTTCACCACGAAATCTAGGACTAACCCTTTTTAAAAAAATGTTCTTTTCAAGTAATGGGTTTGTTTTGTGTTTGTTTCACTTGCAGGTTGTCTTCAATACTTTTGAATATCTTCAAAGAATCATAAATCCAAATTTGAAAAATACCCACATGTTAAAACTCACTTTAAACCTTCGTTAGGTTTTTCTAGAGAATTTTATTTATTTATTTATAAATAAAGTTTTGTTTAAAAAATAAATTGTCTTTGTGATTAAACCCTACTAGGATTTTCACACCCGATGTTGCTTCCACCTCTCAATGGAGTGTTCACCAAGGAAGCATTTTTACTGACAAGCTAATTGGTAGGTTATTTTCAAAGCAATTGTCTTCGACTTCCAATAGTGTTTTTCATTTTTATTTATTTTGTGTTTTGGTGTTTTTTCTCTTGACAATCCCCGTAGCCTATTCATTCTTCCTGCCATACTTTTCCTAGCCCTAGGGTTTTGAAAATTTATCCAGTGTTTTTAATTGCTAATTAATTTTTCTAAAGGTGACTAGAGCTCAAGATTCCTTCAGGAGATTGCAAGAGGTTGCTTGATACAAAAAGGTGCAATAATGGGTTTTATGAAAATAAGAAAAATACGCCACTAATGTTTAGAGCTTGAGAAAATATGCACTTTAAAAAAAAAGGAAACCTAAAATGGAACCACGGAGTGAAAGTTATGGTACTTGCAAGATTTTGTTGCTACATCTTCCCAGACCCTTTCTAAAAATGAAAAAAATTATCCTTACTTGTGTTTTCTTCACCAAAAATCCAAAAATGGAAAGAAATGCAGTCTTCATGTCAGTCACAATTTTCAAAGCTACCCTTCAACTTGAATGTCCATGCCAAATATGGGAAGTCAAATCCAAAGCAAGTCACACTTTTTGCTCCTGCTACTTATTATATTTTCCCTCAAAAGAAACTTAAGTGAAAAGTGAAGAATTAGACCCTAGCAGGCAGGGTAAAATTTTACCTACCTGCTTGCTTATGTTTTTCCCTCAAAAGCAACTTAAGTGAAAAGTGAAGAATTAGACCCTAGCAGGTAGGGTAAAATTTTACCTTTCTGTTGCTTATGTTTTTCCCTCAAAAGCAACTTAAGTGAAAAGCGGAGAATTAGACTCTAGCATGCAGGGTAAAATTTTGCCTACATATTACTTATGTTTTTCCCTCAAAAGCAACTTAAGTGAAAAGTGGAAAATTGGACCCTAGCAGGAAGGGTAAAATTTTACCTACCTGCCCCTCATATTTTTCCCTTGGCTTATAGCCAAAAAGTGCGACCCATCCTTGCATTATTAATTGCCTAAAAGCTGATTTTATTTATTTATTTATAGCTAAGGTTGGTGCCAAATACGAGAGTAAAAGCACATCTTATTATTAGCAATTGCTAAAAATAAGAAAAGGTAATTGGTAAAATTAGCATGCAGTTGCTTATATAAACAATGGATGCCATAAGGAAAGGGAAATTAATTCTTTTGTGTGGAGTTTTGCCCTGGAGGATATTGGCGCCAAAGGTAGAGGTTGTGGGCATTAATAAATATTTTTAATTACCGAGAAGCATCTAGTTTTGGTTCTTAGTTTTGGAAATGCTTTCTTTTTATTATTCTGGCTATCTACATGTTGATGTGAGTGCATGGCGAATAAAATAATATTTTAGGCTTGTTTGGCATGCAAGAAAGGTCTAAAAATTGAGGGCGGTGGGATTTATAATCAATCTCGGTGAAAAAATTAGATATTCATGCTATGGACTGCATACTTGTCTGAATTATTTGTAGGAATACTTCATTTATGCCCATATTGGTGAAGAAAGTAAAATTCAATGTCTGATACATTGAATATATCTTCATAATCAAAAGAAGAAATATATCCAAATTCTCGTAATTATAAAGGCTTTCAATAAAGATTCATTCTCTTGTTTCTAACACAGCCCATGTAGAAGTCATTGCATGGAAAATTCCTTTCAAGAGCTTTTGCATGTGCTCCCAATATTCCAGTTGAAGCCTTCATTGAATTTACTTATATTTTCCTACACTCGAAGTGCTTTCTAGAATTTAAAATTACTCATATGTAATTAAAAATAAAAGGTGATGATTTGTGTTTGAATTTTTTATAGCAAGCATCTTATTAGTGCACGTATTGGAGAAAAACTGCACGTGCTAGAGAAGAAATGTGAAAGCTTTAAGGATAAGAGGGAAGATAGGTCGAGGCAAAGACCCATAAGAAAATCACATCATTTGCTTCCAAATCTAGTTTGGTGAGAATCAAAGAAAGATATTCAACAACATATGGGAGAAAGGTTTGAAAGGTTTTCCCAAGGACAAGTGAGGTTGACTGATATAATGGCATGGTTGGTCGATAACATGCATCCGGGAATTTCTTCAAGGGAATACAACAATCTTCAACCACCAAGATCCCTGATGGATCCTACAACTAGGCCTTTTCAACCTACCTTCGTCCCAATGGAAGGAATTATTTTGGAGGTAGAAATACAACATTCTATGGAAAACAACATTACTTCTAGCTATGACAAGTATAGGGCTCTTCCAATGAGATTCATGATCACCTCTAGAGTTTATAGGAGTGAACAAAGCTAGAGCGAGGCTTGAACCAAGGTCTCAGGCACCACAAAGGGATCTTCAACATGCCTTGAGAAAGTAAGAGGAGAAGAGTTTTCAAATTACAATGGTGGAGTAGGAATAATATTCAAGTTTCAAGTAATGGAGAGAGAACTACCCATGGAGGAATCTACCATTCCAAAGGAAAATGGAAAATATGTTCTAGCCAAAGAGGAAAATAATTCTCCCTTTGTGATGAGGAAAGAGGAAGAAATCATTAAACAAGAGCAAAGGAAGCCCAATATGTAGCTTGAAGTTAAATATTTTTTGATAATAGATGATGTTTTATTGATTTCCATTGGATCCATGTGGCTGAAAAATGGTGAAAAAAAAAAAGGGCATTCCTAGTTAATGTGAAGAGCTCAAGATAGATGCACATATACCATCCTTCAAACTACCAAAGAATGAGCCATTGATTGATTTTCATAATATCTTTGGGGAGCAACATGTATTTGAAGGAAAACCATATTTGGAAGAGGTTTATGGGGTTGAGTTTTAGGATGACCTTGTTGAGAGGCATGACCTTAAACAGGGGCCTCATCGGATATTTATGTTATTTTTAGTCTATTGGAACTTACATATCAACAACAAATGGTAAGCAATTTGATTTATTGCATCACCCTCACACTATGTCCTTACAATGTTTTGATCGTCATGAGAATTATTCTAACAATGATGAAAAGATGAAGGGTGTCAAGATCAAGAACACAACTTGCACTGTGGGCATGTAGCTTCTTCCAATCAAATCTAAGATTGTTTTGGCATGGGGATTCCGGATGATCTTTTGAGGATCAAGGTAAATGTCTCTGTTAAGTTCCCCATCTCTTGCACTTGGAATGTAAGGAAATTTAGGAGGATGCATATAAAGCTTGTTGTGCATTCTAACAACATGGTGAAGGATGTTGTCATAAATGTTTGTGTTGTTATCAACATTTCCCGTTTGCCAAATACCTTGCTTGCTGCCACATGAAAGAAAATAGTCATGAAATGGTATAAATATAAGTTTATTAAAGCATTTTCAATCATTTTTGGCTTTTTCTAGCCCCCATATCATTAACACCGTGATATTTCACAAGGAAATTTCAGTTTGATGCTTTTTGTACCCTTTGTTCATTTGTTTTCTGCAATAGTTCCAACTCCCTATCCATTTTTTGATAGTCGGAGATGAGTATCCAACCATGAGGTTGAAGAGTGTCCAATCTATTATCATCATTGATTTGTTTTAAGTTGTGAAAGGAAGAATCCCAAGCATTATCCTTCTAATTTTGGGGGAGAAATGATGTAGAGCCTAATTCATCTCAAGCATTTACAAATGTTTAAATTAAATTCAAAAGTTAGACTAAGGCTACTTCGTCTCCAAAATGAACTTCCTTCTCTAGATCATAAGTTTCTCTCCACATGAATTTGGTTTGATTTTAACCTTGATGCCCTTAATTATAGCACAAACCCTATTATTTATCTCATTCAAGGCTCTTTTCAACTAATAAATTGAATCAAGACAATCCCAAAGATCGAGAACTTACCTTCTTGAAAATTTGTCTCTTTATGCTTCTTGGGCAACTTGTCACCTCACGATCCTAGTTATAACCAATGGTTCTTACCCAACAAAAATTGATGGCACTTTCTAGTAACCTTTAAGGATTTCAATATGTACCTTAAGTTTCAATTCTTGATTCCTTTATTTGATCTTGTGATCACTTGAGACTCTTCACTTTTTCTTTTTGCTTTACTAGCCCTGTTGGATTGTATCCTCACTCATATCTTCAAATGCTTGAGGTTTCTTACTTCATTATCAATAGTTTTTGTCACCCATTTTAGGGTACTTCTTGCATGCAGATGTCTCAAAATATGACTAGAATTCTTAGTGTAAATTCTAGTTCATTTTATATGTGTAGTCTCACCTTCTCAAAAACTAACTAGGTTTGTCTCATGACTTATTCTTAGCTAGTTCTCTACTCACCTTCTCTATGTACTATGCAAATTGTCATTAATACCTTGAAATTGCACCACACTTTGTCATTTATTCTTCTTTTATCTTGTTTAGGGTTAGGTGGAGATTTTTTTCATAGTTTTAAGCCCCATCACTATGTGTAAGGTCCTCAAATTCCCTATTTCCTCATAACCCTAACTTATATGGCAACATCACAGGATGTAGCATTTGATTTGGAAAAAAAAATTGAAGTGATTTTAGTCCTTTAAGACCTCTCTTCTCCTTAAATCCATCTTCTTCTCTTGTTCTAGCTCTGCGTAGATGGTTTTCCAGTCTCCATTACACTCTCTCTTTCCTATCCCTCTTCCCTTAGTCTTCTCTTCTTGTATGAATGTACACCACTATCATTTCATCCATTCTATCTTATGAAACCGAGGACAAGAGATGATTTGAACTCTAAGAGGTTCAACATATGCATGAGGCTAATGTCTAGATACTATTTATTTCAATTTCTAGGCCTCGGGTAAATAGATTCAACTCTCCACTATCCTTCTTGGTCTAAACCCTAAGATGGTTTCTAAAGAGACCGAAGTAGAAGTTTTTTTGTTTATAGCATCAACTCGTGAACAAGGTCATGCTTCAAACCATCTCCCAAGAGATCTACGCACGTGTCCTTAAGCATATCCTCTTAATAGTATAGTCTCTACCTTCCCTTAAGTGTAAAATAAAACCATCTCATGGTTCCCTTACCTTACCTCCACGTCACATATTCTCAATCATCAAAGGATTTGTCAAACAAACATGGTTTCTAACTATTGTGCAAACCCTATAGACTCTCTGAGACATGATTAAACCCACTTTAATCTCGTGTCAATCTAGTTCCTCTCCATACATGGTGCCTTTGTATTTGGATTGTCTATGATTTAGACATAGGTTACTCATGGTCCCGACTCCTAGTCATTGCAAACTTACTTTTCATGTAATGAAGTTTCTAAATATCCTTAAACACTATTTCAACCTCCCTTATTTTACTATCTCATTCCCTAAAACAACTATTCTTAGGATCTTCACCTATACTAGTCATCTAGAGCTTCATAGTCCATTACAGAGTTAGCACACATGCTTGTATCTAAACACAAGAATATGAATCCTTATAGAATCAATAAAACATGCATATTTTGATCATCTTACCATTCACAAACTTGTGGACATCACATGCATACATCATAATCCATCAAAATAATGTATAGGAACTTCTCCAAATTAAAATGCAAAAACCATAGCTAATTGTTCTAATTTTTGTGTACACAAAAAAATTGCATTCAACTATAAACCATTGTTTCCCCATATATGATTCCAATTCATTGCATGGCTCATAGAATGAATCTTGCATACAAAATAGTTAGCACATTTGAGAGTGTTGTGAAAGTGGAAGAGCTTATCCACGACTTGCATGCATATATGTCCAAACAGTCTAAAAATATTTCTAGAGTTCCAAAAATTGCAATTGGAGTGACTGATGGTAAAAAGCTTCTAAAATATGTTGATACAAGGTGGATTTCCATGTATGAACCTGCATGCAAATTTTTTGAAGAATATCCATCATTGACAGGTTTTATGTATAAATATCATAGAGAAGTTGACAAGGCAAAAAAAAATTTTGTACCGTTTAACATATTTGGAAACATTACTTACATTAAGTGGTATTCTTCCCATGTTGAAGGAAATAAATTGTTTGAGTAAATATGCTCAAGAGAGGTCCATATATATTTTTGATTCCATATACTTGATAAAAACGTATGTCAAACTTTAGATATTTTATCTCTGTCCCAAGACAGTTTTAAAGGGCATATATTTGAAATATTATCGGATATTAAGGTTCCTTATTGTTAATTGAAATTAAATATTAAGGATTATCTTTGTATCATTATTAATGAGAAGGAGATACTAGATGCATACTTTTCAAAAAGAGTTGATTTGATGGGAGTAGAAATTGAATAAGTTCTTATAACACATGTTTTATATGACACTTTTATTTTATATACACGGATGAAATTGAGAAATATTTCACAAAGCTTATCCACAAAAATTTGTGATCATTTTAAAAGGGATGATTTACTAGAGGCCATGGGAGTAGTGAATCCCATATTTTGGAACATTGTTGATGGTCATAGTGAAGGATTATTAAGGATTAAGCATTTCAGCAAATCTGTATAGATAAATGGAGTTGAAAGTAAAGGAATTTTGTAAAAATATTTTTCAACACATTTTGGAACTACTATGATTGATCAATATCGGTATGTAAATGAACCAATGAAAAATTGAGTTATCACAGGCTACGAAAAAACACTCAGTATCTAAGAACGTCTTGTAGGAAAATATTAGTGAATATTTTTCAATTATATGAACTTTTCCAAACGATGATTTTGGGATCAATGGAAGATGAGCAGGTCCTCAAGTGCATTATATTTTGTTAAATCAAAAACTTCAAAATGGATTGGATAAAAATCTAGAGACATGTTTGAGATTGTATTTTCACGTTATCCCATGGATCATAAGGAAATACATCCACGGGATAACGTGAAACATACAATCTCAAACATGTCTCCAAATTTTTATCCAATCATTTTCAAAGTTTTTATTTAACAAAAGATAATGCACTAAAGAACCATTCATCTTCCACTGATCCCAAAATAATCTTTTGAAAATTTCATATAATCAAAAATATTCACTAATATTTTCCTACAAGACGTTTTGGATACAATTTTTTTCCATAGCCTTGTGATAGCTCCATTTTCCATTGGTTCATTTAGATACCAATATTGATCAATCATTGTAAGTCCAAAATGTGTTGATTGAGATGTCAGTAAATCTTTTTACAAAATGCCTTTAATTTCAACTCCATTTATCTCATGCGAACTTGTTGAAATGCTTAATCAAAGCACTCATATATTTGAGAAATAGATTACTTACTAATTCTTCACTATGACCATCAACAATGTTCTAAAATATGGGATTCACTACTCCCATGGCCTCTAACAGATCATCCCTTTTAAAACGTTCAAAAAAAAATTCGAATAATATTTGTGAAATCTTTCTCAATTTCATCTGTGTATCAGAAATAACAATGTCATATAAAACACACGTTACAAGAACTTCTTCAATTTATTCTCCCATCAAATCAACTCTTTTTTGAAAAGTATGCATTGGTATCTCCTTCTCATTAATAATGATACAAATATAATCCTTAATATTAAATTTCAAATAGCAATTAGGATCCTTAATATATGTTAATATTTGTTAATTCTCAAATATAAACCCTTTAAAATTGTCTTGGGATAGGTATAAAATATCTAAAATTTGACATACATGTTTTCTCAACCGTATGAAATCAACAATATATATGGTCCTTTCTTGAGCATGTTTATTGAAACAATTGATTTTCTTCTACATAGACATAATACCATTTAATGTAAGTATTGTTTGTAAATCATTAAACAGTATAACAAATATTTTTCCTTGTCAACTTCTCTATGATATTATATATAAAACTTGCCAACAATGGATATTCTTCAAAACTTTTGCATGCAGGTCCATACATGGAAATACACCTTTACCAACAAATTTTAGAAGCTTTTTACTATCACGTCACTTCAATTGTAAACCTTTGGAACTCTAAAAAACTTTTCGGTTTGTTGGACATATATGCATGCAAGTCATGGATAAGCTCTTCAACTTTCACAACACTCTCAAATGTGCTAACTATTTTGTATGCAAGATTCATTCTATGAATCATGCAATGGATTGGAATCATATATGGGGCAACAGTGGTTTGTAGTCGAATGAAAAGACCATTTCTATTCAATTTCATTACTGATGCAACATTTTTACCAACACACACCAACTTAGTAGTGATAGTATAATCATCCATTCCAGTTATATCCCTCAAACTTGAAATAACCAACTTGTAAAGGTTCTTCGTTGTAATTTTCTATCATTTTATGGACTACTAATAAATGAGGTTTCCTTAGATGGTTCTCAAAAGTATAAACATGAATGCAAACCCATGATGTGTTGTCAACTATTGTGACCTCATCAATAAACAATGAGATAAATCGTGCATTTTTACTTTTATTTCAAATCCTCCTTCTCAATCATCGCTAGACAATTTTCCATTTCCCAAGCATTGTTGTCTAACCAATACTATTGTGGAATATTAGTGAATACATTTTTTGAAATAAAATTTTATAATCTAGAAATTAGAAATAGATCTACACTTTTTTATTGTGTTGTAAATAGTTAAGAATTGTATATTTTTGGCACGTAGATTAGTGTGAACAAATTTTCCTAACTGAGTTGTAATTGTTCTTGCTTTCTTGACTACATTTTGTATCTATGTCTCTATTCATTTTCATACTTTGATGCATAACTTACATGCATGCAAACTTTTACATTTTTCCATCTATGTGTTTGTTTTATTTTACAAATCTTTTTGCTTAACTAATACATATATTTTACCATAATGTTTCTCAATTGTGTGCAACTTGAGTTGCATTTTTGTTCCTTTCCAAGTTTCTATCTACAAATTGTACATTTACATTATGTTAGAGTGTCATTACCATTTTTCGGCTCTACCGGTTCCATTAATGGATACTTAGCTACCCATTTGAACTTAAAATACCTTCTAATAGTCCATCTACTTATCTTCTTTGCACAGATTTTTGTGATGTATTATCAACTGAAATAAGTGTTTGATCACTATTTGTACAAATATCTTCTATTTGGTGTATCTCATCATCAAGAATGTCATCCATTCTCTTTGTTTTCAAAGAATTGATAGTAGAATTTCCAGCTGAAGTTGGTGTTTGATGACAGGAAATGTCTTCTACTTGTTGCATATTGTAATCATGAAAGCAATTACAGTCCAATGTAGGCACATAATAAGTATTATCCTCAAGTGAAGGCTTTTCTTCTGCTTGTTTCATATCATAATCATGAATTTCGTCCAATGTAGGCACATAATAAGGATTGTCCTCAAGTGGATGCATGTCATCATCAATAATATTCTAAGGTGGTGATAAGTTATTGTGATTAATTATTTCATGTGCAATATCACAATCAATCGGTTCTACATAAGAAAGGTTTTTGAAATTTGTATTATTAAGTATATTATTACAATTTGTAATTTGAAAATAAATAAGAAGCTAATTATTTATTTAATACATAGTACTTGTATTTGGTGTGGATGTTGGTTGCATCTACATGACCCTTTTTGTGGATGGCTAAAATAAGATAAAAGATTCCCATTTTTTTATGATTGGCTCGCTAGGGCCACCGCATTTCGATTCTCATCCGAACCTAGGTGAGGTACGTGATTGTCTATTTTTTTCCATAGGCATTTGTATTGTTCGAGCGAGTGTTTGGATTAAATGAATGAGCATTTAGATTTTACAATCTCTAGTCGGGAGTTTGTGATATGTGGTCAAGTGTCTAGATTTTGCAATCAGGAATCTAGGATATGTGGCCGGGTGTCCGGACTCTATAGTATGTTATTGGAAATCTAGATCATGTGAGGGTGTATGGATTAAATGGTCGTGGATAGAATTTGCATTCATTAGACATGCGTATGGGATATGTGGTTAGGTGTCTAGACTTTGCGGTCGGGCTTCCGGGGATATGTGTTTAGGCATCTGGACACTTTTGGTAGGTGTCTGGACTTTGAAGTATGTTGTCAGGTGTCTAGATCATGTGGGGGCATTTGCAAAACACGGTTTGACATCTAGACTAAGTAGTCATGTGTTTGGACTATGTGGTCGACCATCAAACGCCTTTTATGAAAATGACTGATGGCATTTGAATTTGGCATATGCTTATATTTTTTATTAGTATATATTGGCGAATGCATGTAATTTATGTTTCAAGGTAGTGGTGATATACATTTGTAAATATGAATTTTTTAAACACTAGGCGATCCGACCCACAAAATTAACTTACATCCCAAAATTTTAGGAGAAATGTTGTTCCGTATGACTCCTCAAAATTGCCAAATGCAAATTTCAAAATTGTAAATATTCATGAATTAGAGAAAATTTGCCACTAAAATTTACTATGTTTTGTAATGAATTTAATGCTTTCCATCCTCCTTTAATTCTCTTTACCCTACATGTTTCCTACTCGATTTTGTTTTGAAATTCGACCCAAGTTATTTGCATTCTTCCACTACTTTCAATATTTTTTCCCCAAAAGCAAGCCAAATTGCTTCTTTTTTATTTTTCTTTTTCATGACTTTGGTTTTGCTAATGTTTATTTGTATTCTAACCTCTTGACAGAAGAGCTCAAGGCCCTCAAGATCTCTCTCATACTATGTGGTGCTTTTACAATTGGAATGAGGTTTTCTACATAGAGAATTAATTTTACTACATGGTTGGGTAAGTGAATGCCTCCTCTATCCATTTTCTATATCCACCCCCTCTCATAAGTGATTGAGGAGAGGGAGAAAATATATTAAATGAACTATGGGTTTAGAGGAATGCATGCCCTTGAATGATAAGAAAGGCTTTTATAGACTAATGAGAAAACTAAAACATCATTGAGTGCATTGAATTGAAAAGGTTACACAAAATGAAATTATATGGAAGGAGGAAAAATGAAGATATTGTCAGTCGATCATTTCAATATTTAATGAAAAAATTTGGGAATCTATGGGCTATAATTAAAATACGCGTTCTCTTTAAATATTTTAAGTTCTTCCTTTTATGGTTGTACATTTGAGCAATTATCTAGATAAAGAACCACCCATTTCATATCCTACATTTGCTTTAGTGTTAGTATGGAAACAAAATCTCTTCTACATCATATTCTCCCTTGTTTCCTCCATTATTGCATTAATATATTTAAGGAATACTCAATTTCAAGTGAATTGAGGGTCTACGCAAAATAAGAAGGAAAAGTTGAAAAATTCCCTTCCAGAATGCTTTTGGCAATAGGAACATCGTCATTCAAGACTTAATCATATTTGAGTTGCATGACCCTTTGAAAATTCAATTTTTTTAAGAACTAATCTCAAAACACACATTTCAAAAATATAATTTTCCTCTTGCACCAGATTGAAATTTTTTGGAAGATTGTTTTCATTTAATAGTTTAGTTATATAGAGTCTACATGTTAGCTCTGCCACTACATCAATTCTCCCCATAAATTTTAATTTCAAGGTAGAAATGTGTAATGTCTCCTTTTCAAAGCTAGTCATTATGGAAGATCAGATGACCACTCATCCTCTTGTGGGCATCAAGGAATGAGAAAATAGGGGAACTTGACATGGTTGTAAGTGATGTACCTTCATAATTAATTTTTTTTACTAATCATGGCATTAGAATGGTTTAACTAAGGGATGGAAGACTTGTCAAACAAAGCAAGGAGCATTTCTATTTCTTCATTATGAGGTTGGTCTTATTAAGTGAAGATTAAAAATACATTAGGAGGTCGGCCATGAAGGTGGGGCTTCTAATACATCATTGGCACCAAAGGAGGGGTACTTAAGGAAGTTTGAATGGAGAGGAGGATTATCATCTTTCATCTATTTTGACATTTACTTGGAGTGGAGCTAGTGTATCTTTTCTTCTTGCCATTGAAGGACGAAAACCTTCCTTGGTCACCTATTGAGGATGAAACCCTTCAATAGGATCACACTTGGGGACTTAAACCCTCATTTTTACATTGGTGGCTTCATACGGAGGTCAGAAGTGAGCTTTAAGGAGGATTTCATATTTATTTCTTCCCTTCTAACCCTAGGTGACTTTCTTGAGTGAAGGGTTTGATAACATCTAGGGTATCGTTATCACCAAAAAATAGCACTCTCTTATTTGGTTTACAATCGGTGTTTTTGGGTAACATGATATTTTCAAAATTTAGCTATAAGGATGATTTCATATTTATTTCTTCCCTTTTAAACCTAGGCGACTTTCTTGAGTGAAGGATTTGATATCATCTAGGGTATTGTTATACCCGAAAAACAACACCCTCGATTTGGTTTACAATCAGTGTTTTTAGGTAACATGATAGCATCTCCAAGTTGTGGGACTTGCTACTTGAGATGAACCTCCTGAGAAGGTTGGTTCCTTTACCTATTCTTAATGCTAAACTACCACTACAACAGAATCAAAGCTACATATTTCTAATATAACAATCCAAGGGACCAGGGGAAGAGAGAGATTCATAAAAGGGTAAAACCTAGCTAAGGGGAGGTGATAGCCAAGAAGAGGGGGAAATACACTCTCAATAAGGGAAAATTTGAAGGAAATGATGATGAAGAGGGCAAAGATGAGTGGCATAGATCAAAACAAAATCATTTAAACTTCCATTTTCACACAATGCACAACAGAAATAAACCCTACAAAGTGAGAAGACATACACAACATAACTAAAAATGTATGAAAAGGAAAGAGAATGTAATAAAACATAAGCTAGGGTAGATAATAGCCACTAAACATGAATTATATTGCATAGAAGATGCACAATTCATGACAGTGAAGGAGGAAGGCAAGAACACATTACAAGAGGTCCAAATTTAAGACATGTAACTCATGAACACTTAGGAAACACTCGAATGAATCCCTTGTATTCGAGGGAGTCCAACCTTTACAAAAGAGCCTTGTTTTACATTATATAGAAGATGGGAGAGAGAGAGAGAGGAGGGAAAAGAGGGGGAAATTCAGATTTTTCTTCTTATCACCAACAAGATGCTTTAAATGCCTACAAAACAACAATGTACTCTATCAAATCCATTCCCCCATGTCAAGTTGCTTATAGAAGAAGGAAAAATGCCATGTCTCATTAAATCCGGGTGGTTGAGTTGCATAAAACTACACATTAATGACTTGATTGTGTTTCCTTGTTTTCACCTACCAAATCCCACCAAAATCTAATATTGAAGATCCTAAACTATAGCCCACATCAATTGCTTTCCAATGATACCAATCATGCATGATTTGGAGCTCGAGTCAAAAAGATATGGGCATTTGAAGATATGCATTGTGGGAGAAACACACCAAATATGTGGCATCCTCTAATTGATCACGGAAATTTGAGAGTTTTCGCAAGCATTGGGTCTCCACCACGTGTCACATTACTATTTGCTATGAGGATTCGATAACAGATGGCCACTTTCCATTCATTCATGCAAGATGTAGATTAGATCCCAAGTCCCTAGAATCGGACATGTGGCACACTAAGATTGGAGCGGGAGTTGATGTCTCGAGGTGCATGCGCGGAAGTTGGGGTATGGAGAGCAAGATTGCAAAGGATGTAAGGGTGCATAAGAAACCTGCAAGTGTGTGATGGTACGCACGAGGATTGGGGAGAGGAGTGTATACTTGCAAAAACATGCAAAAGTGCAAACAAGACCCGAAGGCCCACCAAGGGAAGGCACGAAAGCACGGGTGGAAATGGCACATAAACAAGTATGTTAAGAGGAAAAAGGGGAGCGTAAAAGGAAGAGAGAGCACAAGGAATTGTGCAATAATCAAGGAGTAAAATACATGTGTGCAAGAGGCTTGTCGAGGACATGTAAAGATGCAAGGAAAACTCATGAGTATGTGTGAGAGCATGGGAAATGCTCGTGATAGAGAAAGAAACAAGTGTGCAAGGGAAGAAAACTTGTAAAATGGTAAAGGGAGGAATGTGAGCACACAAAACATGCACAAAAGAAAGAAAAGGAAAGGGGAGAAGCAAGGAAGCATGCGGTAGCACAAGAGATCTGTAACTATGAAAATTACACCAAGGAGAAGATGAAGTGCGCACAACCTCAAAACACATCCAAAACCGAATGGAATCGCAAGTTGCCCAATAATAGCCAATAGGGTTATTTTGGACATGTACTTCTAGACAATTTGAGTTGATCTTATTTTCTTCATATTTTATAAGGCCGAATCCGCAATTTGGTGATTTTGGAAAGGTTTATGAGCTATTTTCAGCCTTTGTTTATGGCTTCCCTACGATGTCATAAAATAAATTGCATTTGGGTGTAATATCTTATTTTATCTATTATTTTTATGTTGTTTGGATGGATAAATGTTGTCTTGCTTGAATTAATTATTTAGAAGTATTTTCAGTTGTTATTATCGCATGGTTGTATGATGATTGTAAGTTCATATACGGTATGTTGCGTTAAATTACTAATTATTGATTTCTCGAATAGGGTTAAAGTGTGTTTCTATTCATTTTAAGATTGATGCTTTTTGGTTGATTGTGTATTTTTCAAATTTGATTCATTTGGGGTTATGGCCAAACCTTTATTTTTCAGTTTTTACCTAGATAGGGACATTACTAAATGACCCTTCAAATGCACCGATTTTTCCCTTTGCATGAAGGTTTGCTAGATAATTCTTCGATAGACAATGGGAAGGAATTTGAAGTCTCATACTTTATGAAGAAGGATCTTCGATAGATAATGGGAAGGAAGCTACAATCTCATCCTTTATGAATGAATATCCTCCATGCAAGGATGTGTGTCAGAAACATCATCTTCACTCTTAGAGAGATGAATTATAGAACTACCTTTGGGATCTAAGGAATGCAATGCATTTTTGCAATGATGCTTCGGGCATGGATTTTTCACCAAAGACTTACAAATTCGAAATAATTTTGAGAGATTATTGTGCAGGAGGATATTTTTAGTGAGGATTTTTAAGTGAGGATTTTTTCATAATAGCATGAAATACTTTGCTTTCCCTAAACCAAATATTCCTAGATGGTATTTCCCTAGTTTGCAAGATCTGACTTCAACTTGTTGATTTCTTCTTCTTCTACCATCAAAGTGGTAATTGTTGATTTTCTTGTTGCAATTGTACATAATCCTCCATCAACTCTTTGACAACATTATATAATATGTAATGTCCCCTTTTTTGAACTAATCCAAAATAAAGGATTCTTTGCCTTTATTCTTTCTAATTTCCATAGGCAAGGGAAGATCGTGAATTATATTTCAGTTTTCTTCATTCATATTTATGTTTTATTTTTATATTTCCCATTCTTAGTGGGTCGATGGATTGGAGAGTTTTTAATAAGCTCAAAATAAAGAAATAAGCTATTAATGAGGTCAGCTGGGTTTTGTGGAATTTTAAAAGCAAAAAAAAAGATAAAAAGAAGATTTTGGAGTTCGGTCATGCATGATTGATCCTTAACGGCTAGAAAAGGATATAAAAAGAGATTAAGGGCTTCATTTGGGGCATCTACTTTTGGCTCATTTTACTCTAATTGGACTTTTGGGTTGATTGTTCATTGTTCTTCCACTCTTGGGTGGAAATCCAAGTGTGTGGATTCTAAGGATGGAAACCCTTCTTGTGGTTGGTTGGAGGATGAAAACCCTCCATCCTTGGTTGAAGCAAAGTCATATTGAAGACCTTTTTGCAGATTTGAATGCATTGTAGAAGACATCTACAAACATTTGCATGCATTTTAGAGCCTTTCCTAGTTAGAGAGACTAAGGTTCAAGGGTATTTGCATGAGGGCACAAGTTGCAAGTTTGATTTCATATTTTGATTTGGCATAATTTATAAGGCCGAAATCTCCATTTTGGTGAATTTTGGCAAAGGTTTACTATTTTTCCTAGCCCTTAGTTTTCGTTAGTCTGCTTCTATTCTAAATAATTAATTCCAGATATGAAATCAAACATTCCTTTAATATTTTGATATATTTATGATTTATAAATATTGTTGTGGCTAGATTAATTAGTTCATGGCATTTTTCATTGATTTGCATAGTAAAAAGTGGACTTGAATTCCTTAGGCAATTCATTTCCCTTGGAGATTACTGATTTTAGATTGGATTTCAGTTATTATTAATTTATCATGTGAATAATTAAAGGTGTTAGGAGATCAGGTCTGTTCGGGACAACCAGTTAACCCCTTTTTTCTAGATTCGGTCTCGAAAGGGATATTATAGCGGTATCGGGGCACGATCTTCAAAGGCCTAGGGTTTTAATGGAAGAAGGCAATAAGGGTTTTCTATACTACCAAAGAAGGAAGAAAGATGATCCAAGAGAAGAGGACAATATGGCCAATCAAAATCCTCAAGAAACCAAGTTCAATAAGTTTATTGTAGGTTAAGAGAGATTATCGGACACAATGGAATTCCTTGCCCTATCTCTTCAAAAGATGAATGAACCTAGGGTTCATAATAGAGGTGGTAGCTCATTTGGAGCTAATATTCCATGGTGAACTTTGGAATTAGACCATGGATCATCCATGAGGCCTACTTTATTTCTACAAGAAAAAGTTATTCCGGATGTTGAAACAAGGCCCTCTACCGGACAGAACATTGCCACAAGTTATGAAGAGTATATGGCTCTTCCAAGAGAGATTCGTGAAGTTATTTCACTTGCTAAATTCATTGGTGTGAGCAAGGGAAAGTCAAGGCCCAAGCCTAGGCCACAAGCTACACAAGAGGAAGAAGTAGGGTTGTGAGTAATGAAAGAATCCATCATGCATGTGGGAGAGGAAGAAATCATGGAGCTTGAGCCCATGAAGGATGAAGATTCATCCCTTACTCCCATTATTGTTTCAGAAAGTCAACATGATGAGGTAATTGTTAATCATTGTTTTCCTAATACTGATAATATTTCAAGGTGTGTGGTGTTGAGTTGTGGAGCTCAGTTACTTCATTTTAGTATGCAATTGGAACTTGTTAGAAAACACATTAACTGACATCGGTTAAGGGAAGACCGGCATCGATCAGGGAAGACCGACATTGTTAGGTTGTGGAGCTTGTGTTTCATGTGTGAAAGTGTTGAAGATCGTAAGAAGACTAACCAAGAGTATTGTACACTTTTCATGTATCCTCACCGAGGTTCGAGGCTGGGCCGGACCCAGCGGGGTCCGGGGTGCAACCCCAAAGAGCGAGGATTCGAGCACACCCTTGAGAAAAAAATTGGCCTTAAAACGTGCCCAATATACCAGGAAACGTGTTTTTCTCATATGGGCGGGATTTTGTCCCATAGGTTTATGGGATGGTTTTTGCCCATGGTTTTGATACCCACGGTTTTGTAAAACTACTTAAGCAATTGTCTACTTATATGGTTTTATGCATATGGTAGTTATATAGTAACATTGTAGATGTGTTTTGAATTCGGGTGTGAATTTTGTAGAGTTTGTTGAGCATAGCTCCAAATAGATATGGGTATTGTATTGAGAGAGTGGTGGCTTGTAATAAAATCTGAGCAAGTGATTCTTGGTGGACGTAGCCCAAATTGGGTGAACCATGTTAAATATTGTCTCTTTGTGTTATGTTATTTTATTCTGCACTTTTATTTGAGATCTGTAATATTTTCTGCATATTAGTTTCTACTGTTGCGATTCTGTGAGGGATTATTCCACATATTTTATCCCTTATTTCCTAACAAACATTGGTCAAGGGCAAGTAGGAACTAGCGAAGGTTAGGAAGATTCGGGCGTCGGTTACCTATGCGACAAAGTTTTAATTAACTCTCGGGAATTATATTTATTTTTAGCATTAAAATAGATTTATTGATTGTAATTACATGGCTAAGTGCCCTAAGTCTATAAATGACTATATAAGCACAAAAGCTAGGGTTTAGAAGTAATGATAAACAAGAATTAGAAAGAACTTGAAAAAGGTTGGTGAGAGAGAATTCTTGGTGGTAGAGAAAAATCTTGAAGGAAGAAAGTATTGAACATCTAAGAGGTGTGGAAGATTGTAAATCTTCATTGTATATCTTGTCAAAGCTTTGGATAATAAATTGGCTTGTTTCTTGGTGGACGTAGCCCACACTAGGTGAACCACGTTAAATATGATGTTGATTTTTGTCTCTTGTTTTGTATATTTCTTCTGATAGAATATCTATTTTTATTTGCATGTATGATTAGATCTAATATATTGTCTCAGTATAACCGGTGTGCTAACCCCAACAACTCGTATCAAAGCTTTGTTTCGAGGTTTTTTGTGTTGACATATTTACTCACGAGAGGATTTCTGATTGAGTGGAAGCTACAAAATGGCAAAAGATAATAAATACAAGGTAGAGAAATTTGACGAATGAAATTATCAATTATGGAAGATGCAAATTGAGGATTATCTGTATCAAATAGATTTGTACTTACCATTGGATGAGAATTCTAGACCTACGAAGATGACTGATGAAGAATGGAAGATTCTTGACAGAAAGACTTTGGGATCTATAAGATTGAGCCCGGCAAAGATCATCGTGGGCTTCCAATATTACATGTACAGGCTTCTACGGTAGACTTAATGAAATATCTTCCTAATTTATATGAAAAACCTAGTGCTTTAAATAAAGTTTATTTGATGAAGAAACTATTTAGTTCTAATATGCATGAAGGTGAATCTGCCTCTATTCATTTGAATGATTTCCGATCTATTGTAAATCAGTTAAAATCAGTTGCTATACTATTTGATGATGAAGTAAAAGCACTTTTATTCTTATGTTCTTTGCCTGATAGTTGGGACAACTTGGTAATGGTTGTTAGTAATACATCATCTGCTAATAATATTTTGAAGTTTGATGATGTGGTTAGTATAATCTTGAATGAATAAATTCGTAGGAAGAGTACAGAGGAAACATCATCTGGAAATTCTTTGAATGTAGAAAGCAAGGGCAGACAGAAGGAGAGATCCAAGAGTAAGAGTAATGGGAAATCAAAGTCAAGGGAAAGCAAATCTAAATCCAAAAGTAAGGGAATTACTTGTTGGAAATGTGGAAAGAAAGGACATGCAAAGAAAGATTGTTGGTCAAAGGATAAAGAGAATCAACAACCAGACAAAGGTAAAGAGGAGAATCTTGCTTCATCAAAGGTAATGCAAGATGATCTTATTCTTTCTTTGGACAATAGAATTGAATCATGGGTTTTAGATTCAGAGCTTCTTTCCATGCAACCCCTAATAAGGGTTATTTCAGAAATTATTTCTAGGGTAATTTTGGTCATGTTTATTTAGGTAATGATGAACTTTGTAGTATTACTGGTAAAGGGGAAGTTCATCTAAAATTGTAGAATGGAAATACATGGGTATTGAAATATGTGAGGCATGTGCCAAGCCTCAGGAGGAATCTTATTTCTTGCAGAGCAACTAGGTGAATCTGGTTACATGGTTACTTTTACAGGAGACTCTTAAAAAGTCACCAAGGTTGCTTTTGTTGTGGCAAGAGTAAGAAGGTAGGAACGTTATATTTATCTACCTATATTATTGATTCCTTTTCTACATTATCTACTTCAGATTCAGATGCATGCATGTGGCATAATCGGTTGGGTCATATGAGTCAAAAAGGAATGCAGATCTTAAAGGCTAAGGGTAAGTTATCAGATTTGAAATATTTAGATCTTGATTTTTGTGAGCATTGTATCTTTGGAAAGCAAAAGAGAGTGAGATTTCTCAAAGTTGGGGCAACTAAAAAAATAAAATTGGAGCTTGTACACTCAGATGTGTGGGGACCAAATCAGTAGCTTCTCATGGAGGATCTCAAAGATTGTGTTACTTTCATTGATGATGCTATAAGAAAGGTATGGGTTTATTGTATTAAACGTAAATCGATGTTTTTGAGACTTTTAAAAATGGAAAGCCCTTGTTGAGAATGAATTAAATTCTAAGTTAAATTTCCTTAGATCTGAAAATGGTGGTGAATATTGTAGCAAGGATTTCAATTATTATTGTTCAATGAATGGGATACGTAGAGAAAGAACGGTTCCAAGAACACCACAAGAGAATGTTGTTGTAGAAAGAATGAATAGGACAATCATGGAATGTGCTAGAAGTATGAGGATACATTTTAGATTTCCCTTGCAGTTTTGGGCAAAAGTAGTTGATACAATGGTTTATTTGATTAACCATGGCCCTTCAAGTTCACTAGATGGAGGAATACCAGAGGAAGCTTGGACCGAAAAAAGAGATAGATCTTTCTTTTCTTAAAGTTTTTGGTTCAGAAGCTTTTGTGCATGTTGATAGAGAAAATAGAAAAAAGTTGGATGCAAAATCCAAGAGGTGCACTTTCATTGGTTATGGATCTGGTGATTTCGGTTTCCATTTTTGGGATTTAGAGAATTCTAAAATTATTAGGAGTCGTGATGTTGAATGGAATGAAAAGAGAATGTACATGGATCAAATTTTGGTACCCAAGGATGAGAAAATTGAGAAGTTTATTGATGAAAATGAACTCTTGGGTTTTAAAGAAACACCTACAAAAATACACAGTAACCATGGTCGGTTATTACCTACCGACATCGATCGGATGGACCACCGATGTTACAGAGGATCGAACTAGCATCGGTTAGCGCGTAACCGACGCGGTTAGAGGTGACCGCATCGGTCACTATCGGTGGTTTGTCGATACTAATGTTCAGGAGGCTCAGATAGAGCCTCCGGTACCCCAAACTCTTGTGAGAAGGTCACAAAGGGTAAGTAAACTTCTAAAAATATTTACACCTTCTTTATTTTATTTATTGTTGACTGATAGTGGTGAACCATAGAGCTTTGAAGAAGTAATGCAGATAAGACTCACGTTCAGTGGGAGCATGGCATGGATGAGATGATGGACTCCTTGGAACATAACCAAACTTGGGATTTGGTTAAATTGTCAAGTAGGTAAGAGGACATTACAGAACAAGTGGGTTTACAAGATTAAGGAAGAAGAGGGTGGACAAAAAAGGTAAAAGGCAAGGCTTGTAGTAAAGGGATTTGCACAGAAAGCAGGTATTGAATTTAGTGAAATATTTTCTCCTATTGTTAAGATGACTTCTATTCTTATCGTATTAAGTTTAGTTGCAGAGAAGATTTGCATTTAGAGCAACTAGATGTGAAGACGGATTTCCTTCATGGTGATTTGGATGAAGAAATGTATATGCATCACCGCTTGGGTATGAAGTCAAGGGTAAGGAGATACTAGTGTACAGGTTTTAAAAGAGCATGTATGGGCTCAAGCAAGCTCCAAGGCAATGGTACATGAGGTTTGATAGTTTTATGCATGAGCATGGTTACTTGAGATGTGAATCTGACCATTGTGTTTATTTCAAGAAGTTTGAAAATGGGAGCTATATTATTTTTTTATTGTATGTGGATGATATGCTTATTGCATAATCTAGTATGTAGGACATTGGTGAACTTAAGAGAAAGCTAGCTCACACATTTTCTATGAAGGATTTAGGAGCTACAAAAAGAATCCTTGGCATGCAAATACATAGAGACAGGAAAAACAAGAAATTGTATTTGTCTCAGGAGGATTATATCTACAAGGTGTTAGAAAGGTTCAACATGCAAAATGCAAAACTTGTTAGCACACATATGGCTAGACACTTCAAATTGAGTAAAGATCAGTGTCCTTCATCACATGAGGAGGTCAAATACATGACATGAGTGCCATATGCTTTAGCAGTTGGAAGTCTCGTGTATGCTATGGTTTGTACTAGACCATACATTGCACATGCAAAGGGGAGTTATGTGTAGATATATGGCTAATCTAGTAAAGAGCATTGGAAAGCAGTCTAATGGATACTCAAGTATTTGAAAGGGACATCTAGCATGCAGTTATGTTATGGAGGTTTAGATATTTCATTACGTGGATATGTTGATTCGGATATGGCTAGAGATCTGGATGGTAGGAGGAGCACTACTTGATATATTTTAACAATAGGTGGAATGGCAATTAGCTGGATTTCAAGATTGCATAAGGTTGTGGCTTTATCTACTACAGAAGGCAGAGTATGTTGCAGCTATAGAGGCTAGCAAGGAGATTATATGGATGAGTAGGTTCATGGAAGAGTTGGGAAAGGAGAAAAGTGATTGTAAACTGTTTAGTGACAATTAGAGTGCAATTCATTTGGCAAAGAACTCAATGTTTCATTTGAGAATGAAACACATTCAGTTGAGGTATCACTTCATACGGCAGGTATTGAGGATGAACAGTTGAATATGGAAAATATTCATATGAGCAAGAACCCTGCGGATATGCTAATGAAGCCATTAACAAAGGAGAAGTTAGAGCTACACTCCACTTCTATTGGTCTTCGAGTTTGAGACTTGAAGAGGAAGAAACAAAGCCAAGGAAGGATCCAAGAATGACATTGTATAGGTATGGTGCAGTAATTAAACTCCAAGTGGGAGATTGTTGAGTTGTGGAGCTCAATTACTTCATTTTAGCATGCAATTGGAACTTGTTGGAAAACACAGTAACCGACATCGGTTAAGGGTAGACCGGCATCGGTCAGGGAAGACCGACATCGGTCAAGGGCAAGTAGGAACCGGCAATGGTTAGGAAGAAACGGTGTCGATTACCTGTGCGATGAAGTTTTAATTAACTCTCAGAATTATATCTATTTTTAGCATTAAAATAGATTTATTGATTGTAATTGCATGGCTAAGTGCCCTAAGTCTATAAACGACTATATAAGCACAAAAGCTAGGGTTTAGAAGTAATGATAAACAAGAATTAGAAATAACTTGAAAAAGGTTGGTGAGAGATAATTCTTGGTGGTAGAGCAAAAAGCTTAAAGGAAGAAAGTACTGAACATTTGAGAGGTGTGGAAGATTGTAAATCTTCATTGTATATCTTGTCAAAGCTTTGGATAATAGATTGGCTTGTTTCTTGGTGGACGTAGCCCACACTGGGTGAACCATGTTAAATCTGGTGTTGATTTATGTCTCTTGTTTTGTATATTTCTTCTGGTAGAATATCCACTTTTATTTTCATGTATCCTTATATCTGATATATTGTCAAGACAACCGGTGTGCTAACCCCAACATGTGGATTCCAGGATTGAAAAGGAGGATGATGAACAAGTAGGGGAAGTAAAATGGATAGTTGGAACCCATTTATCGAGAGGACAAGGTAACAAACAACTTGTTGGTCTGTTTAGAACAACAATCAATAAGGAGCCCAAGGATAAAGGTTTGGTGCATGAGCCTAGGAAGGAAAGAGAAATCATGAAGCACGAGTTGGAAGGTATAAATCCTTTGATATTTCATGATGATTCTATGATTTCTAATGATGACACATTACAAGAGAATAAAGAAGAAAAATCTGATTTACAAGATGATGAAGAGAAGTTGAAGGTTGAAGCCCAATTGCCAAAAGATAACCAAAGGTATGGAGGTAATTCAGATTTATTTCTTTATGCCATGCCATTTCAGATTTATGATCATGGGCAATTAGTTGAAAAGGATGACCTTGGGGCAAATTTAATGCTCCAAAGCAAATCACAGAAAATGGGAAGACTTCATGATGCTAAGGATGGAGAAGAATCAGAATTGCATAGGATCAATGGACCAAGACTTTTGGGTAACCTTGTGGGGGTTCGTATGGATGAAAAGAGTGCTTTTCTGGGTGCCTATGATCACTTTCAGTTCGCTGGAAATTTCTGGACAGCAACCTATGGTAAGCAATTGCATCATTTTTCTAAGGGATTGCTTCATCACCTTCATGCTATGTCCTTACAATATTTTGATCATCATAAGGAATATTTTAACAATTTTGTGAGGATGAAAGGTACCGAATGGGGAAGGGATTCTACTTCAGCCCTAAGAAGGGAACTCTTTGTGGGCAGCCCTAGGTATGACCATCATAATTCAAAAATTTTGATTCCTCCTATGTCACTGCTATATTTGTATCATGGGGGCAGCGAGATCAATTTGATAAGAGAAAGAATATATGGAGGGACAAGGGGCACATAAATTCTTCCTTGCAAATTCCGGGTTGTTTGCACATAGAAGTTTGGGATGCAGGGAACCTTTGGAAGGATGTTGTTACAAACTTGAGGTCTGTTGTTTACATCCTTATGGCAGCCATAAGCAAATTGGCAATCACAAGAAAAATGTATTTCTCATCCACAGTTGAGGATCTAGTGTTTGCATGGGAAGCAAGATGGTCTTCCACCACCATCATGCCAATTTTGCATGAGACAACACACTGCTACAGCCAAGGTAAAATACTCTTCCTAAATTTGCATTTTGGATGGATAGTTCTTTCCTTGAACAATTGTAGGTTGGTATTTTTGATGAAGAATTTTGGATTTAATATGATATGCGGAAGGGACTTCAAGTATCACAGCTGTTACACCCTTCCTATGTCAATAACAATCAAGAATTTTGAGTTAGACTACAGCTATGAGGGGTTGTCCTCTTCAAAACTATGCATGGGGTTGTGCATACCTTCCATGGGCAGCGAGAAAGAGGCTGATTTGGGGACACTCTTTCCTCTTAATATGATGGGTAAGAAGGTTTTTACTTGGAGGTTGAACAAGGCTAACATCCCAACATCTTGGGCATTGCTTACAAAGAAATGTAGGGCTGTTCATGGACACTACACCCACTCATCCGCACTTCTATGGACTGATCCAAACTTAACAAGGAAGGAAATTCGGTGGGGTAGCTTCAAGTCAACCATTGGAAAACCAAATCAGCAAGGTAACAACCTCCAAAAGAGGTGAGTATAAGTTTTAGCATGTGTTGTATGCATCTTATGTGGAAATGCAATGATATACTTCCAAGCATGGCTAGCATAAAAAGGAAGAAGCACATCTTTGGGGCATTCAATGCATAGAAGATAGCAAGGGTTTACTCTTTGGTAGAATGCTTCATGGTAATAATTTATGGTTAGTTCCGGGCATGCATAGTATGACCTCCATATGGGGAACACTTGAGGGATTAAGAGAAATTTTCTTTCTTTCTTGTTGAAAGCCATTATTCACACCAAGTTGGGCCAAGGAAGGAATGCAAGAATGTTGTGTTAAGGGCTGATATGTTTGCTGATTTCAACCATAGGCTTGTTGATCTTCATTTTCCAGCCCATGTAAGACAATTTTCAGCCCATATCTGCTCACAAATTTGGTTTTTTCCATAAGATTTCAGTTTGATAGTTGTTATGCCATGGTTATAGGGCTGAGTTTGCAAAAATCAGATTTGGGGCTGCCATTAGCAATCAAGAACAACAATGTGTTTTCATTTTTGAAGAGCATTCCATCATGGAATGATGAGGAAAGAAGATCTCAGCTGAAAGGAGGGAATAAATCAGATTATGATGTGTTGTTTTCAGACTTGAACATTCTGATTTTTGAAAGAAAAATGCATGATTATAGTTGTTTTTGACAGCATTATGAAGTATTGGGAAGCCATCATTTGGATGGAAATTATGAGATGGTGTCAAGCAACAGAAGAGAGCTAGCTATCATGTTCCTAAGGCATGATAAGGAGAGTTTAAAAGTGTTGTTAAACACTCTTGTTTTCTTTGATATGTTTGCTTCATGTGCAGGTACATCAAAGAAGAAACAGTTGAGATTCATTTGGGATCTGGTACTTACAATTGCTCGAGGACAAGCAATTTTGGGAAGGGAGGACTGTAATGTCCCCTTTTTCAAACTAATCCAAAATAAAGGATTCCTTGCCTTTCTTCTTTCCGAAGGCAAGAAAAGGATGAACAAGGGAAGATCATGAATTATATTTCAGTTTTCTTCATTCATATTTATGTTTTATTTTTGTATTTCCATTCTTAGTGGGTCGGTTGGGTTGGAGAGTTTTTATAAGCTCAAAATAAAGAAATAAGTTATTAATGAGGTCGGTTGGGTTTTGTGGATTTTAAAAGCAAAACAAAAGATAAACAAAAGCTTTTGGAGGTCATTCATGCATGATTGATGCTTGGCACCAAGAAGAGGATATAAAAAGGGACTAAGGGCTTCATTTGAGGCACCTACTTTTAGCGCATTTTACTCTAATTGGACTTTTGGTTTGATTGCTCATTTTTCTTCCACTCTTGGGCAGAAATCCAAGTGTGTGGCATTCCAAAAAGGACAGAAACCCTTCTTACTAAATGTCCCTTTTGGGGTTGAATAGGGACGAATGGGTTTTTTCCACAAATCTGATCCAAATCAACAACAAAACCAGCAACACATCAAACTGAACATGGAAATAGATCAACCACAAATGAACTTCACACAATGAAATGCCCTTCTCTAGGGCAGCGAACTGATATGAAACTTTGGGAGTCTCAAACCCTAGTCAAAACATCTCCAATCTTCATGAAATAAATACCAACATGCACGACAACACTTGTAGATATTATTTATGCAATAAAACTGAATTTACAACCACTAGAATAGCTGGAAATGAATTAATTTGGAACAACCACTAGAATATTTAGGTAAAACACAACTGAAACTTCTAAAATTCATAACTCCATGGAAAATAGGAATTAGAACACATATGATAGCTCAAAATGATCATGAGAAGACAAGCTATCCAACAAAAGTAATCTCATAATTTTCCAACCACGAAATCATGCCCAAATATGCAACCAAATCTGCAAGTGAGTAGATAAAGATGAAACCCTACTCCAAAAATCACCAAATCATAGTCTCTATCCCCAAATATGATGATAAATCTGAATATGAACTCAAATCACAAATATCAACTCTCTATGACACCAAATCAGTCCCTTAAGCAATTTGCCTAGGGCTAGGAAGAACAATGAATGCACTAGTAGTGCCAAATCAGCTCACATGAGACTCCTAGATGAAGCCTCCAATGGATCCCTTGAGGGTTTTCGTCCCCAAGAGAGATTGCCACACCTTTGGGGTTTCGTCCAAGGTGGAGAAGGAAGATGCACACCGTGCACAATCCAAGAAGAATAAACAAACATCCAATATCCTCCTCCAAGTGTAGTGAACTCCTCTTTATAGCCTCCCAATGCTAAATTAGAAGACTTCCAAGAGGACCGACCTTAATGGAAGAATAGAATGCTCCACATGCAAGACCGACCTCTCCCCAATGAGAAATTAGAACAACAATGCTCAAATAATTCCATGACCGACCTCCAAGCATACAAAAGTATTTAAAAATACTTTTTGTACAAGTATGAGGCTCTAAGAGTGATGTCCTTGAAAAAGGGGACATTACACTTATGTTTGGTTGGAGGACAAAAAGCCTCCATCTTTGGTTGAAGAAAAGTCAAACTAAAGACCTTTTTGCAGATTTGGACAGTGGAGGATCAAAGAAGACATCTACAGACATTTGCATGCATTTTAGAGCCATTCCTAGTTGGAGCGACTAGGGTTTGAGGGTATTTGGGTGTCTTCTAGGACACAAGTTGCAAGTTTGATTTCATATTTTTATTTGGAATAATTTGTAAGTCCTAATCTCCATTTTGGTGAATTTTGGCGATTTTGGCAAAGGTTTACTATTTTTCCTAGCCCTCGGTTTTGGCTAGTCTATTGTTGTTCTAAATAATTAATTTCAACTATGAAATCAGATATTCCTTCAATATTTTGATATATTTATGATTTATACATATTTTTCATGGCTAGATTAACTGTTTCGTGGCATTCTTCATTGATTTGCATAATAAAAAGTGGACTTGAATTCCTTAGACAGTTCTCTGCCTTTGGAGATTGCTGATTTTAGATTGGTTTTCAATTATTATTAATTTGTGTGAATAATTAAAGGTGTTTCAAAATCAGGGTTGTTCGGGATAGCTAATTAGCCCCTTTTCTCCATTTTTAGTTGCAAAAGAGATATTACATAATACAACAAAGGCTTCAAGAAAGTGTATAAGGTTCAATAGGCTCCATTGTTGTTGAGTGAGATTGAATTCAAGGCACTGCCTATCCAAACAAATAGAGTCGCCAAAAATATTGGGTCTAAGTGTTTGTGCTAGATACATCATTTCCTATCTCGAGGGAAAGAAACAAAAGTACACTACATATATAGGAAACCTGATGGAACAAGTCCTTTCCCATCAGCTTTGAAAAGGGTGTTTCCCTCATAGGATTTGTTGTTTTTATAAGATTTTTCCGACCTTATATTGTAAGTGTGAAGGAACAAAAAGGTGGGTAAGGCTACAACCGCAAACAAGTAACTTTCAAGTAGAATAAAGGTAGAGGACCATTTCCAAAAATAAAAAAGCAATAGAAAGATGAGTAGGCCTCGTCTAATGAATATTCAACGTTGAATATGGGTGAAGGATACACATGTAGCAAGGGCAGATGGAAATATTTGAAGACACAAAGTTCCTCCACCACTACTAGTAGCGCATAGGCGACCCAAGAATCTAATATAGATTTTAAAATATGTATACAACAACTACTGATGAAATGAATACAATCCACCATCTCGAATTAAACAGATTTGATTAAGGGAAAGCAAAAAAAAATCTTCTAAAATATTTTATGTTTCTCATTGTTGGAATTTGTTATCCGAACTACTGTCATTCATTGGACAACTCCCACTTCTGATTTTGTACATTGCGTGATCCCAATACAAATTCGGGTGCACCTCTAGATTTTAGTCAATCTTAGTTTAATGCATGTTTGGTATGAATTTATTAATGTTAGGTGTGTTTACAAGGGGCTTCACTCTCTATGAGAGTCTATAGGAGAGAAGACCCTATAATTGTGCACCTAATTTTAGGGGCACACAAATATATGTAGGTATGTCGGTAGCGTAAAAAAATTATATCATCGTGTAGCGTATGATCGTGTCATATCAACATTTTTGTTTCGCGTGTTTATTTGGAGGAAAAGTAGTTTTTGAATTGATTTAATATGAAGAAAATCAATATAAAGCATTTGAAAGAGGGACCAATGACTGAACGCCTTATGTGTCACATTCTCATTAACTCTTAAAAAGTGTAATTAACCAAAAGTGAACAACTATTAGTGCTTTTGTCAACAACCTATGGTGAAAAGAGATGTACATGTTTTGGTACCTGCTTGGTCCTGTAGGGTCCTCTCAACAAAGCTCTGCCAAAAAATAAAGAGTTTTAGTCTTTTGTATCCATAGGCAGTTAAACAGCAAAGTTTCTGCCCATTCCAAAAGTCACTTTAGTTTATAAAGAGCAGAAAAAGAAGAAAATCGCATTATTCAACTCAACAAGGAGAAGTTTATGTGCAACAACGCAAGGAGATAAGCAAGGAAAAGGAGACGCCACTGAAGAAATTAGTAAGCAAACAATATATTAGCATTTTGTTAGTAGAAATCAGATTTTTGCATGTATGGTTGTTTTGTGTATGTGTGATAGTTCTTTAAAGAACAACAGTTCTTTAAAGTCATATATAGCAAGTATTTTGTGATTTCGTTTTTGGGTTTCTCTGCTATTGGTTCACTATAATCTTAGAAATCTTATTACAAGTCAGATTTACATTTTTAACTTTTTTTTGTAATTTGAGTGATGACCCGCATCTTCATGATGTGGCCACAACTATCAGTTGGTATAAATATTAATTTTTGGAGCATTATGATGAAAAACTACCTATTTTCAGAAGATTTGTGGGATTTAGTGGAAGATGTTTTTTCTGAACCAGCGGATCAAGTGGCATATAATACCCTTTCACAAACTGAGAAAAAATCTTTATAAGCGTACAGAAAAGAATATCTTGAAGCGCTCCTAATTATCCAACAATCTATAGACGAGTTGATTTTTCCTATGGTTGCAGCTGCAACAAGGTCCAAGGAATCATGGCAGATTTGGAAAGAAAACTTGCAGCAGCAACATCAAGGAGTAGAAGTGTAAACTCTTGCATTTGATGAGATTTGGAATGAAGAACAGATTGTTGATATGTCTGCCCAAGTAATTGAGGCATCGTATTCCTCAAGTCACCAAGCACTTGCCGTAGAGAGTATTTCAAATACAACCCCACGAGTATGAGTGCCAAGCGTTTGTCAAAATCCTTTCTCCCTTTAGTGTACCCCATGAATCAAGTCAATGAAGCACCTTATCCTACAATGGCGCAATCAGCAAATGAGGACAAGCCAATTCTTGCTGGCACGAGAACTCAGATTCCTTTCCAATGTAGCCAAAAGGGGTAAATAAGATTAAACTAAGAAATGGCCACTCCAAAAATGGTACACCATTGAGTGATGTTAAAACCAACTAAAATGTCAAATGTGATCATAAACTGAATGTGATAAAGTAGAGCTGCATGAATAATACAACAATGTCACATGCTTTGTTTGCATAAATGTGGATTAAACAACGATGCTAATGAAATAATAAAATGTAACCTTGAGAATTGATACCTACAGGTGGTAGCCAAGTTCTTGTGAGATAAGGAGATTGCACTCTCGTTGTACTTGTAAAAGTTAGTATAACTCTTGGCGTAGTTAGGAATATAATAAATCTAGGATCACTCAAGTAGTAGAATATATGGTTGAAAACATGTACTTAACTCGTTGCTACTAAGAGTGGACCCTTAAGATGATAAAACAAAAGTAATTGAAATGTGAAATTCGTCACTTAGATTAAAGGAAAAATATTCATAATGGGAACATAGGTGTAATGTACCCTTCTAATATGATTGTGAAAATATGAATTCCTAAGTGGAGCAACGGATTGTGAATCAAGAATGATACAAGTTAATTAGTAAATTTACATAGCTAGTTGTAATAACTTGAAGATTAAACTAATGTATTGTTAGTATTAAACAATGGCTATGAAATGAACTCGGGATAGGTTTGATATTGATCTAGTAACCTTTCTTTTTCATACTGTGAATTTTTTTCCTCCTTGTAACGAGAGTACTTGTCTAAACTAAGTAAACATGGCTCTCTAAAACAAATCCTTAAGTCAGATATTAGAAGGCGCATGTGTGTATATATGTTCCTAATCATAATCATGCTTTATCAAGTTGTTTCTACAAGAGAAATGAACGAATTATAAAGGAACCACTATAGTTGAAATGTTAAACAAAAACATGTAACCTAGTTGTAAAGGGAGGAAGGGCCCTATGTTATCTTCGATAATTATAGTCAACTAATAAAAATAGGATTGTAATAAATATTTCACCATGAACAATGATGTGTTGTGGGAAGTGTCTATGAGTAAGTGTATATTGTCGTGGGCCATTGTTGTACCTTGTCATTTTTTAAAATGTGGCTTTGATGTACATCATGTGTTTCATGTTATATATGTGGGTCCATGGTTACGCAAACGTCTCATGTGTTATACATTATCCTAAGTGACCTTATGTGATGTTATTCATCAAGCAATGTAAGCCAAAAAAAATTATCTTGTTATTATGTGTGTTGTATTTGTGTGTGTAAAATGTGGGCATTGCATATGGTATCAGAGCGAGGTTCATGCTCTTGAACCTCTTGGATAGATTGGAGTTGTGGTGATTCAAAGATAGTGGTGGTGGAGATGGGAATAGTAACATGATATATGGTGTGATGTGAACAATGTTGTAATTGTGATATTATGAATGCACGTGTTGTGCATGTCACTTAGTGTGTATTTGTTATCATGTTGATGTGCTTGTGATGAGAGTATTCACTCTCCTTTTTGTGGACTCAATGAGGAGTTCATGTGTGATGTGTCACCTTGTTGTGTATGAAAAGAATGTTATTGCATGGATTACAGAGTGTTGGAGTGTTTTGTTATTATGTGATATGAAGGTGTGTTGATGTGTTGCATGACAAAATTGGTGTATAGTGAATTGGATTTTATCGTGATGTCACCAATGTGTTGTGATGAATTGTATGTGTCACCATGTTGTATTGCGATTGATTGTATGTTGTAATGTTAGTCACTGTTTTCATCATATGTATAATTCATGTAATATGTGATGGTTCATGTCGTGAATTAGGGGCATATGGTGATTATATGACCCCTATTGTGCAGTACTTGCACCTTAGGTGCATTATGTGGAAAAGTGATGTATCATAACCCGTGAAAGTAATGATTTTGTTAAACCCTTTATGTATACCATGTGTAAGACACTATGGGTAATGTGTGTGATTCACCATTGTGTTAGTGATATAGTTATGTGTTATGTTGTGAACCTTACACTAGACGACCCTAAGGGAAACAATTGTCAAGAGTGTATGTGTGGAGAGAGGAGGCGTGGACCAGGTTTTCATAATCTTGAGTTGAGTACGAGTGAGGAAGTGGAGTCTTATATAGACTGAAAACCCACTTCTATTTGTTTAGTATACTTCTATCTTGCTTAGTATATATTGGATGCGCACCACCTTAGGCTCAACTTATGTAAACTAGCATGGCCTCGATCTTCCATATTGGGTTGTCCATTGAACAATCCTATGTGATTTTGACTATGTTGAGCCTTGTGGGGAGTATGAAGCGATGATTCGGGTAGAAATGATGACACTTACATTATTTGATATTCTCATTTCTAGTTATTGTTATCTCTCGAACCGCACCTTGTAGAGAGATGGCTGCAAGTTTTCTAAGCTTGCAAAATTTGATCTCTCTTTCGTAGATACAATGGAAACACCTCAGGTCTGTGGGTATACCTATTTTGAGGTGAGTCTCCGGTATCAAGGTCGGTTCCTTGTTGATGTATCCTAAATTGATCTTTGTGGTTTAAGGGGAAAAGATAACTATAAAATAATTAAAACTAAGGTGATACACCAAATTTGTATGAGGGATTTGACTAAGTATATGCACAATTGATATGTGAAAGGATTCTTGATGCACGAACCAACAGTTTCTTCTACAGAATGTTAAGGGCAAAACACTTTGAGGTATTGAGGGAGATTATCACAACAATACTGCTAAGCTAAACATGCACATTAATATCATGCAGAAATTACTAATTTTGCAACGGGTAAGATGATTAATTAAGGAATTTGCATTCACAAGATAAATAGAAACATACACAAGACTGCAAATAATTGGGAAGGCAGAAAATGCTTCACACTCAGAAGGAAAACCTGCCAAAAAATTGCTTCAAGATTCTCCTACATCCAAAAATTCCTCCTTATGCTTTGCCAAAGCACACAATATATAGCAAAATAAAAATTTACCCTTTTCCTAAAAATAGCCTAAGGCTTGTACTCGCCCATGCATCTTATTTTTATCATTTATTTAATAATAGATAAAGGAATAAAATAGAGTATGCGATTACAAATAGGTAATAATAGCCTTGATTACAATATAGTCAAACTGAAGTTGACTGTTCTATTTTTAAGAAAGCAAGGGTAAATAATTTGCTAAAAATAAGCTTGCTTGATAGGCAAATCTTTCTCCTTTAAATATGTAATTTTGTCTCCTTCTCTGTTCTATCCTCTTGTGAAGCATGCAAAAAATCAATTCCCTTTTTATGAGCAAAATAATTGCAATACTTGCAATATTTGCAAAAATAAACATCCAATGTGGGGACCACTTTTAAGCTTAGGCTCTAATGTTGACATTCTCTTTCTAAGTGGTCACATGAGTGACATTCTGCAAATCAACTTCAACCTCCTTAAGTGGGGACCACCTTCAATTTGCTTGGTTTGGCCACCTTGGTGGACTTAGCAATATAAAAGGGTCGACCATTTTACATGGCACATGCCACTATAGTCTCCACCACCTTTTGATTAATTATATGCATGTGTATACTTTTTGGCCTTTTGCAATTTGGATATACTTGATTTAAATTTCACCTTTTCGGTGATCATAGTTGGCATGCATGGTCAGCTTCGCATTATTTAAGGTTTGGACTATAGTGAATAAGTCAAATTTGTAAATGATTTTTAAATGATAAGGTCGGCCCTTCGCGACGATGAATCAACCCTTGGTATGTTTGTCGGTGGCTTGTATAACTCAGGTTGAGTTGCTTTGATAATAGTGATTAATCTTGGGTCGTTGATTTATTTCCTTGATGCATTTAATGTTGTCAATCTTTGCTCATGAGTTAGGGCTTCCCATGCAAATAATATGGTCAGTGGCATCCTGATCATGGTAGTTATGGGCTGCAAGCCTATCTAAGCGAGGAATATGCAATGTGTTATCAGGACTTATGAAATAAAAGAATAAGGAGTCATGGTTGGAATGGAACTTTAATATATGAAATCACGTTCAAAATCATGGAATAAAATTGCTTTTGGTAAGGGTACACAATCTATTTGGAATGCAAAACACGAGGAAGGTGTTATGCAAGATGATGTAGGCTAGAAATGGAATATAATTTTTGTGTTGCAAACAATTATGGACAAGTGGTAATAGTGGATGAAGTTGTAGTGCCCCTCCATATCTACTCCTCGAGCCGCACACCCGTCGATGGAAGAGCTTCGATGACACATCCTAGATGACCTTTGTCACTTATTTGCAGAATAATACAAGCACTCTGTTCAAGATCTAGAGCCGTCAACCATAGGGAAAATCAAGTTAATGTTGCAGATTTACCAAGAATAGGATCATCGCACAAGTGCAGAGGTGGGATACACACTCAAAATTTAAATAAACAAAAATTTATGGGGAGATGTGCTGAGCGAAGGTCTCTGAAGTAGCTGTCTAAAATCAGTACCATCATGGGTTAAATCAATCTCGCGCACACTAATAAACCTAACCTAATCTCTCCTCATTCTATTGCATGCAAATTTGTCTTTCCGGTAATGTATCTTTGCTTAAACGGGATTATTTGTCTCTAGAGGAAACGTCCTATTGCTGTGTTGTGTTTTGTATGTGGAATACAAGAAGAAGAGTGAGGATTCATAGTCCATAATGTCTAGTTGTGTTGATTTTGCTTCTTCCATTCCTAAACTCATGTGCTACATGCACTATAAACTTGCAGGGCATTTTCTGTCTTGCCCTTATATTTATTAATGCAAGTAGTGGTTGTAGTGATCAAAGACATTGAAAGTGCCTTACTTGCAACCCCACTTATGCCTCTACAAGATTTGATTTTTTAGACTTCCTCTGTACGTGAAACACTTTGTTCTTTCTCCATTTCTGTCAATGTGTTATTGGGGGAGGAAATTTTTTTGTATTTTTGTTATAATCTGCGCACTTATGGATAACACCCAAGGTATTTTTCAAAGATATTCCTTGCTTGTGCAAGAACAATAGATATGGAGCAGGTATGACCCAACGAAAGCACAAGGGAAATGTTTTTTTAATATGAAGTCATCTAGACTCGAGATGTGACTAAGATCTAGGATGGATAAGGTTTGTTGGGCATACACGATCCTTACCAACACGAACAAGATTATGTGGATCTCTTAGCCAACAGTTGCCTCGTTGAACAACTCAAGAAAGATATAAATGGGCAGGTGGTCTATTTCAGGGTGCATGATGTTCTTTACACATTAGCAAGACAGATTGCTGAAATGGACGAGAATTACCTTTTTTGTTCAGGTAGAGGTTTACAAGAGTCCCAACCAAGGAGTGTTCGGGAAAAGTCGAATTTCTTTGACGAACAATAAGTTGAGGTGCCTTCTCGATACATTCAGAGCTCCACATATCTTGTCGTTGTTACTTGCCAACAATCCTGATTTTCAAGAAATTCCTAAACAGGTGATAAAGAGTATGGTCTCTCTCAAGGTTCTTGATCTATCATCCGCAATTATCTAGTCATTTCCAGAAAGCATAGGATGTTTGAAACATTTGTATTTCCTGAGATTAAGCTTTAGACTTCTCAAGATATTGTCCAACAAAATGGTAAATATGTATGTAAGCACAAGGAATACATACTAATTTTGTAAAAATACTTGGGAGAAAACATGGGTCTAAGGACCATTTCTCATTCCATTTGAAGTGGCGGTATATAGAAGGCATGTGGACTATTTGACAGAATGCATGGGAATGAAGAACACAAAAATGGATACACTAAATGTCATGGTTGGTGGAGATGCACAAAATATATTTGTGGAAAAAGGCGTTGGAAAATCTCAACCAAATACGATTCTCTGGTCAAATTCTGTGAACAACAAATACCCAAGAAGATGCCTCCTTCAAGTATCAAAAATGTTATGGATTTTCCCTGCTCTCCTGCTCTAATTTCCACTTTCATCATTTCTTACAAATTGATATTAAATGTTGATTATTAGGAAATGTAACCCCAAACAATGATAAAACTTCACTTCTTTTGGAATTTTCAAAAAAAAAAAAAAATAACAAAATAACAAAATAAATTATTTGACCCGAAAGTGACACGCATGGAATGCCACACCCAAGTATACCACAAACCTAAATTCCTAGCATGACCCTTAGTAACATGGAACACTATGGGGTAACTTAGCCAAGTCATATGAATTTATTTAGCATCCTTGCAAATTGAATTCCTAAACCACTTAGCTTGACATTCATTTGTGTGTCATGTTTGTTTCAATAAAACGCGATCGCCTTTGAACTTACAGATTCTTCTTGCTAGTTTAAGCGAAACTCAAAACCACTATAACCTACCCCTAGACTACTAACAAGATACTTTTAACCCACCTTTATTTAAATGAAAACACCTTCAAAAATATATTTTTGCAAATGTGTTTTGGGGCCCTCCGATCGTTGTGTGACAAGAGTTGTTGCACAATTACGATAATCGGCAAAGGATTTACACCTATATCTAGAGCTCTACTCTTGTATTAAATTTTTCATCACCACGATAAATTATCTATATAAGGGGGAGTAAGTTGGAATCACCCAACTCTGTGATTGAACTTGAAATGTGTATTTTGGGACCCAATTTTTAAGCACTTTGCGATTTTGGACAGTGTTCTCAACCTTAGCTAGAATCTCTTTTTGAGTCTTGTTTGACTTTAGGCCACACGTGTGACCTCATAATATCATTCCAATTCTATGTATACTTTTATTATATCTTTTATCTTATATAAATTAATTTTTAAATGTATGGTGATTTTCTCTCTCCACCCTCTTCTCTATCTAGAAATGACTATGTTATTTAATTGATTAAAAATTAAAAACGTAAATGAATGGGGAAATGTGAATTATTTTGAAATTAAATGATAATGGAAATGAAATGCAAATGGTTATGACATTGTGAATGGAAAATAAAATCTCTCTCTCTCTCTCTCTCTCTCTCTCTCTCTCTCTCTCTCTCTCTCTCTAGCTCTAGTGGATGTATGGAATTAATGCTTGAGTGTAGGGATTTTTATATTGTTGAGTTGTGGAGATCAATTACTTTAGTTTAGTATGTAATGGAAACTTGCTAGAAAATATAGTAACCATCATCGTTAAGGGGGAACCAACATCGATTACCCAGACCGACATTGGTCGTGTATGACCGCATCGATCGTGCAAGGAGGAACCGGCAGCGTTAGGTCTAACCGGTGTTGGTTACCTCGTGCAATGATGTTTTAATTAACTCTCGGAATTAGATCTATTTTTATCATTAAAGTATATCTATTGATTGTAATTGCATGGCTAACTTCCCTAAGTCTATAAATGACTATATAAGCATAAAAGCTAGGGTTTAAAAGTAAAAGAATTAATAAGAATTAGAAAGAACTTGCGAAAGATGGGTGAGAGAGAATTCTTGGTGATGGAGCAAAAGCTTGAGGGAAAAAAAGTATTGTACATCTGAGAGGTGTGGAAGATTATAAATTTTCATTGTATATCTTGTCAAAGTTTTGGATAATAGATTGGCTTGTTTCTTGGTAGACGTAGCCCACACTAGGTGAACCACGCTAAATCTGGTGTTGAAGTATGTCTCTTGTTTTGTATATTTCTTCTGGTAGAATATTCACTTTTATTTGCATGTATGCTTACATCTGATATATTGTATGTACAATCGGTGTGCTAACCCCAACAATTGGTATCAGAGCTTTATTTGAGGGTTTTGTGTGTTGACATATTTACTCACAGAGGGTTTTCTAATTGAGTGGGAGCTATAGCAATGGTAGAAGAAAACAAATACAAGGTAGAGAAATTTGATAGCTGAAATTATTAATTATGGAAGATGCAGATTGAGGATTATATGTATCAAAGAGATTTGTATTTACCATTGGATGAGAAGTCTAGACCTATGAAGATGACTAATGAATAATGGAATATTCTTGACAAAAAGGCTTTGGGATCTATAAGATTGAGCTTGGTAGCATCTGTGGCTTCCAATATTATAGAAGCGACTTCTACGGTAGACTTAATGAAATCTCTTACTAATTTATATGAAAAACCTAGTGCTTTAAATAAAGTTTATTTCATGAAGAAACTATTTAGTTCTAAGATGCATGAAGGTGGATCTCGCATCTAGTCATTTGAATGATTTCTATCTATTGTAAATCGCTTAAAATCGGTTGCAATACCATTTGATGATGAAGTAAGAGCACTTTTATACTTATGTTTTTTTCCTAATAGTTGGGATAACTTGGTAATGGTTGTTAGTAACACAAAGATCTGCTAATAATATTTTGAAGTTTGATGATGTGGTTAGTATATTCTTGAATGAATAAACTCGCAGGAAGAGTATAGAGGAATCATCATTTGGAAATACTTTGAATGTAGAAAATAGGGGTAGGCAAAAGGAGAGATCCAAGAGTACGAGTAATGGGAAATCAAATTCAAGGGATAGCATATCTAAATCCAAAAGTAAGGGAATTACTTGTTGGAAATGTGGAAAGAAAGGACATGCAAAGAAATATTGTTGGTCAAAGGATAAAGATAACCAACAACCGTATAAAGGTAAAGAAGAAAATCTTGCTTTGCATCAAAGGTAATGTAAGATGCTCTTATTCTTTCTTTAGATAGTATAATTGAATCATGGGTTTTAGATTCGGGATCTTCTTTCCATGCAATCCCTAATAAGGGTTATTTCAAAAATCATGTCCAGGGCAATTTTGGGCATGTTTATTTGGGTGATGATGAACCTTGCAGATTACTGTAAAGGTGAAGTTCATCTAAAATTACGAATGGAAATACATGGGTATTGAAAGATGCAAGGCATGTTCTAAGATTTAGGAGGAATCTTATTTCTACAGGGAAACTAGGTGAATCTAGTTGCATGGTTACTTTTACAAGAGACTCTTGAAATTCACCAAGGGTGCTTTTGTTGTGGCAAGAGATAAGAAGGTAGGAACGTTATATTTATCTACTTGTATTATTGATTCATTTTCTATATTATCTACTTCATATTCAAATGTATGCATGTGGCATAACCGGTTGGGTCATATGAGTCAAAAAATAATGCAGATCTTAAAGGTTAAGGGTAAGTTATCATATTTGAAAGATTTAGATCTTGATTTCTGTGAGCAGTATCAGATTTGGAAAGAAAAAGAGAATGAGATTTATCAAAGTTGGGGAAACTAAGAAGGAGCAGAAATTGGAGCTTGTACACTCAGATGTGTGGGGACCAGCTCAGGTAGCTTCTCATGGAGGATCCCAGTATTATGTTACTTTCATTGATGATGCTACAAGAAAGGTATGGGTTTATTATATTAAACGTAAATCTAATGTTTTTGAGACTTTTAAAAGATGGAAATCCCTTGTTGAGAATGAATCAAATTCTAAGTTAAAGTGTCTTAGATCTAACAATGGTGGTGAATATTATAGCAAGGATTTCAATGATTATTGTTCATTGAATGTGATACGTAGAGAAAGAATGGTTCCAAGAACACCATAGGAGAATGGTGTTGCAGAAAGAATGAAAAGACAATCATGAAACATGCTAGAAGTATGAGGATACATTCTAGATTGCCCTTGCAGTTTTGGGTAGAAGCAATTGATATAGTGGTTTATTTGATTAACCATGGGCCTTCAAGTTCACTAGATGGAGGAATACCAGAGGAATCTTGGACCAAAAAAGAGGTAGATCTTTCTTTTCTTAAATTTTTTGGTTCAGAAGCTTTTGTGCATGTTGATAGGAAAATAGAAAGAAGTTGGATGCAAAATCCAAGAGGTGCACTTTCATTGGTTATGGATCTGGTGATTTTGGTTTCCATTTTTGGGATTTAGAGAATTCTAAAATTATTAGGAGTCGTGATGTTGAATGGAATGAAAAGAGAATGTACAGGGATCAAATTTTGGTACCCAAGGATGAACCGGTTGAGAAGTTTGTGAATGAAAATGAACTCTCATATTTAAAATAATTACCAACAAGGTTACATAGTAACCAGTGTCGATTAACCCCCGACCGGCACCAGCTAGACAAACCGGTATCGATTAGTAGAACCGACGCATCGGTTAGAGGTGATCGGCGTCGGTCACTATCAAATTTAAATAGGAATGTCCAGGAGGTCCAAATTGAGCCTCCGGTACCCCAAACTCCTATGAGAAGGTCACAAAGGGTAAGTAAACTTCTAGAAAGATTTACACATTCTCTATTTTATTTATTATTAACTGATAATGGTGAAACAGAGAGATTTGAAGAAGCAATGCAGGATAAGACTCACGTTCAATGGGAGCATGGCATGGATGAGGAGATGGACTCCTTGGAACAAAACCAGACTTGGGATTTGGTGAAGTTGCAAGCACGTAAGAGAACATTGCAGAACAAGTGAGTTTATAGGATTAAGGAAGAAGATGGTGGACAAAAAGGTACAAGGAAAGGCTTGTAGTAAAAGGATTTGCATTGAAAGTAGGTATTTACTTTAGTGAAATATTTTATCCTATTTTTAATATGACTTCTATTTGTATTGTATTGAGTTTAGATGCAGTAGAATATTTGCATTTAGAGAAACTAGATGTGAAGACGGCTTTCCTTCATGGTGATTTGGATGAAGAGATTTATATGCAAAGAATGTCGTTTGGGTATGAAGTCAACAGAAGAAGGAGAAACTAGTGTGCAAGTTGAAAAAGAGCCTATATGGGCTCAAGCAAGCTCCAAAGCAATGGTACATGAGATTTGATGGTTTTATGCATGAGCATGGTTACTCGAGATGTGAATCGACCATTTTGTTTATTTCAAGAAGCTTGAAAATGGGAGCTATATTATTTTGTTATTGTATGTGGATGATATGCTTATTGTAGAGATCTAGTATGCAGGGACATTGATGAGCTTAAGGGAAAGCTAGCTCACACATTTCTTATGAAGGATTTAGGAGCTGCAAAAAGAATCCTTGGCATATAAATACATAGAGATAGGAAAAACAAGAAATTGTATTTGTCTCAGGAGGACTATATCTACAAGGTGTTAGAAAGGTTCAACATGCAAAATGTTAAACTTGTTAGTACACCTATGGCTAGACACTTCAAATTGAGCAAAGATCAGTGTCCTTCATCACATGATGAGGTCAAATACATGACACAAGTGACATATGCTTCAACAGTTGGAAGTCTCATATATGCTATGGTTTTTACCAGACCAAACATTGCACAGGCAATGGGAGTTATGAGTAGATATATGGCTAATCAAGGTAAAGAGAATTGGAAAGGAGTCCAATGGAAACTCGGGTATTTGAAAGGGACATCTAGCATGTAGTTATGCTATGGAGGTTCGATATTTCATTACGTGGCTATGTTGATTCGGATATGGCGGAGATATGGATGGTAGGAGGAGCAAGATCGGATATATTTTCACAATAGGTGGAATAGAAGTTAGCTAAATTTCAAGATTGCAAAAGGTTGTGGCTTTGTCTACTATAGAGGCAGAGTATGTCAGTAGCTACAGAGGATAGCAAGGATCGTAATGTGTTATTTCTCAATATGTATTTAATTCGTAAATTGATCATTATCTCTTTTCTTACAAGAACCACTAATTTTATTTATTGATGTGTTCTTTTATATTGGGTTTTTTTGTTGCACTAACATGCATATTTTTGCACTAACTATTGTTATTTAGCCATTTGTCTTACTTAGTTTTAAACTTTCTTTTCGTGTTTAATAGTTTTATAGCCTTTCCCAAGAATTGGGATTTTTTCCACTTGGCATTTGAGACGGATTGTTATTGTTGGTTCTAATGTCGTAATGTTTTGGAATAGGGTCATGGGATTCACCATTCACTAGTGGAACCTATGGACCTCTTCGTTGTATGGGGTAACGCCTCAAGGAGTTACGATAACTAGCTAGTTTTTGAACCACGAGTTATTATGTCACTTTAGTGGGGGTGACAGGGCTCTATGTGCCCAGGGCCATAGGGTGACTCGGCCTCATTAAATGGAGAAAGGATATGGGGATCTATGGTTGAGTGACCCGATATTCTTGATGGGGCTCTATGGTTGAGTGACTCAATATTATTTATGGGGCTCTATGGTTGAGTGACCCGATACATAACGCCCATAATTTACACACACAATTACAACAAAGTAAGAATACCATAATAATTTATTTTACTAACATTACTCACTACACCACACCACAAGGGCTCCGATAGAGAAACTCAACAACGCATAAGACACATAAGTCATCAACTCACATAAACACATGACAATAGTAAGACACTTACATAAGTCATCGACTCACATAAACACACAATTACGATAGTAAGAATACCGAAATAAATTTTTTACTAACATTACTCACTACACCACACCACAAGGGCTCTAGATAGAGAAACTCAACAACGCATAAGACACTTACATAAGTCATCGAATCACATAGACACATGACAACACCATATACCTGTCGATTCCACACTTTCCCCAATGAACGAATGTTGGCAATGACCCAACCACAAGAAAGGGACCCAAGGATTGGCGAACCCACAACACATCATTACCAAGGTTACATCTTAGTTACAATTAACATTCCAAGAACATTATTATGCAAGGATAATTTTATACTTTTTCCACCTACAGATTCTTAAATTAATTTCACATTCAACTTATAGTTTGACCATTTAAGTTGGCTCTTTATCCCTTACGACAATCCCCATAACTTACATTATTATTTGGCATATTTCAAATTACATACAAAGTTCTTAATTCTCTCATTATTATGTTAATAATATGCTTTTCAAATGTTTATTCAATGATTAAATTTTACCCTTGCTACACAAGTGAATCTGACGTGATGACAAGAAAGAAATCTTAGGATTTAAGGGGGTTTGGATTCAAGATACCTTTTTCCCATAAACATTCTTCGATCATGGTAACTTTATTTCCTAACATAGTTAACATAGTTCAATAACTTGTTGAATCCATTCAACATTTCCACATCAAGAAATTGTATTTAGATTTATATATATCTTTTATTTTCTTGAAGTTTGATCTCACCAAGGAAAATCATATTCTTTATAACACATGAAAATGTTTAATTGAATTATAAGGACTCCAAGAGTGACATTATTCCTAACCTAAAATATCGTTTTAGTCTTATATGCTTTACTCTTACATCGCATTATGGTCTCATTAATAGCATTGTTTTATAACAAAAGGAGTTACGGAAGTGTTTTCTAACATCTTGAATAAGTACAAGATTGGAAACATTATAAACTACACATGAACCACAAGAAATTTGTGTTCAAGTTAAGATCCTGTTTTTCGCATTTCACTATTTTGCATGTGAAATTTATTTTATTCCTAATGTCATAAAAGGCATAACGGAAGATTACGGGACCAAGTTTCCATTTTATCGGATTCTCTAAAGTCGACAAATTTCAAATAAATTTTTATTTGTAAGGAGTTACTTTTTCTACCCATAAGTTAACCCCTTAATTAGCCAAGGGTTGGTTTAATTCCACTTGTACCTAAGGATCTACACCCAACTATATATGATTTTAAGGTGAGAGTACATATTTATGTTAAACAACCTTCATGAAAGACCAAGGTGATATGTTGTTAGTAACCAAGGTAACACATTTATCTGCAAGGAACTAAGGATATCATTAACAAGATTTAAGTCATAGTTCAACATTTTCACAAGCTCCATTTGTGTCGACTGGATCCCTCAAGGAATTCATTCAATCATGAAGTTGATTTCTAGATCTAACTTCACAAGACTTGGCAGTCCACTAGGATCCTAAGGAAGTGTTTATTTTGCTTACACCAGAAATAGCTTGACCATGTCATTCCTAACCGTTGATTTGACAATGATGTCACTAAACATACCGATTATGACGTTAACACCACCGGGTTACACAAATTTTGTACTAGGGTTGACTAATTCACTTAGATTCCTTTATTGCATTTTTAAGGTAAAGAACAAAACACACCAATTAATTAATCGACTATTGCACACTAGAAATGCACTACAAGATATTACATTCAAATTCATTTAACATATACAACTTTTGCCATATGTAAATCTAAATAAAAAAGGTACCCATGATTAAATGCACATTTCCCAAGGCATTCCTAAAACTAGCATCTCATACATATTACCGAATTTCAATATATAACTTTATTGTAACATAACAATACATAAAAATTTCCTTCTATTAACATACATAAATTCTAACAAAATACAACGATTCACTCCCACGTTGTTTCACCATCTTACTTGCATCCTGCAAAAACATGTGAGCATGAAATCGTGATAAATCGTTGGCATGGCATCCACCCTAATCTAGAATAATTAACATTTTTAGTTTCCCATTTACATAATAACATTAATACTTTGCATTTGAAAGAAGAAGGTTAGAGACACGTATTTATTTCATTTCAGTTTGCTTCATTTCCTAACCAAGGAGAGAGAAAGAAATAGGAGAGAGAGAGAGAAACACTATTTTGCCAAAAGTTTAATTTTACACAAGTCACACAGTAAGGTTTCAAATAGTTATTTACAAGTGTCAACAAGTTTCCATGATGGTTTGGGAAACCCAACATGAGTCCTAAAAAAATTTCTTACGTTTCCATGTTAGCTGCAAAAATGTTCACATAACGCCGAGGCTAATAAACCACGTTCAAACATTTTCAACTAATGAGCAAACACACCACAAGTAAGTTTCTACCTGTCCTCCTATACACCAAGAATTCACAAGAACTGCTGGAATTCAGAACAGGCGAACGGTTTACGATTGGCGGCTAGTTTTCCGAGGCCATTGGTCGTAATTGGCCTAGTTGTAAACGATCAAAAGTTAGCTTGAGGGCTCGGAAAACCATGTCCAACTGACGTTTGATAGATGAACAAGCAACGAGAAACTTCCTAAAATTTTCCCTATATATGGATAATTCACTAGATTCAAGGGACTGAGAACTAGCAAACGGTTTTCAAACAACAACGGGTTTTCTGGAGTCATCGGTCATAATTGTTGTAATTTGACCTAGTCAAACTGTGACCGGAGGCCTATAAAATGACTTTTCCAAACTATTAAGAAAAAAAATTTCCTCAAACTAAAGGTTCTAGGCAATTTTCTAGTAAAAATACTAGAGGTTTGCGAAGGCGGATAAGCATTTCGTTGTCCAGGATTCAAACAGTGAGATGATACAAAACCCAACTTTTCAAATTTAGCAGCTTCCTACAGTGTAAAAACGGTGTAACATGGCTCCTAGAAGGGCGTCAAAAATATCACAGAAGATCATTCGAGGTCAATTCAAGGATTGAAGTGACTCCTCCCATAACAAGGTACACGTAGGAAACTTAACATCTTCTTTCCGGAGTTACGAAGGTTATTTTACACGTCTCCGAAAATTGTGATTTATCTATTTTAAGAAGGGAGTGGTCAACATATTCACAGGGAAACTCAACTTCAACCTGTCAATACAAACGGGTACTATAGTAAACAGGTTTGGTTGGGACGTTTTCTTGTGATCATCACGAAGTGAGGGTTTAAGTCCATTATCTACCAAGGAATATTGGATCCTGTAAGTTATGTTATAACGTTTTATTGTTTTAAAAGAAGTTTATTTCATACAATCAAATATACAAAAATCCTTCGGTTTAAAAATTTTATTCCATTTGTAAAAGAAAAACTAAAGAACATAAATTATGAGAGATGAGGAGAGATGAACCATGCCTAGAATTGATCTACGATAGAAGATAAGTGGTTTTGGTGTTCAATGAGTCGGTTGTAGTTGCTAGAGAGTTGTGTACAATACAGAGATCCCTCAATGCGTAGCTCAGGCTTAACACGATAAGCAATTCCCATTCAACCCATATGTCAAGCTTTCAAATCAACTTAGTTGAGCTAATAAGAGTCATTAGGTGTTTAATCTAGATTTGATCCATTCGAGCTAATCCCCTAGTGAGTTAAAACACAATACAGAGCTTGGAATAAAAAATACAATGACTAGCTGAGTCACATACCGAGTTAAGCACAAGCACGCCAAATCCTTCACCAGCAAAATGTATGGCGATCGAGGTTCTGCCCAATCAGGGTTGGATCAATGTAATACAAAACCTGATCTCTCTTAATGCAATACGCTGAGGTAGAGGAAAAATATCAAATCAGGAACACATATCTTGAGGTAAGGGAAATAGAACGACAAGATAGGCTTCTAAAAGACCATGAAAATCTAACTCCAAGTCTCAAGGCCAGCAATAGGATAATGCCTTGACAAGGCCATCGAAACTACAACATCTGACAAAATCATGTCCCTCCTTCATTATGTTGGGACAGATGTCCACGCCCTATTCCAAGCTCTCACATTTTGTTTATGCATGCCTTTCCAAAGCTCACACACTCCATTTAAAACACATAGACAAGTAGAGGATGCCATGCAGAGAAAAGAACAAGTCCTGAGTGATGCCTCCTAATCCTCTATCTTCTTCATCCTCTGCATACCAAAAACAAAATAGCGGCAGGTAGCAATCTGGTTTCCTCTCAGAGATAATAGAAACATGTTTCAAAATACAGATACAAATCCTTTTTTTAAAGACATTTTGTTAAACAGTTCACCCACCTTGTGTAAGGTCCCTCATTTTGCATACACGTCTGTCATAGCATTTGCAACTACAAAACTAACAAAATTCCTCTATCTTTTATGCTTTGATGCACGTTCATACCCTTCTCCAGGGCTCACATTATGGCACAGGTTGGGAGTGCGTAGACAGTGTAAACTGATCAGGTTGGAAACCTGTTTGTTGCACAGGTGAAACAGTGTGACCGTCCCATGAGGAAACCCAAATCTTTTGAACTGTTGCCTAAAATATTATCCCGTGAGAAGATATCTTGTTCTTTCATTGGTCAAACATTGGGACAATGCCACAGTAGATTCCATCCACCGCCAATCTCCATCTCCCATTTCCCTCGCTGCAACTATCCATTACTGCTAAATTGTAACGTTATTTGGGTTTTTTTAATTTCAGTGTGGTTTAAGCTTCTGAATCTCAAACAAGGTGGTTGGATTATTATGCAAGGAACGTGACAGGTCATAAAGGACCTTTAGGGCGACCCATGTGCATTGTCAGATCCTGCCACATGTTAGTTAGCCCATGTCCTCCACCAAACACATTTATATCATCATTTATTATTATTATTATTATTATTATTATTATTCAGGTTTTTCTTAAAGTGCAGCACTACATGATATTATTGATGGGGCTCTATGCTTGAGTTACCCAATATGGAAAAATCGAGTGACGGGCCTCTATGGTTGAGTGACCCGGATTGGTTTTGGCACTATGATTCTTTCTCTTTGGGAGGTATATGGAGTTGTTTGGTGATGCTTTGGGAGGTATATGGATTTGTTTTGTGTTTTTTTAGATATATGGAGTTGGTTCGTGATGTTTTGTGATGTCCGGAGTTGGTGTCATGAATTATGTTTACTTGTTGTGAGTCTTGTTAGACATTGTTATGATTAAGGCTTGACCTTCCCCTTGGTTGGTATGTACTATTGGATATTGGCCAGCAATCGTAGGTAAAATCGTCATGGTTTTTGGGTCATGTGATACCATTTTCCTTTGTATCGTGTGATGATTAACTATTCATTAGTCACTTATGTGTATTAGATCTATTCTTGTGACATAATTGTTGGAAATTATTTGTTATGTGGACTACTTAGTGTCATTCCACAATGGAATTAGAAGTCTTGTGATGTCATAAAATCATTAAGTATGTAGCAAGATGTATGGTGCGTCATTTGTGTTGTGTTGAGTTTTGTGTGATACCTTGAGGTCAATTACTGTTGGGCACCCACAAACATAAGACAATTGAAATTTTAAACAATGAATACTAAGAGTTTGAGATTAAAATATATATATACTATAAAAGAAAATACTAATTGAGAAATAAAGTAAAAGATAATTTTCAATCTTCAAAGAACATTGCAATTTAAGATATCTCAAAAATTAGTTTGTTTCCATGCAATGCATTGATTGCAAGACAAGTTGTTTTTGTTAAACAACATGTGTCATTTTTGAATTTCTTACCTACGTATCCTTCTAGTTTCGACATTGTGTCGCATCGAGGATGATGCTCTAATAAGGGGGGGAGATGTAGTGCCCCTCCATGTCTACTCCTCAAGCCGCACACCATCGATGGAAGAGCTTGAGATGACACATCCTAGATGACCTGTGAGACCTGTCATTTATTTATAGAATAATACAAGTACTGCTTCAAGATCTAGAGCCGTCAACCGCAGGGAAACTCAAGTTAATGTTGTAGATTTACCAGTAATTTGATCATCATAGCAAGTGCAGAGGGTGGGATACACCTCAAAATTTAAATAAATAGAAAGTTATGGGGATGTGTTGATCAAAGGTCTATGAAGTAGCTGTCTAAAATCAGTACCATCATGGGTAAAATCAATCTCACGCACACTAATAAAGCTAACCTAATCTCTCCTCATTCTACTACATGCAAATTTATCTTTCCGGATTTGTATCTTCACTTAAACGGGTTTATTTGTTTCGAGAGGAAACCGTGTCGTTGCGTTGTGTTTGATATGTGGAATACAAGAAGAAGAGTGAGGATTCAAATTCCATAATGTCTAGTTCTGTTGATTTTGCTTCTTCGATTCCTAAACTCATGTGCTACATGCACTGTAACCTTGCAAGACATTTTATGTCTTGCCCTTATATCTATTATTGCAAGTAGTGATTGTAGTTATTAAAGACATTGAAAGTGCCTTACCTACAACCCCACTTATGCATCTACAAGATTTGTTTCTTTTAGACTTCTTCTGCGTGAAACACTTTGTTCTTTCTCTATTTCTGCCAATGTGTGACTGGGGGGAAAAATATGTTTGTATTTTTGTTATAATCTATGAAGTTATAGATAGTAACCATGGTCTTTTGCCATCATATTCCTCGCTTGTGTAAAACAATAGATTTAGAGCAAGTATGAGTGCCAACGAAAACACAAGGGAAATGTTTTTTTAAGATGAAGTCCTCTGGACTCAAGATGTGACTAAGATCTAGGATGGATAAGGTTTGATGGGCATACACAATCCTTACCAACACAAATAGGATTATATGGGTTTCTTAGCCAACAGTTGCCTCGTTGAACAACTCAAGAAGGATATAAATGGGCAGTGATCTATTTCAAGGTGCATGATGTTCTTTACACATTAACATGATAGATTTCTGAAATGGACAAGAATTGCCTTTATTTTTGGGTCGGGTATAGGTTTACAAGATTCCTAGCCAAGAAGTGTTCAAGAAAATTCAGAATTCCTTTAGCGAATAATAAGTTGAGGCGCCTTCTCGATACATTCAAAGCTCCACATATCCTGTCATTTTTACTTGCCAACAATCTCAATTTTTAAGAAATTCCTAAACAGTGATAAAGATTATGGTCTCTCTCAAGGTTCTTGATCTATCATCCGTAATTATCTGGTCATTTCCAGAAAGCATAGGATGTTTGAAACATTTGTATTTCTTGATATTAAGCTTTATGCCTCTCAAGAGACTGCCCAACGAAATGGTAAAGATGTATGCAAGCACAAGGCATACATACTAATTTTGTAAAAATACTTAGGAGAAAACGTGGGTCTAAGGACCATTTTTTGTTCCATTTGAAGTGGCAGTATATAGAAGGCATGTGGACTATTTGATAGAATGTGTGGGAATGAAGAACACAAAAATGGATTCATTGAATGTCATGGTTGTTGGATATGCACAAAATGGATTTGTGGAAAAAGGCATTGGAAACTCTCAACCAAATGTGATTCTTTGGTCAAAGTCCGTGAAAAAAAAACACCCAAGAAGATGCCTCCTTCAAGCATCGAAAACGGTATGGATTTTCCTTGGTCTCCTGCTCTAATTTCCGCTTTCATCATTTCTTACAAATTGATATTAAATGTTGATTATCAAAAATGTAACCCCAACAATAATAAAACTTTACTTTTTTTGGAAGTGTCAAAAAAACAAAAAATAAAAAAACAACAAAATAAATTATTTGACCCGAAAGTGACACGCATGGGACGCCACACCCAAGTATACCACAAACCCGAAATTCCTAGCATGACCCCTGGTAACGTGGAACACCATGGGGTAACTTAGCCAAGTCATTTGAATTTATTTAGCATTCTTGCACATTGAATTCATAAGCCACTTAGCTTCACATTCATTTGTGTGTCGTGTTCTTTTCAAAAAAACGCGATCAGTTTCAACTTATGGTTATCGCTAGTTTGAGCAAAACTCAAAACCACTGTAACCTACCCCTATACTACTAACAAGAGAATCATAACCCACCTTTATTTCAATAAAAACACCTTCGGAAACTAATTTTTTGCAAATGTGTTTTGGGGCCCTCCAATCGTTGTGCGACAAGAGTTGTTGCGCAATTACGATAACTAGCTAGCAGTGATTTACACCTATAACTAGAGATCTGCTCAACGTATTTGATTTTCGTCAGTCACGATAAATTATCTATATACGGGGGAGTAATTTGGAATCACCCAACTCTGTGATCGAACTTGAAATGTGTATTTTTGGGACCCAGGTTTAAGCTCTTTGTGATTTTTGACAGTGTTCTCAACCTTAGCTAGAATCTCCTTTTTTAGTCTTGTTTGACTTTAGGCCACACGTGTGACCTCATAATATCATTGCAATGCTATGTATAATTTTATTTGATCTTTTATCTTATATAAATAAATTTTTAAATGTATGGTGATTTTCTCTCTCCACCCTCTTCTCTATCTAGAAACGACTATGTTACTTGATTGATTAAAAAATGTAAATGAATGGGGAAATGTGAATTGGTTTGAAATTAAATGATAATGGAAATGAAATGCAAATGGTTATGACATTGTGAATGGAAAATAAAATGTCTCTTAAATTTCTCTCTCATCCTTACTCTCTATAGTACCAAAATATTAAGTGCAACTAAATGTCAAAGCGTGAATGCATAAGAAACAAAACTCTCTCTCTCTCTCTCTCTCTCTCTCTCTCCCGATTGATTCAAAATGTTAAAAATTATGTGTAATGCCCACTCCTCTTCGACACTAAATGAACCATGTTATCAATTTTGAATTGATTATAATCTCAAACCTTGTTGTTGTATTCTAGTTAGCATACAAATAAAATGTGCGGGACATCATGATTACTATTGTTTTTTGGTTGTTATTTTGACTGTATGTCATATTGTGGACCCTGTTGGGCATTTAAGGATAAGACAATTAGCTAGAATGGTTTCCTTGTTATAAATTGATTGTGATATCATTACTCTTTGATATTGTTTTGTTGTATTTAGTTTATCTCTGTGACTGGATACATAAACATTATTGCACATTATTATATAAATATATTAGTAGATCGAACGACATTAATGCATTGTGATATGGTAATCGAAGGATGACATTACTCAGAATCGACTTGATTAACTATTGATAGACATTCAATGGGGGAAGACAATGATGTGTTGTCAGCTTAGATATATATTGATATTTTGAATTTTCTTCGCATTGATTTTTATTACAATGTTCAAAGTTATTTTGTGATTTCTTTGATATTGAAGAATGGGTAAAATGGTGAATGAGTGAAAGTATTACTTAAATTAGATGATTCAATTGGTTTATGATCTTAGTTGCAAACTGATGTATGAGTAGAATCAAAATGTTGAAAATTGGAGTAATTGTTGAATTACTTGGTCTTAGCAATAATAGTTATGATATTTGATGTGAAATTGATATGTAGATATAAGCATTTTATTAGTTTGACATCGTTAATATGGCCATGAGGCCAAAAGGGTATTGTGTGATTTTTGTAGGTAATTATATCACAACAACAAACTATGGGGGATAGGAGACCAACAACGAAGGAATGTGGGGTATTAGCAACTGGTCACCATGGCAACTTGTGTAATGTTGTTGTCTTGTTATTTGTTGTTAGGGGTTCCCATGGGGGGATGACCTTGATTGTGACCAAGGGATTTGTGTGTAGTTATTTTCCTTTCTTTTATTTAATTTTGGTTTATGTGATGTAATTCTCTTTTATCATTAATTGGTTTATTTGTCTTAATTAAGTGAACTAATCATATTAATAAGCTAATTTTGGATGTGACAAAAAAGATTCATTTATTAGAGTGGTTGGGTCTTTGGTTCTTGTGTTTATTAGTTGAGTGTATGTGATTTTGAGTGTTGTACACTCCACCTACTTGGGAAACTCGGATTTGGGCTTAAGGGGTATTTTGGAGGCTTGTGGGACAAGTTAAACTTGTCCCACACCTCTTAAATTTTTATACCAACCCTACCTATGGGTTGGGGGGTCAAAAATAGACCCCATTATGTGTTTTAGAAGGCAAAAGGTTAGATTTAATTACACTTTCTTACATGTGTTTAAATTTTGTCCTTAAGGGGTGTGGGTTGGAGTGGTGTGTGTAAGAGGTTTTTCATTCCTCTCAACCACCCATTTATTATGCCTTGGGGTATGGGTTTGACTTGGGTGATGTGGGATGGAGAAGAAATGATGTGGCATCCTACATGGAGCCACATCATCTCCCTCTCCTCTTTTCTATTTATTGGAGTTTTTGGGAAGTATTGGGGGTTAATTGCTCATTTCTTTTGGGAATGCTTGTAATTTTGGAGAGCTTGCTTGAGGATGGTGAATGGAGCTTGGAGTGGATGTTGTTTTGCTTAGGATTTTGGAAGGCTTGGAGCTTGTTTTGTATTGATACTCTTCATTTGTAAGGTAGATCTTCACCCTTGTTTTTACCTTGTTATTTTGTTGTGCTCATATGTGTAGTTGATGATTGTTATATTGCTTATGATTGTGGGAAATAGATTTGATCCTTAGGTTGTGGGAGAAATGGAAATGGGGGTAAAACTTGAGGGAGGCATAAGAGAAATGTTATTGGGTATTTTAGGAGGGAGTTGGGTTGGGATGTCCACCTTGTTGATAAATATGATTTGTGTTTATCTTGTTATTTTCTTGAGGGAGGCATAAGAGTGAGGGAGGCATAAGAGTGGGTTGATTTCTTGAGGGAGGCATAAGAGTTGTGTATCTTCTTGGAGGGAGGCATAAGAGTGTTGTATGTATTGTGATGGAGTTTTGGAGGCTCATAGGTGGACACCCAAGCCCTTGGGAGGCATAAGAAGAACCCCCATGTTCCTTTCTCCTCCATGGCTTTAGCATGAAGCCTTTGTGTTTTGATATTTGTTGGTTGGTTGTAAAGAAGTTGGTATTGTGTTATTTCATTGTTTGTCTTGATTGAATGTGTGTGTGGAAGCCATTTTTGAGTTGTCATGGTTTTCTAATAGCCCTCATTGCTTCCTTGTTGGGGCTCGAGGGCCAATGAGGAAGAAGGATTCTCTCCCTCATTGGATATTTTTATTGGGTGGAGAGTGTTGCCTACTCCCCCATTTTTTTGTGTTCCTAGCTTGATGAAGATGGTGAGCTCAATGGAGAAAGTACTCTTGTTGGAGAAAGACATGTGGAGTTGCATCTTGTGCTATTATGATCCTACAACTTGTAAATTGTATCAATAGTTTATTGAATGTAATCTCATTCATTCTTGGAAATGGTTTATTATGATCTACATTACTTCATGTGAATATGAACCTTGTAATGATCTTGTAAATAGAAATTAAGTTCTCACAAATCAAAATTTGTGTTTAGGGGTTGCATAGCAAATTGGTTTATTTTTAAAGGCTAGTGCTTTTGGATGGGAACTAAAGGTTGATTATTTGTTTTATTGAAAATCCTTGTTTACTTGAATCTTGAAATAGATTTAATTTAAGAGTAGTTTGTTTTATCTTATCCTTATAAATGTGTAAAAATAATTAGATATGATTGATTTATTAGGACATTCCTCTTTGTTGCAATAGGAATCATCTTAAGTAAATGGATAAATTACATCTAATCATACCCTGAAAAAACTATCTAAATGAAATTGAAGGTGATAAATTGGTTAAATTTGATAAATGCACAAATTCCTACTCTACCATAGATACCTATGGTAAATGTACTTTGTACACATTTGAGTGTTATAGTTGTAAAATCTATTCTTCCACACTATTTGAAAATTCCTATTTAATTGAAAACTTAGTTGATACGAAAATAGATATTACTAATATATATAATAAATGTATATTAATAATGTAGCTTGATTATTTTCAAAGTTTATCACACCATTATATATAAATACTATTAATAAATTCTCATACTTTCCTTAATAATGAATGTGTGTGTACCTTTCTTTTACATAGTAATACATATTATATTAATATTTATTAACAATTAAAAATTAATAATGAAAAGTAAAACCGTATGAATCGGTTTACGGTAGTTTTATTAAATAAAGTCAAAAAGAAAATCTTTTGTGAGGGCTTGGGTTACGGCCCATGTTTGGTTATGTTGTTATATATATAAGGTTGGGGGAGAGGTGACAACCCCATCCCCAACCCATATTATATGTGGGGTGGAGTCGGCACCCCTCCCCCAAAAATTTTAAACCCTCCTAATTAAAATGTGACCTCACATTTGTTATAAAAAAAAGTGGTCAGTCTTATGTATGCAACCTATGAAATTTTGCTTTCATGGCCACTCACATATATATATATATATATATAAAACAAGGGTTGTATCTTTATACCCATTTTTCTCTCTGAAATTTTTGAGTAAATTAAAATGAACTAAAAATATATGTAGATCCATAAATATACACATATATGTGTAGTTTTTTTTTAAATAATAGATATATGTTTTATTTACACAAAACAAATATATGGGGTTTCGGGTTTTACCCAAATGGGTATATACTCATTGTATATACATTTAACCTGCAAGAAAATACTATTTTTAAACAAATAAAGAAGAGGGACCAAAAACCCACAAAGGAAATGGGTAGATCCTTGCCCTAATCACAAAAACTTAACAAATGAGAGCTTCCAATCCTCTCTAATGGCCTCCATGGCTTCATTTTCTTCTCCTCCTATAACCTGCAAAACAAAATAAGAGAAATGAGAGATTAGATTTAGAAAATGAATATAAGAGAACCCATAAAGATATCTAGGTTTCTTTAGTCTAACCTAAATCTAAGGGCTAGGAAATATTAGATCTAATGGTGTAGGATGCACCCTACATCACTTAAGTGATGGGGTATTTAAGTGGGAATGTTTTAATTAAAATATGTGTGTGTAATGTTAAATGGGGCCTAAGGGGTTAGACTAAGTTGTGCACCTTGCCCCTTTAGAATAATGAACTTATTATAAATTGCATGCATTTAACAATGCAAGATTATTATCCTAGTATGATTTAATATAAAATTAATTTTGTACCTTAAATAAAATTAATTTAAAAGGGATTAATGGAGTTATGATTTGAAAAGCTAATGAAGATTATTTAAATAAAATATTGGAGCCTTGTTAGTGAAAGAATTAAAACATAATATTAATTTTGAAAATTGGGGCAATCTTAATTAGTCAATAATTGTTTTCCAATGCCTTGTAATTGTCTAAAATTTTATAATCCTGGATTAGATTAAATCTCAGCTAATGCCTTATAACGGTTTTAAATATATATATATTCCATATTTTTCCTGTTTGTTATCGGGTTTCTTGGGGAATTATGTGTGAAAAATGTGGGCATTACATGATGGATACATGGAATTAATGCTTGAGTGTAGGGGATTTCCATACTTAGTCCTAGGATTGACGCAACGTTGGTTGCGGTGTACTTTCGGAATGAGGAGGAATTTTATGGATGTGATATGTTGTAATTAATGAGTTTTCATTGTAAAGTTGCATTCATCTTGCAATACATGTATTACCATATAATAATGACATGTATTGTTGTTCGAAGAATTGTTCTTGGTATATTTTGAAAAGGGAATACCAATGTGGTTATATTTTATAGTGTCGAATTGATGTGAAGTTGTACTCAATGTTGCACCTATGTTATAAAGATATTAAACAAATCTTTTGCTATGTTAATTATTGGTTTACTTCCTTAACACCCATAATGCTAGGTAGAATCTCATCTCATTAAAACTATTGAAATGAAAATAATGATTTATAATGCCTATTGTACTTCCTTCCCCCATTTGGGTCTTTTTCTAGGGTATAAAACATTGATCGTGTTAATAAAATACTTTGACCTCATTAATCATCTCCTTATTTTGCACCTAAGACGTCTTATTAAGGACCTTTTACCTTAATATTTTAAGAGGTGGTGATTTTATGTTGTGAAACCTATCTTTTTGGATGAGTGAGGTGATCATGTCTAGGTGTTGTAGGTATGACCATATCATGAATAAGTTAACCCCCTTGTGCGTAATTTCCCTTGGTACCCTAGTGGGTGGCCAAATCCTTGCAAGATAGTTGGTGGTTGTACCTATGATTGATCTCTTGTGAGATCTAAATTATGTGAGTGGAGACTACATTTCAATTACTCACGTATTTACCCAACAATTGAAATAGGTCCTTAGGAGAATTTTGAAATGCATAAGATTGTTTGGGTTATTTCTCTTTCAATATACACTTATACTTCCATGTCCAAGAGCATTGAAATGAGTTGTCTTATGCGAGGTCATACTCCTTGTAGTCTTAAATCCTTAAGTGTTACGTAAGTGTTATAGGAATTAAATTTGTTCCAAAATGATGTTAATACATGACCAAAGTAACCATGTAATTGTATTCAGTAAAAAGGGTAAATAAGATTAAACTAAGAAATGACCACTCCAAAAATGGTACACCATTGAGTGATGTCAAAACCAACTAAAATGTCAAATGTGATCATAAACTGAATGTGATAAAGTAGAGCTCCATGAATAATACAACAATCTAATAAACCAAAAACCAAATATGATGCATGGTCACATGCTTTGTTTGCATAAATGTGGATTAAACAATGATGCTAATGAAATAATAAAATGTAGCCTTGAGAATGGGATACCTACAAATGTAGCCAAGTTCTTGTGAGATAAGGAGATTGCACTCTAGTTGTACTTGTAAAAGTTAGTATAACTCTTGGCATAGTTAGGAATATAATAAATCTAGGATCACTCAAGTAGTAGAATCTATGGTCGAAAACATGTACTTAACTCGTTGCTACTAAGAGTGAACCCTTAAGATGATAAAACAAAAGTAATTGAAATGTGAAATTTGTCACTTAGATTAAAGGAAAAATATCCATAACGGGAACATAGGTGTAATGTACCCTTCCATGCACACTATTATTGTGAAAATATGAATTCCTAATTGGAGCAACGGATTGTGAATCAAGAATGATACAACTTAATTAGTAAATTTACATAGCTAGTTGTAATAACTTGAAGATTAAAATAATGTATTGTTAGTATTAAACAATGCTATGAAATGAACTCGGGATAGGTTTGTTATTGATCTAGTAACCTTCCTTTTTCATATTGTGAATTTTTTCCTCCTTGTAACAAGAGTACTTGTCCAAACTAAGTAAACATGGCTCTCTCAAAACAAATCCTTAAGTCATATATTATAAGGTGCATGTGTGTATATATGTTCCTAATCACAATCATGCTTTATAAAGTTATTTCCACAAGAGAAACGAGAAAATTATAAAGGAACCACTATATTTGAAATGTTAAACAAAAACATGCAACCTAGTTGTAAAGGGAGGAAGGGCCCTATGTTATGTGTTCTTCAGACAATTATAGTCAACTAATAAAAATAGGATTGTAATAAATATTTCACCATGAACAATGATGTGTTGTGGGAAGTGCCTATGATTAAGTGTATATTGTCGTGGGTCATTGTTGTACCTTGTCATTTTTGGAAATGTGGCTTTGATGTGCATTGTAACACCCGCAAAATCTCGCTTTACCTACGAAACCCAAAGCCAAACAAATATTATAATGGAAAAATTATGGGATAATTTTTTTGTTAAAGGTCGAATGCAACGCTTAACTAAAACCCAGGGTTAATTACAGTCATCGCAACATTAAATAAATAATAATATTAAATAAAAAAATTGATTAAATCTATAGTTGAGTTTAAAATATTTCATTCCATTAATCCTAAATAAATTTAATACCTAGGTTCCTAAGGTCATGCAAAATTAAATAATTAAAGTTCAAGTCAAAATAGCTCTTTCATTTATACTAAGCTAATTAATTAATTCTCCATTGCAAAAGTAAACTAAACTAATAAGGGTAGAGTTTATTTAATTTACTTCAAGGATAAAAAGACAATAAAATTAATTACTTTCAACACACACTAGTGGCCCCTTTCAAAAAGGAGACCCATGTGATCAAATGATCACCTCACCTACCCCCACCTAACTATTGTAGGGGACAATCTTGGCCCTTGGATGAAAACAATATGGACCATAGGATGAGGGGATTTCAAAGCAACCCTAAAAATCCTTAAGGAAGGCCTTTATCCTTTTCCTTTGCTCATTTCTCTCTCATTTCTTGGTTTTGCAGGTTAAGGGAAGGTATGGGAGAGGAGGAAGCCATGGATGAGGAGGTTGCAAGCTTGGGGATGGATATACACACCCCCAATATTATTTATTCTAGTTATTATTTTTCTTTTTCAATTCTACCCTTTACAAGGGCTTGTAAATCTCCCATTTTATTAAAAGCATGATTCAAAAGAATACCCATTTGGGTATTTTACATTTTCTCAAAAGATCTAAATTATTCTCTTATTTTAAAAAAACTCTCATTTTGAATATACATACATGTATGTATATACTTCTCATATTAGGGTATTTAAATAAATATATGCATTTATACATATATAAATACACACACTTGTGAGTATATGTATATGTATAAATGTATTTATATACAATATTTCAATAAAATACATAACCCGAAAATAGACTAATATGGATTATTATTATTATTATTATTATATCTTAAATTTCAAAGTGGTTGTTGAATTTCATGGCTGCGGATCCATTTACCTGCAGCATCGCATTAAACTTTTCCTTGGCCGCATAAGGAGGGGGCTTTGAAGTTAATAAAAATAGGGCGAATGGTGGGGCTCGGCACCCATCCACATGTTTAATAAAACAACAAAACAATTTGGGGGAGGGTCGCTGATCCCACCCCCATCCCATTTACACATGGGGTGGGGGTAGGGTCGACGAACCCCTCCTATAATGCCCGTCGTGATGCATTGCTAGTTTTAAATTTTTATTTTTATTTTATTTTATTATCCTCTAGGCATCCACGCATGCCTCTTCTTTTAAGAAAATTTCAATGGTGGACTTTACTAACCCAACCATCGACCTGCCATCCTTTATGGAAATTCTATCCTTCCTGATTTGGCGTGGGGAGAAGCTTACCCCTATTGGTGGGTGGGAGTGGTGAGCTCCTGCCAAATTTTGTTAATGCAATTAAATTATGCCCCTCTCTGTATTTCTCCCTTATTGGTTCTTTGCTTTTGTGTAGTGGGTTCTTATTTTTTTCAGCCTTGTTTTCTTTTAACCTCCTTGGTTTTGTCTTCTAGTGACCTAGCGTTTTCCTTTTTGGTCTGGCATGTGAGATGGGGCCTTGTTTTTTTTGGATGTTGACACGTCTTTTCCTGGTGAAATTTGTTTTTAGGCAGATTGGTGCATGGTGAATGATGGTCTTCTACCCTCCTATTTTTTTAATAAACTCCTCCTTTTGCCCACGTATGGTAGGTTTGAAAACACCTTTTCCTTGTTGTTTGTTGGCCGTGTGGGTTACACTGGAGAGTAGTAGCTCGAGTTTTGTTGAAAAGGCTTTGAAACTTTCGGATGAATGTCTTGATAGTTGGTCGTCTCGCCTTTATTACAATTTTTTTTAATTAAAATTTATGTATGGCTATTATTATAACTGCTCACACCAATTTTGGCTTTGGATGCGTGTGTGCTAGCTAAGGGAGCTAAGAAGGGTGGACACATGTTGGTTGTTGGTGGCTAGGCAAGGTTGTTTTGCAGAATCTTTTTGTGCTCTTCCTGCAATCGTGGTATCCCCTTGAGACCTCACCTCCTTGAGGTGTTTTGTCAAGCAGTTTATCAGCCTTGTGTTTACTTACATTTTTTTGCATTCATGGCTCTATGACTTCCTAAAGGTACCTTTGAGCAACGCGAGCAACCGTAGGCAAAACAAAACACAAAAACATGACCCTTCACTTAAAAAGAACAAAAAAATTAAACAAGTGTAGTCCCAAATTTTAGAGCGAAATCCTAGGGACACCAAAACATAAACGTTTGAAAAATAAGTACTTAGAGCCCGGTGGTAAAGGAAAGTGGCAAGGAAATCAAGTCATGGTTCTAAGTAGTTAAAGATGCAATGTTCTTATAACATAAGAAAGAGAGCACATAAAGGTAAGAGAATAAAAGATATAATTATTAAAGGATTAAGAGATCGTGTCAAAAATTGAAGTACTCTCAATATTATAAGTGATTTTCTAAGAGACGAACATAAACTTCTAAGCAAAAACACGCTTTTGAAGGGTTCATATTTATTTCTATATGAAGATTTAACCCCAATGCAAGTAGAGGAGAGAACAAGAGAATTGATTAAAGTTACGGACACAAGGGATTAAGGTAAAAGAGTATGGTTGTACAATGGAAAAGTTGTCATTTTCAATCAAATACCTCAAAATACATCATCACAATAGGGTGGCAACAAAGAGAGAAGAGAAAGTTAGGCATAGAGGCAACAAAAGTATCGTGGGTAAAAGACGTGAGGACTCTACCTCGAGTCTTTAACACCAAAGGAAATAAGAAATAGGCCCCTAGGGAATACTTACAATTAATATGTTGGAATTGTAGAAGCTACCCTTGAAGGAGGGGGCATGGGTTAAGGCATGTCATAGAAGGAAAGAAACGCAATATGCCTCACGAAAACTCATGAGCATGATGGTTGCAAGAATCGTTTTGAAGGATATATGAAATTTGACTTGGAACAATGCGTGAGGCAATGGAAAAGGTTACATAAGCATAATGGTTCTAGTAAGAGAAGTAGAAGGTCAAAACATTTAGTTAGAAAAGACAAATAAATAATACATATGGTTCAAAATATCATAAATTGGAAGGCACATTAGAATTAAAACTTGTTATTTTGCTTCCGGAGGCTCAAAAACCTACAAGAAAGATGGGTTGGATGGCAAGGATCCATTTGCAACTCTAAAACAAGATATTTCAATGTGCTCGCAACATGGGGAGGTTCATGTTCTTCTATTAGGAAATTTCAATGTGAGGATAGCAAATGAACAATCTAACATGTTATGTATTGGGGAAGATTACATTCTTATATGGCTTGTCAAAGAGAAAACCATCGATGTAAGCAAGGTGTTTAGAAGATAACACAAACATTAGTCATTTGGGTGAAGAACTACTAGTTATATGTGGCACGTTTGATTTGATTATTTGCAATGGTATGGGTAGGTAGAAGAAATATGGAAATTTTACATGCAAAACCTACAATGGAGCAAGTGTTGTTGATTATGCAATTTGTTTACAAAGTTTGATTGAAAGGATAACAAAAGTTGGGATTGATGATTCTATTAGGGATCTAAAATCATAGCCCAATTTGCATAATGTTATCTTGGTTGGGAAAAAATCAGCATGAAATTTAAGCACAATCTCAACAACAACCTCCAACAAAGGGAATGATTCTTTTAATGCAAGAACATTGTGGCATCTTCAAGGAAACACTCTAGATAGTTAATGTAGAAGAAGAAAGCAAACTTCCAAGGCCTCAAAAGTCATGAGTTAACAAACATAATTCAAGGGGTGCTAAGAGGTGTAAAAGAACAAAAAGAAGAAGAAAGGAAATGGTTGGTTTGATGAGGATCATAAAGCTACAAGGATAGCTCTTAAAGAACCAGGGAAAAGGAAAAGTGAACACAAAGTTGTAGAAGCGAGATCATAAAAACAAGAAAGAGGAGTTCATGAGCACAAGGAGAGGAGCTTATTTAGATAGGGAAGAATAATCCAAAATTATTTTGGAAGGAACTTCAACCAAAAAAACCACTAAAGAATAATATCACAACAACTCATTGGTTCGAATATGTAAAACAATTATACGAGTAGAAAGTAGAGGTTGAGGCCCCATGAAGAATACTATCACAGCCACTCATTGGTTTGAATATGTAAAACAATTATACGAGCAAAAAGTAGAGGTTGAGGCTCCTCCCTTGAATGGCAAAAGAAATTATTCACTTTGCAAGAGGTTAAAGGAAGGTATTAAAAGTTTGGTTCAAGAGAGACCAAGGACTTGGTTCAAGAGAGACCAAGGACTTGGTTGAGCTTCAAGCGGAGTACCTATAATGGGGGTCAGAACTACTCGCAGCTCACATTGTGAAAATATTCAACAAAATCATTCAACATGGATTTCCAAGCGACTGAACTCCTAACCATGCAATACCTTTTTTAATAGTGTAGATGTTAACAATCATTCCAACTGCAGAACTATCATGATCAATCCCTTGTTTGTAACATTATTTGGCAGCATGGTTGAACACAGAATCAACAAGTGGGCAAAAGGAAAAGGTAATAGAACAAAATGGAAAGCAAATTTCAAGCCCAAGCACTCAACAATAGATCATGGAACTACTTTGAGGCATCATTAGTGTGAAGTGAAAAAGAGGAAGTCTATTGTTGTTTTATTGACTTCAATAAGGCTTTTAACACAATTCCTAAGGATAAGCTATGGTGCAAAATGAAGTAGCTTGGTATTTGAGAGAAATTTGAAGTAGTTATTCATAGGCTCTATGATGAGGTGTGAGACAAAATAAGAGTTTCATGAAGTTTTAGAAGTGACATTGGAGTTGAACAAATATGATTTTTATCCCTTACTCTTTTTGCCTATATCTCGACAAACTTGAAGAGTGACTAAATTTGCATGGTGGGGATGAAGTTCATTTGGGAGAGTTAGCTATAAGGCTTCGTGTATACATAAATGACCTTATTTTGATTGTCAAGTTGACTCAAGGGTTGCAAGAGCATTCAAATGCCCTTGAACACTTTTGCAAAGAAGCAGGTATGCGAGTCAACACGAGTAAGACCAAAACCATGATCTTCTACTATATAAAGAACAAATATTTGCTTGAATTTTATTTTGAAAGCAATATTCTAGAAATAACTTAGTATAAATACCTTAGAATTGACTTCAACAAGCTTAGTTGTGAAACTTGCTAAAAGAAAAGAACTTTGGGAGGTTTAGGCATTGTATGCCCCGTAAAATAGATACAAATAAGTGGAGTTATGGGATTGGAAAACTACTCATACTCTTTTTGGGCTATTAGTAATTCCAGTGGTGCTTTATGGGTGCAAACTATGGGCTAGCAACATTTCAGACTCAAAATGGAAGCAAATAGAAAGAATTCAAAAATGTGTGGTCACAAACGAGTTTAAACTAAAAGTATCAATACCATATGAAATTCTTTTAATGAAACATATATAGTTCCAAATCAAATCATTGGTATGGTGAGTCTCTTAAGATATCTAAAAAAATCAGCAAATGGAGGCAAGTAGATGGTCCAAGGCAGTCTTTAATAAGATCTTGTGCAAGAGAGAACTCCTGGATTAATCAAAACAAGTGGATGAAGAAATGACACATTGACCTGAATGCATGTCATAATAATAGAAAGGAAATAAAGGCATTTGCCTATGGATAAATTTTGCAACTCCGTATGGGATAAACCATTAGGGAAAGAAGAAATAGGAATTTAATTTTGCTTGTGATCATCAACAAAAGGCCTATATAGGGGCTATTATCTTTTGGAGTGAAAAGTTTCTCATAGCTCAGTTAAGGACAAATTCACATCGACTTCGGTGTGAAACGAGTAGGTGGAAAAGGCCAAAAGACGCATGGGAAGGGAGAGTTTGTCGATTGCACTCGTTGGGAAATGGAATCTAAAAACACTATTTTGGAGTGTAATGCTTACAATGGCACCCAAACCAAATATAAAAGTGATTGAACAACTTCGTTTTAAAATACGTTCACCAAGGAGGTGGAGAAAATGGGGAATTCGTTACCAATTTGAACATGAGATCACAAATTCATAAAGCAATAACAATAGAGTATGTTGTCCCATAGGCTTCTTTTTTGGCCTTGTGGACGTTAAAAGATATATATCTACCAAGAAGAAAAATGAAACTCATATCCAATATGCGAAAGAAGGAAAATAACACAAGCAATGATAGAAAAGATTCAAGGAAGGAAATTGATTATTTTGGTTGAGGATAAAGGTGAAAACTTAATTCTCATCTATATAAATCTACCAAGTTCCCACCACAACACACCACCTAATAGATACAACATTATTGTTCCTTCTCCACACAATGTTTACTGCACTTGTAAGGTTTGCCACCATAGTAAGCACACCGCAACTCCTCATGTTCTCACAAGTAATCAATATAAACCATTTTGTCCGACCTTTGAAATCCCCTACCGTCTAGCATTACAATCAAGAAAAACTTCAAAAGTGCACTCACCATATTGGTAATGCTTTGATGACGATGGACAAAACCTCAAGGCCTCGAGTGACAACATGGGTATGTATGGCATTTAGAGCCCATAGTTGGATCTTACTATTGCTAATATGGATAAATGTATTATTAAGCTATCCAATATTCATCATCAACAAAGTAGGCACATGGACACCATAAAAAGGCCTCTTTGGTAACATGGCAAAATAGAGAATGGAGGAACAAATAACATATTTACATTGTTATCACCATGCATCAAAAGACAAGCCTTTGGCCATGCAACAATAGGTGCCCACACCCACAACAATCAAGCCATCTATCCTCAATCTTGAGCCACTCATTCCCTGCTACCTTGGCGGGAAACCACTCTATGCAAGGGAGGCACTCTAGATGGAGGGTCAAGCAACCTCTTAGGATAATTGGATGTTCTAAGGAGGAAGCACAAGCAAGTTACAACACTCCTATAATGCAATTGCATAAAATATGTTTTCCCCATCTTGCTCAATCGTAACTATCATTTGTGAATTGATGAGGTTCTTTATGTACATAGTATTCAAAAGCACTATAATGATCATCACAAAGCTTTTCTGTCATCTATGAATTATGTTTGTAAGAGTATTCTACACACACACACACACGTGTGTGTACATGTATACATACATACACATATACACACATATGCATACACATAGATGTGCATGTAAACATAAACATATACACTCACATGCGTGAGCACGCACACACACAAGTGTAATCCAGCTCAAGTTTTCCGGGTGAGTGTATACTGGTAGGACTAAACATCTTCACCAAACTTTGTGGCCATGCCATGTAGGCCATTTCTGACCCCTCTCTGCCCCCTCCTAATTCTGCTTTGTTCAGGCATTGAGGCTGTTGTAAAACTCTATTCCGATGTTAATACAATATTTTGAACTTTTTGCACATAAAAAATAAAAATTATCCCATAACATTCACCATTTTTTGCCCCAAACAACCAGCTTCATATTATGCACCATAATTTTTCTTACATGTCAAGATTGATTTTTATAACTAACATCACTGAATAAATCATCAGTACTACTTGTTCTTACAATCTTTCAGATAGAGCGTAGTCCCGAAATATAAAATAATTCATGAGCCTGACATTTTGTATATGATTATTTTGTTAATTCAGAGAACAGTTTGAAAGCTTAAACAACATGCATGAAACATGATATAACAAAAGAACATCAAAATGCATGATTTGTACGGTTGTTAGAGAACACCTTGCATAAATTGCAGCAGTCTGAATTTGTGGTCTCAGTTAATAAAAATATAAGCTTTGAATTGTATGAATGAAGTAAGTCATGCCCAAGGACACAATGTGTTCTTTAAGTCACAAATGTATACAAGCTGTATACATAATAAGGCTTCAAGCCTAAGAAACTTCATGACCTGTTTACGTCAATAGGCTGTTTACCATATTTAAAATTAAACATCAATTGGTGAAATAAAGAAACCAAAATTTTAATAAGATGTAGCCAAATGGACTATATCCACCAAATTTTTCTTTTAGATGTATTCACACAACAGAATTGCGACAAAAACACGGAGTGTACCATGGACATGAAACCGGTTATTTGAAGAATCTCGAAACTCAACATGATTCCAATCAAGTCGCCCTCATGGTGACACAATGACTCTCAGAAGGACGCCCCTAATCAGGGCTGCCTGGGTCCTAGACTCCTGAGTAGAATCTTCAAAATACTTAAATACACCTAATACCTAGCCATTTGTAACATTTACAAGTATTTTTACAGTTTTTGTGCTTATGATACTAACATTTGTTTTTCATGAAATATAAGGATTAGCAACCTTACTATACTGATAAAAGCTTCCACAACAAATAAACAGCTCATGTATTCTTGCCATACATGGAATATTCCTTTTCGAGTATTATTCTCAATGTGATGCCATAACTCTGAAGACACTGTTTATTGACTGATTTCACCAACATAGCTTTTACATTGGTGAAGAATGAAATGAAAATGAAAGACCTAGCATAAAATCACAAATAAATTAAAGTTTATAAAATCAATAACTTTGTTGCAAGGGATGGTCACAGGCCATTGCTGCCTTTAGAGATTACAAATGAACAGACAAGATAAAACTCATCAATGAAAACCGGTAATACTAAGCAGAAATAAGAGAGTAAAATTTTAAGGCTGCAAATTTGATTATCAACCTTGCCCATAAAACTTTACAGGGGATGGCTCTGATTGTTATTTTATTTTTGCCATGAATAATTTTCAAAACCTAGGATTCTTTTGAACACTGTGTGATCCCATCGAAGAAGCAACAATTGGAACTGAATTCTGTAGTGCTTTGGCTATGTGAACTCCAGAATTCGTGTTCCCAGTAACTGCTCCTGGAGCACCATTGTTAACTACTGCATCGGATTCCACTTGTGGTGCTGCCATGGACTTTTGAACCTGATTGTATCATTAAATGAATAAAATAAACTGACACTCTCACAACTTGCACTCAAATTATTACATTCCCCACCCTTAACTTCTCAATTCTATATGTATAAGAAAATACTTGAAGCTAGAGAAAATTGGGGTCTATATTAAAAAAGGAGAAAGTGGAAGAATTGTACCTTGGCAAGCCGTTCCATATGAGCCTCATTGAAAGACTGCACAAATCTCACAAAAAATGAAATAAAGGTGTATAAGAGACTTTTGACTTCATGCAAAAAGGGAAGGTTGTAATATACCATGATCCTCAGGAGTCGGCATGCATCAACAATGTGTAATATTCTCGATTATATGCAAGTGAACAAAAATTATCATGACCTAAAGGGCATATATTCCAGAACCATAGCATGATCCACAGCATAATTTTAGTATAGTATTTTACTCAGAAAAACATGGTTCTATTTTGCATTAAGCAGTGTAGTTAGATTATCCATGCAGTCCTGAGCATTGTTTTGCTACAGGAAGGTCTCTACATTAGAACAGGAAAAGCGAAGGAACAGAAACAATTCTTACAGGCTTCTTATTTTTGTTGAATTCCTTGGTAGTATAGCCAGGGATTGACAGATGACAGTTTTTGCCTACAGCAAATAAGATCATCTTTATTACAAAAACAGATAATTAACAAATTAACTATGTCAAACATCAAACTAGAATTGTGCTTACATGTATAAAGAACAATGATGATAAAAAGACGTCTAAAAAAATGCGCAAAGGTATTATATTTCTTTCATTTGCACTGTTATATGAGTAAAAGAAGAAAAAAGTAACACATATCCTCCATTTAATTATTAAATCTACAATTGAAATAATTAGTACAACTCACTTAAATGCAACAACATATCCTTTTCTTCTACAGTGGTCGATTTCCGATGTTTAGCATATGCAATTGCATTGATCTCTGCCTGCTTAAGAAATAACAAGAAAGACCACTTTTAATCATATAAATGAAGAGCGCTACTGCTACCATCCTCAGTCAGACAATTAGAATAGCTTGTCATTCATTCATGCTTTTAATAATCAATACCAGCTTAGAACGAAGCATGTATAGTCATAATCCATTCTACTTCTGGTTTATACAACTTTTGCTTTCATCATCATTCCAAAGTTGATTAAATCACTTAATATCCCATTTCTTTGTATAAAACACAGTTACCAGGAGGCGTGTGGTACGAGTACAGGGATAGAAGTTCCATTTTCAATATATATATATATATGTGCAGGGGGAAGAGAGATGGCAAGAGGTGTGTACGGTTAGGGTGTACCTGTCCTTGTTCCCAGATTCACTGGTGATTATGATAAAACATGTTATACAAGCCACAAGCTTAAGCTCTGAAATTGGGAAGTTTTAAATAGCAAGCTAGTCCAGTTGATACAATCACTACAAGGTACAATAGTTCCCATTTAGCTCCAAGAGCATACAACTAAGCCAGATGGAAGACAGAGAGGCCTCTGACCAAATGGGATGCATGAATAGGCAATGATAGTTTGCAAATCTGAATTGAACAGTTTTTTTCCCAGGGCAGTGAACACGGCACAGCCTTGGAATTGATTGAACCCTTTAGCAACAAAACCCAATCAGTAATGAGTGGATAGTCGGACAAATTACAAACATATTAGATCTCACTATACATGTACAGTGGAAAACATAAATAGTAGCTTTCCCTTTGCAATTTGGAGTTTAAAAGATATTAGACTGTGAGAAGTAGAACCCTCTTAGAAAATATGCAGAAGAGAGTATTAGTTTTCTTACATTAGAAATGGTCAAGCACTCATACACTAGCAGTATACATTGGTCAAGTAACATTATAAAATGGTCCTTCAAAACTCATGCACCACCATTACCGAAGGCGTTTTGAAGAGCTCATATCTACATGTGGAGAACTAAACCCCCAAAATCTGCCATTTAGCAATCAATGTTACTCTACAAGCCAACAGATATTTTTATGGCTCCATTCCCGCAAAGCACCATGGACACTCAGGGTGACTTACTTTTTAACTCTCAGCCAATCCGCTTTAGACCCAGGGCATGAGGGTCATTCCTCTCCCTTTGTTAAACATTTTCTGTAATTAAAACTCTTCATGACACAGAATACCCTTCTCCGTGCAAGAAATAACCACCCCTTAGCTAACCATCTACCTCTCATGGAAAATATAAGTGGGAGAATGTAAATCAGGACCATACCATTGAGAATGGTACATAGTGGAGAAGAACTAACAGATTGGCCAAATACATATCAAAAGTACACGAGAGGCAGAGCACAGCACATCAAGATCTTATATAATGGAAGATTTTTAGTTACGTATACCCACTACCATGAAACATTCTTTTGCCTTTTGCCTTTTGCTTTGTACTTCTTTTGGAAACCTTTGTTTCCCGCTTTGTAGTGACACATGTGTACTCAGCAGTCTCTTTGACCTACTCTTGTGGTCATTTGTCAGACATTAATATATTTATCGTATCTTATCTTATCCATTCAAGGCTCAGTAGACACAGTAAAAGCTTTAGTGAATCAAGGTCACGTGGAACAATGTATTTCCAACCAGATCAAGTATTTTGAACTTAAAGGAATTTTTCCATGTAGCAATGCAGCAGCAGAATCATCTAAAGCCAAGGAGCAATTTCATATGATCAAGCTATGAAAATGAACATGAAAATTATCACCAAATGTCCATGAACCTATTTTATTTGTTTCAATCAATGCCAAATGTTATTTAACAGTATTATACCAGAAAATCTTCTTAACATTCAATCTGTGCCTGGTTAATGGCCTCAGTATTCTGTGGCCTCTTAACTTTTATGGACTCACTTGACCCATCTCATTTCTTTCTTTAGCTTCATAAATTTTCGTAATTGAAGCTGTTTTCATGATATTTTTGATGTATTACATTCTTTAATGACCTGTGATTGAAAACAGTACAGTGCATAAGCTCATGTTACCTTGTCCTACCTAAGTACCTTCCTTTATCACTTGACAAATCTGCACATCCATCTCAGTCATTACTACATGGACAACATTTTAACTTTTTATGAAATTTTAAGAACCCTATGCCTGTTTTTATCTTGATGAGCTTTTTGAGCCACTTTCATCTGGAAATTTTCAATCCCTTGCCACTTGTACCCATGTTTTTGTTTCCATATTTTGGCATGACCATGTAAATCTTCATCCTCTCTCTACCTCTCTAATTCATTCAAACCATTCTAGGTTATCCAACATGGAAGGGAAGTCCCAACCTTCAGAGAAAATTGTCCTGCTTGTAATAGCAGCCATTAACAACATGTGTACCTAGGCACAACATATTATATATTGTCCGTAAGGAGCAAACAGGTTTGTTCAAAGGTGTTTCATTCCAGACACAGTCTTGTCTGGTTGGGAAGCTATGGATTGGGCTAGGGAGACTGGACAGCAGATACGTTTCTTCAAAATAGACTTTCATAAAGCTTATGACAAAATTGATTGGGCATTCATTTCAAAAATGCTGCTGACTGTTGGCCTTGGAACGAAGTTTGTGACGATCGTGAGCACTTTATTTTCTTGTGCTTTCTCTTTTGTCTGTTAACAATGTTCTTTCCCCACATATCGTGCTTCATCGCTCCATAAGACACAAATGCCCACTTGCACCATTTCCATATGTACATATTATTGATGCTCTGGGATATCTCGTAGAAGCTGATTGTACTCAGGGAAGAATTAGAGGTATTTATTTTCCTGATGGTTCACAAATGCTTAACAATCACTTTGTTGATGACTCTCTTCTTTCTATTCAAACTACTCCGATCTCAGTTGAGGTACCAAGGATTGTTTGGATACTTTTTGCATCACATATGGAGTTGTAGTGAGTCATCATAAATCTGAATATTGGCTTGTTGGTTGGGATAATGTCCCTTCTTGGATTCCACATAAGTGATCATTTATTCAACCCAAAAGTATTTTCAAATATCTAGGCATTCCTTTTGGATTGAATCTTTCTCCGGTGAGTATGTGGTAGTGGATTCTTCAACACCTATAAACTAAACTTCTTCACTAACAAAACAAGGATCTTTCCTTTTCAAGAGAATCGACAGTCGTGAGTAGAATCCTTCAAGCATCTCATATTTATCATGCCTCATGTTGGCTTCCTTCAAAAACTCAATTTCTTCACCTTGATAGAATTTTGAGAACTTATCCCTAGTATAAATATGGTGGCATTCAGGGTCTTCCTATGGTGTTGTGGGTTGTTTGTATTATACCCAGGAAGGAGGGTTGGGATTAAGGGATATTGCTATGCGAGGATGTATTTTGGTAGCCAAATGGGTGATCTGTTGCTTGGAGGGTTCTTCTTCTTGGAAAATTCTCATTAAGCATAAGTTATTTGCAACCCGTCATTTGAGCAAGATCTGAGGTTCTTTTGGCCTTTATGATATCATTGTCAATCCAATTAATTTTCAAATTGACAAATCCTTCATTCTCAAGAGTATTTGAGCTGCCTAGCAAAAATCACAGGTTCGGTCACTTGGAAAGTTTCCGATAGCCGAAATGGGCAGTATTTAGCAAACAAAGCAATATGGACCTGGAAATTACAAGACATCTATAGCCACCATCCCACATTTTCAGACTCATAGACTTGGAAAAATATATATTCTTATGGAGAAATTTGTGGGACAGCAATGCACGCAACTGGAAAGATTAGGGATCTTTAGCCCGTGAGCTTGCATTATTCTCTATAGACCAGACTTCCACAAAAGAGATTTAGAATCTTATACCTTAGGAAGATTTGTTTAAGATGAATCTAGAAATGAAAGGTCCTATTCAGCAAGATTGGTAATGGATTTATGGAAATCTCGTATCTTTATATGACACCCACTGGCTTTATCATCTGTTACACCAAAAATGCACCCTTGCACATGTTCTCAATGCACGATAGATTACATCAGATACAAAAGTGTTATGGGTACATAGACTCTACAGTGTGAGGACAGTATGGGTCTCCTACAAACATAGAAATTTTAATTGGCTTTTGATATATCATGGGCTTCCTACAAAGGTTCGATTATCCAAGAGTGGCCTCACTAATGGTTTATGTCTTTATTGCTCTAAACAAGAATCTGCTAAACATCTTTTATGGGATTTTTCTTTTGCAAAATATCATTGGAGGTTAGTTCAGTCCATACTGTAAGCTCTTTTTCAAGGACATCTACATTGGAGGGAAACCTTGTTGGGTGATTCCAATACTCTTATCCATCACCCTTTTAGGAGTATTTGAAATTGTGTACAACTTTCTACTTTGTTCATCATCTGGAAGCTTACATGTAATAATGTCTTCATGGATGAGGTATGCAATCTGAATGATTTTCTTCACTCTTAGAAAAACGAAGTTCAAATGCAATTATTTGCAAAAGGTTTTTTTTTGCTCTAGGAAGCTAAAAAAATTAAGCCTAGGAAATATAATGATTTTATTGTTGTTTTGGTTGTTTTAAGGACTAAGTTGTAATCTTCCTTGTAAATACCGTTGTACATTTCTTTAAGCTAAAAAAATTAGGCCTAGGGGATATTATGATTTATTGTTGTTTTGGTTGCTTTAAGGACTAAGTTGTAATCTTCCTTCTAAATACCATTGTACATTTCTTTATTCTTTTGTACAGCTCTTGTTGTAAATATTGTTTTTTGTTAATATATGAAGCATCTATTCAAAATATAAAAAATTAAAAAAATCCGCTTTATGATATCATAGTTATTGTATGTGACGGGGGTTTTTTCCTCTAACAAATACTAGGTTCATTTGTACCTAGTAATAGTTGAATAGCTTGTAGAGAAAGCAACATCTTATAATGTTCTAGTTAGTAGTAGTAGTAGTAGTAGTAGTTGGATACCAACCTTATTGTAATGCCATGGGTGGAATACCACCATGGTTTTAGGTTTAGGTTTAGATCTTGAATATATAATAATATGGGATCCATTCGCCCTTTTTTGTAATTAATCAGTCATATTTTATCATATCAATATAATTTGTGTTCAACACCTCTTCAAGGAAGATCATTTTCTCTCACCTAGGGCTTGGGTGTGCAAGTACTCTCATACTTCTTATATTTCCGGTAGTTCTGTCTCTTGTGTTTCGCACGTACGCTTTGTTGAAAATTCCTCTATACCGTGGTAAGAAAACTCTAATCTTAGATAACCTCAACTAATCAAAACTACTGAACTTTAAATGCTAGAATCTACAATCACATACTGTAGAAAAACACTAACTAAAAATACTCAAATCTACTCCAAATCACATCACTATTTTCATAATTAGAAACAAAAGCTACGATGCTTTAGAACACGCTCTAGAAAAAACACTTGCATTGAATGAAAAACTGAGTTTATAAATCACCTACCTTCTTTTTATAGCTGAAGAAGAGACCCTAAAAATAGCCCAGATCCTAAAACTAGATCCATCCCAAAATTAAATCAATCCTTGACATAATTTTATCCTAGGGATCTGCGCCTTAAATAGACAAAGTCAAACTTTACAAAAGCAAACCGCTATCTAAAGAAATGCTCTAAAACTAGAAAACGAGCTACATAAAAACAACTAAATCTGGACAGCTGAGAATAGGGCTGCCAAGATTAGTACAGCCAAGAAGAGGATTGCATTTCTCTATGACTTTACTTTTCGCTGAAGTCCACCCAAGTTCCACACATGTTCCTTGCTACTAAAGGACGCATTCTGAAGTACCATAATCTGTATGTCCCCTTTAGGGCAGAAATAATAAAACCTAGTATTTTTGTAAAACCCTAACTGCAGAAATAAAATATTGCTGGAAAATGATTGAAATAAATTCTAACCCTTGGAAAAATACATATTTCCCAAATACAATAACAGTCGTACCAAATAACACTGAAATTAGATTTTTTCCATTGAAATGTCCCATTAATAAAACTGATTTTTATTTCAAAAACCCTTCGGTAAAAATTCACAAACACTAGAAATGATGAAAATAGCTTCAAACCCTAGGAAAATATTCAGATTTCCTAAATACAACACAACTGTAAATAAATACTGGAAAAACAGACCCTGAAATGATGCCCTAGTTGTTGTGACTGATTCGTGACTGCAAATAACCCCCTGAAAATGCCCAAGAATGTGCCCTAGCTGCTAGTTGATGCCAAAAACGTGCCCTAGCTGATGATAAAATTGATCTAACACTACAAATCGTTGATTGAAGCGCAGATGCAATCTCTGGATGAGATCACCACAAGCGACCTTGAGGGTTTTTGTCCTCAGATTGAAAACCAAGATGGAGGTTTTCATCCCCACAAACCTGGTTGCAATGGAGGATTTCCGTCCTCACTGCAAAAGAAGTTGGAGCAGCAACTCAAACACTCAATGTAACATTAGATTATGGCCAAAAATATCCATGAACCCTCCCCACTTCCTTTTATAATATTTTGACTCCCTTTTCTAAGTGGGGCGCTCCATGTGGGATATTTGCACTTTAATTTTAAAGTGATTTTCTTATTTTTTATTTTAGCATTGACTTGCTTTATCAAAAAGTTACTTTTTATAATAATAAAATATAAACAATTTTTATAAAGTTACTTTTTCGATACATGTTATATTATTAATTTATTTTACTTCATTTGAAAAGGGGACATCACACTCCATCCATCCCAAAGATTGTTTGTCCTCAAGCAATGCAATTTCAACAACTTGAACTTAATACCAAGATCCCAAATCATCCTTGGGAATTTGCAATTCCCAATCCTCAATTCTTCATGTGATGCCGACATAAATGACTATGCAAACTGTCGTCCAAAAAATTGTTGTCCAAAATGTTTATCATTAGTTGTTGATTTAAAATTTTAACGAGCTCAATGCCAACATTAATATCTGTTGAGTCATTTTTCTCATGTGCATGCCCTATGCTACAAGTTGTATCCTTCAACCTATCACCCTTTTTAGCATGCTTTCCATAATGACGAGAATCTTGAAATGATATAACAAGGAGCAACAAATTTGAAATATTCTTATACCTTAGGTTGCAATCTGAAATGTCCCACTTCCTAAGATAATCCATGTCGAAGACCCTTAGCCCATTTTGTCTCCCCGACGGCTAAGGGATGAGCACAAGGGGAACTTAAGTCATAATAATTTATTATAAAGTGCAAATAAAAAAAAAAAAAAATATCATAAAGGCACTTATAGTAAAGATATTATTGACTTAGTAATAAAATAAAATTATAAAAAAAATAAAGTCACCTTATAAAGTCTAATTTTCCCCTAGAAAATACGACCTCCTTACGGGATGGAGCAAAGAGGAAACAAACATTAAATGAGGGGCTGAAATCTTATTGGGTGTTGAGGGAGGCTAGTTGGCCCATTACCTCTATATAAGCAAGTCGACTTGCTTGAGGGCATCACCTATCTATTTTATGAAATCTAATTTGTATGTTGAGCTTTGAGCTTGCATCTATAATTTCCTAAAGACAAAAACCCTTAGAGATTCACTCTTGAGGACGAAAACCCTCCACGAGACCTAGTAGAAGGACGAAAACCCTTCTCCTAGTTGAGAGGATTCTCCATCCAAGGGTTTCCATCGCAGATCACGGAGTTAGTGGTATTTTTCAGTATTTTCCTGCGGTATAGAAGGCTGTAAAAGTGCAGATTTTGATCAAGGGTTTGTGGGAGAAAATTATTGTTCTATTCCCCTCCCTTTTCTAGGCGGAGCGACCACATAAGGAGCTGATATAGGGTGCGTAGGGGTTGTTTTTGGAGTTGTTCCAATTGCTGATCATACTTCTAATTTTTATAAATCAGAATAACTATTTTTCAGAATTTTTGGAGTTGAGGAAGTGCCATTTACATCTGTGTCTGAGGCAGCCATTTGCAGAAATTTTATAAATAAATACAGCCCATTCTGAAGACTAAATTTGGTATTTCTTTGTTGAGTTCACCTTGGCAATAATTAAAGAGTTGTTTGAGCTAAATAGTTAGTGGTTTTACATCAGTTTGGAGTCATTTCCATACCTTATGCAAGTCATCATTCCCTTATAAAATTCAGATCTGCATGATACTTTGTCACAATTTCTATAATTTGCATTTTGAGGTTGGGATTTGCCTGAAATCCAATCTGGGGTAAGAAGTGTTCTTTGGGGACATTACACAATCAAAGTGCTCACCTTCCTGTGGCGAAATAAGAATTGTAGAGATACCTTCAACACTTCCATCCTTGGGACTAAAGACTCCCGAATTAGTGCTAATAAAAATTTCTCCTCTAATGCATATCCATCCATAATGCTACTCTGAAAATCAATCAATGGCTTACCCTTTGGAAGTTTAAAGGATCATTCATGATTTCGTGCATCTTCTTCCATCTTGCGCTTGTTGCATCCAACAAGTGATGTTTTTCCCCCTGACTTTTTATTTTTACAGCTATCCTACAAATCCCCTTCATATGGCACAAACTCAATCTTTGGGAGATTGATGAGTGCTTCTTGAACAGAATATCTTTTTCAAATTCTTCTTGTATGGTGGATTCCTCCATGGGTTGTTTCCTCTCAATTTCTTGCAACTTTGATTAATCTTCTTTCTTCTTCAAACGTCTTTATGTGTTCACACAACCCTCTTTTATTTGGATTCCTCATTTTGAGTAACTCCAAGTAATCATCAAAGGAAACTTCAGATTTAAGATAATTAGGCATCCCTTGATACTGGTCAAGGATTCTAGGGGCCTCAAGTTTGTACTTTTCTATTTTTATCAACAACTCTTCAATGGGATCTATATTTTCTTCTCGCTGTAAGAATTTTGCTTGAATAAACATTGTCATGGATTCCTTCTCTGCCTAATCCATAGACTCATGAGATCATAGTTCAAAATCGTTATCGGCAGCCAAATTTTTTGCTCGAAATCGGGAATCGAGAATCAGCAATTTATCGACATTAATCGGTAACTTTATCACTACTTTTAAAAACATTTAAATTCATAAAATTAACTTAAATTAAATGTAAAAACATTGTTAAATGATGCAAGAAGTGACTCTATAGAATGTCATAGGCCCATATGCATATTTTCGATTAAGTTTTGACCAAAAAAGAGCACAAAATTTGCAAACAACAATGTTCATAGAGTCATGTCAAATGTGACTTTTGAAGTATCACTATCGAATATCAATAATATTTCATTTCATCAAGCACGCCTAAAATAAGTCTCATTGCACTTACGGCTGCCTCATGAAAGTGAAGGTCAATATTCCTTCTCTCGCAACACCAACATTGTCATCTACAACAATATCATTTGGATCAGCACCAACTTCTAATGTCCCCGATGGTATTGCTTCTTCGATCTCTCTCTCAAAGTTATCTCCTCTCGTAGTAAACATAGGCTCCACATCATCAACAATCCAATCATCATATGGATCAATGTCACCAAGTTAATTGCATCATAACTTTGTGCCCCCTCCACTTGTCTCACACAAAGACGAAGATTGTATCGCACGAAAACAAGGTCATTGAGGTGTTGTGTTGTCAACCTGTTATGCTTCTTTATGTGAACAGCTTCAACATGCTCCAATTGCGTTCGCATCCGTAAGCAATTTGCATGGTTGACACAAAATGCAAATGGCTTGAATAGGCTTGAATAAAACATTTATAATTTTGTCAATTAACTAGGCTTGAATAAACAAAAGAATTCTAGACTTCTAGTATCTAGTTCTACATGTAACAACACTAAATACAAATGAATCAATTTGTTTTTACCTGGCTGAGAAGTGTTTCTTCTTTTCACACAAAGCCGAAGAAAAGAGTCTTCCCTCTACAATCTTGTAAATCTGCAACTCGTCAACAATTGCAACTTTAATATCTTAGTCAGATACCATCCTCTCTATGCATGTATTAAGGCCATCCATAACCTCCTCATCAGCCTTAAATGATGGGGAATAGAAAAACTTTGAGGTTTTGGTCGTACGTTGTTGCATGTATATGTCGATGAAGTGTCTTGTTCCATCTCCAAACAATTATGCGTCAAATGGGTTCATATTTTCCCTAATTGTGCCCATAATATTTAACTATGGCCTCCTTGGCCACATCCATAGCCTCATACAAATAACCCATTAGGTTTTTCTCCCCATCCACCATCCGTAGAACCTCTGATTCAAAAATCGCGATTTATCGGCGATAAATCGTGTTCCTTAATCAAAACGATTTAACTTCTGAAAAATCGCGATTTTTGTAATCCGATTAATCGCGATTTAAAACCTTAGCAAAACGTGGCTAAAATCGCGGTGCATAAAATCGAAAATCGTGGTCAAAAACGCGGCCAAGGGTTTAACACGAAAATAGACCAAATCGTTTTGTTTCTTATCTTGTTTTCTCTTTCCACGAACTCGTTTTTTGTGCTACGACTTGCATTTATTTAATCTATGTTCATTCGACATCTATTGGAGGAGGGCATTCGACGTGGGAGGGCGAGCAAGTCCAGTTCGCAGGCAGGTTTTGGGGTTTCGTGCCATTTCATGGCTCGGAGTTTGTACCTGCCCATTGTGGTGAGTTCGTCATGCATCGTGCCCAATGTATCCCTAGCAGTATTAATCGATTCTTAAACACTGAACACATAATAATAATACTAATTCTAAAAATACAGTAATATTAAATTATTAGAGTAAAAATAAAAATATTGTATATTAAGTATTAATATTAATACTGTATAATAGTATATTAAGATATATATTAATGTATATTAATATTAATATTAATACTGTATAATATATAATAATATATTATAAATAGTAAATATTGTAAGTGTAAATACTGTAAGTGTTTACTGTACAGTGTATAGTGTATAGTGTATATCAGTATATCTGTATATTAAATTATTAATATTAATAAATACTATAAGTATTAATATTAATATTACGTATTATACTATTAAGTTAATACTGTATTTACTATTACGTATTATACTATCATAGTATCAAGTATAAATACTGTATATTCTGTATATTAAATTATTAATAATAGTATATTCAAGAATCAGTATTGTATAACGATTTTAAAAATATTATCTATGAAATTATCATGATTCATAATTTACTAACGTCTTCATTTTCAATATAGTTTTTTCGTAATTTTTTCTTCATGCAATAGCAATTTTATTCTTAATTTCGTCACGGTCATTAAGACAATTGTTTTTTGTTTTGTTTTGTAGAATGGCATCGGGATCCGGTTCCGGTTCAGCGGTCGTAGTAAGCCTAAATCAAATGACCCTCTTGAAGCATCAGAACCAACAGAGGGCACTTGTGTTATATGCAATTATCAGGCATGAAGATAAGTGGAGGTGTTTATCGCCTTAAGTTCCACATTGCACGGATACCAGGGAATGAAGTGACAGTGTGCAATCAAGCACCACCTGAGGCTCAACGAGAGTTGTCTGCTTACCTTGCAACTTATGCAGAGAAAAAAGAAGAAAAGAAGAGGAAAGTTGATGCACTTGCAGCCCTAACAAATAGAAGGGAAGCGAGGGAAGGTTTTGACGTTGAGGCATCTTCTAATGCCGCAACTCCACGAGGTCAAACACTGGGACGGGGTTCATCCACATCCACTAATAGTAGTTCAAATGTTTTTTGTTCCTCGAAGTACTCCTGGTTCACAACCTTCACTCGAAGGTACTGCTTGGAATAAAGAAATGCACAATGAAGCAAGAATAGCTGCGGAAAACTTTTGGTACTACAACATTCCTTTCAATGTGGCAAAAAGTCCATATTGGGAGAATTTGGTCACTGCATTGACTGTTGTTGGGAAGGGGTTCAAGGCTCCTACTCCCCATGATTTGAGTGGCCCATTGTTGGAGGATTCCGTCGCACATACCAAAACTCTTGTAGAAGAGCAAAAAAATGTGTGGATAAAAAAGGATGCACCATTTTGTCTGATGGGTGGACAGATGGGAAAACCGCACATTGATTAACTTCCTAAAGGGTCATCGTGGGCTGGTCTTCCTGAAATCAATTGATGCCTCCCACCAAGTGAAAACTGCAATCACTTTGTGTGATATGTTAGATGAGGTGGTGAAAGAGGTGGGTGTGGAGAATGTCATCCAAGTTGTGACTGACAATGCGGCGGCATATGTAGCAGCAGGGAGACTTCTTGAGGAGAGGCACCCTACACTTTTTGGACCCTCAGTGCCGCATTGTTTGATCTCTTATCGGAGGACATAGGAAAACTCTCATGGGTGAAAAATGTGGTTGAGGGCGCAAAAATATTCCAAAATTCATCTACAATCACACTTGGGTGCTAAACTTGATGAGAGAGCACACCAATGGAAAGGAGCTTGTGTGATCGGGGGTCACACAATTTGCCACAAACTTCATCACATTTATTGCAGAGCATCGAACCTCATTAACATCCCTTAAGCGATGTTTGTGAGCACGCGATGGTCGGACTCTCCTATGCTAAGAAGACCGAAGCGAAAAAGTCGTGAAGACCTTGTTTTTTATTATATGTTTTATAAAGCAAATGGAAGAAATCATGAAGGTAATCTAAACTTGAATATTTGTTTATTTATCATTTGTTATATAATTTTTTATTAATTTTAATTTTAAATATATATGTTATTTTGTCTTAGGTGTCAGAGCCTTTGGTTCAAGTTCTACGGATGGTGGATGGGGAGAAAAACCCAATGGGTTATTTGTATGAGGCTATGGATGTGGCCAAGGAGGCCATAGCTAAATATTATGGGCACAATCAACGAAAATATGAACCCATTTGGTGCATAATTGATCGGAGATGGAACAAGACACTTCATCGACATATACATGCAACGACGTACTACCTAAACCCGAAGTTTTTCTATTCCCCATCATTTAAGGCTGATGAGGAGGTTATGGATGGCATTAATACATGCATAGAGAGGATGATATCTGACGAAGATATTAGAGATGCAATTGTTGATGAGCTGCAGATTTATAAGACTGCAGAGGGGAGGCTCTTTTCTTCGGCTCTATGTGTGAAAAGAAGAAACACTTCTCAGCCAGGTAAAAACAAATTGAGTCATTTGTATTTAGTCTCATTACACGTAGAACTAAAAACTAGAAGTCTAGAATTCTTTTATTTATTCAAGCTTAGTTAACTTACAAAATTATAAATGTTTTATTTGCAGATTTGTGGTGGGAAGATTATGGTGCAAAAACACCAAATCTTCAAAAGCTAGCCATTCGCATTTTGTGTCAGCCATGCAGTGCTTCTGGATGCGAATGTAATTGGAGCATGTTCGAAGTTGTTCACACAAAGAAGCGCAACAGGTTGACAACACAACGCCTCAATGACCTTGTCTTCGTGCGATACAATCTTCGTCTTCGTGTGAGACAAGTGGAGGGGGCACAAAGTTATGATGCAATCGACTTGGCTGACATCGATCCATATGATGACTGGATTGCTTTGAGCCTCGATGATCGGAGCCTATGTTTACTACAAAGGAGATGGCAGCTTTGGAGAGGGAGATCGAAGAAACAATACCATCGTGGACATTAGAAGTTGGTGATGATCCGATGATATGTTTGTAGATGACAATGTTGGTGTCATAGAGGAGGAATATTTACCTTCCACTTCCACGAGGCACCAAAGGCAAATGACTTATTTTAGGCATGCATAATGAAATAGAATATTATTGATATTTGATAGTATACTTCAAAAGTCACATGTGACATGACTCTATGAACATTTTTGTTTACAAACTTTGTACTCTCTTTTTTTGGTCAAAACTTAATCGAAAATATGCATATGGGCTTATGGCATTCTATAGAGTCACTTCTCGCATCATTTAACATTGTTTTTACATTTAATTTAAGTATATTTTATGAATTTAAATGTTTTTAAAAGTAGCGATAAAGTTGTCGATTTTTTGCCGATTCCCAATTTTCGATTCAAAATTTGGCCTGCCAATTAATCCCGATTTACGATTTTTTGAACTATGCGTAGAACTTGAAACAAAGGCTCTAACACCTAAAACAAAATAACATATAAATTTAAACAAATAAATGATAAATAAACAAATATTCAAGTTTAGCTTACCTTCATGATTTCTTCCATTTGTTTTGCAAACATATCATCAAAAACGGTCTTCACAACCCTTTTCCCATCGATCTTCCTAAAGATAGGAGACTCCAACCACCGTGTGCTCACAAACATTTGCTTAAGAGATGTTAATGAGGTTGCGGTTGCTCTGCAATGTAATCAAGTTTGTGGCAAATCGTGTGACCCCGATCACACAAGCTCTTTTCCATCGGTGTGCTCTCTCATCAAGTTTAGCACCCAAATATGATTATAGATGAACTTTGTAATATTTCTTGCATCTTCAACCACATTTTTACCCATGAGAGTTTTCTATGTCCTCCAATAAGAGATCCAAGCAATGGGCGCACAAGGATCCAAAAAGTGTACAAGAAGACTCCTTGTTACTACATATGCCGCCACATTGTCCTTTCTATCACAACTTGGACGACATTCTCCACACCCACCTCCTTCACCACCTCATCTAACATATCACAAAAGAGCTTGCAATTTTCACTTGGTGGGAGGCATCAATTGATTTCAAGAAGACCAACTGCCCACTTGATGCCACTAGGAAGTTAATCAATGTGTAGTTTTTTCCATCTGTCCACCCATCAAACAAAATGGTGCATCTTTTTTTTGCCATACCTTTTTTTTCTCTTCTACAAGAGTTTTGGTATGTATGACTAATCCTCCAACGAATGGGCCACTCAAATCATGAGGGGTAGGAATGTTGAACCCCTTCCCGACAACAATCAATGCAAAGACCAAATTTTCCAAATATGGACTTTTTCCACATTGAAAGGAATTGTTGTTGTAGTACCAAAATTTTTCGAGGCTATTCTTGCTTCATTGTGCATTTTTTTATTCCAAGCGGTACTTTCAAGTGAAGGTTGTGAACCAAGACTACTTCGAGGAACAAAAAACATCGTTGAACTACTATCAGTGGATGAGCCTCATCCCAATGTCTGACCTCGTGGAGTTGGGGCAATAAAGATGCCCCAATGTCAAAATCTTCCCTCGCTGCCCACCTATTTTCTAGGGCTGCAAGTGCATCAGCTTTCCTCTTGTTTTCATATTTTTTTCTCTACATAAGCTGCAAGAAAAGCATACCACTCTCTTTGAGCCTCGGGCGGTGCTAGATTGCACAATGCCACATCATTCTCTCGTATCCGTGCAATGTGGAACTTAAGGCGATAGACACCTCCACTCATCTTCATTCCACAATAATTGCATACAACACAATTGTCTTATGTTCGTTCACAATGCTTCCAAGAAGGGTCTTTTGAGTTAGACTTACTAAGGGCAAATGAACTTAAACCGGATGCCGATGCCATTCTACAAAACAAAAAAAACAATTGTCTTAGATTTATGAAGCCTTAGAGAAAATAAAATCTGTATGGGTGACTTAAGCTTGTATGACAAAATCAAGAATAATATTGCTATTGCATGAAGAAAAAATTACTGGGAAGTAGACAAAGCTATATTGAAAATGTATGATTCTAAATAAGATAGGGTGTTCACGTTGTAATTTATGCATCATCTTGAAATTTCTCTCAATTTTTTGACATTATTATGATAACTTAATATTGTATTATATTATGATAACTTGATAGATAATATTTTTAAAATCATTATACTTTGGATCAGTATACTATTATAAATTTATAGTGTATACTATAACAGTTAACTATAAATTTATAATAGTGTGTATTGTATACTATTATTATAAATGTATAAATTTATTACTGTTATAAATTATATAAAAATATCATTGTGTTAACAATGGATATATTATCAAGTATCGTTATATATCATTGTTAAATGTTATAAATTATGACCTTGTTTATAAGTGGATAATATATATCATTGTTAAATGTATGAATTTATTACTATTCTAAATTATACAAAACAAATTAATCTATAGATTTTACACTTTTTTCGCAAAATTTTTGACTGGTGTGGGGGTCTTAAAGAACAGACCAAGTAAGCTTCCCTCAAAATGTTTAATACTTTTTTGACTTGTTTTGCAAAGTTATAGGTTTTATATGCGAATTAGTGTATATTTGTAATGTCCCCTTTTCCCAATCGAAGACCTTTGGCCTATTTTGTCAACCCGACAACCAAAGGAAAAATATAAGGGTGACTTAAGTCACAATAAATTATTATAAAGTGTTATAAAAAATAAAATAAAATTATTAAAGCACTTATATTAATTTATTTGGCTTAATAAAAATAAATAATAATCCCTATGGTCAATACGAGGGGCAAATATCATTGTGAAGGGGTTATTATATTTTATTCTTGGGCCAAAGAGGAATAATGAAGTTGGGAAGGATAAAATATTATTTATGTCTTGTATTCCTCCTATGGAAAATGCCATTTGGAAGTCCAAAGGTCACTTTCATGGGAAGTCCAAAGGTCACTTCCATTTGGAAGTCCAAAGGTCACTTTGGGTCCCATTTCCTATATAAAGAAGAGGTCAACCTATGTAGAGGCATTCCAAATTTTTGATATGATATTTTCTCTTGCATGTGAGCTCTGAGCTTGTGCAAATAATCCAAGGACGAAACCCCTTAGGATTATATCTCTTGCGGACGAAAACCCCAAGAGTATTGTGAGAGATTTCCACTCAGGATTTCTCATTGATTGTAATATGATTTTCAGTCATTTCCAGCAGTGTATTTTGAGGGTATTTTGGAGAATAAATTGCAGCAGTTCTTCTATTGGATCGACCTAGTTAGGGACTGTTTTGGCATGTTTTCTGAGGTATTTAGATATGATTTCTATTGTCAAATCATCTACAGATTTTTGTGAAGTGAAGCAAGGAAGTTTCATAATTTTTAAAGGGTTTTTCAAAGGTATTTCAGCCAGTTTAATATTCAGATTTCAGATCTGATTTTTGGGATTCAAGTACGTCATTGTCGATCATTTCTGAAGGAATTAATGTATGCTTTTAACCTCTTTCTATCTGCAGATTTCAAATTTGTTTCTCTATCATTTTTGCTTCTTAAAATTCTGGTTTTCTTCATATTCTAGCTGCTAAAAATATTGCCATCAATTTAGAAAAGGTTCAGGATTATTTGGGTATATGTTGCATGAGATTTCCCTTCATACCCTAGTCACCATTTCCTGCAAATTATTTCAGCAGACTCAGCTGGTTGTGCATGCTCCATTTCATCCTTTTAGACCTGATTTGGCTTATCAAAATTTGCATATTATTTAAGAAAGATGAAGGGTGACAAATGATGAATGTGCCAGGAGTTTCATACCAAAACCCAATCACATTTTCTATATTAATTGTCAGATCTGAAAGTAATAATTTACTTTTCCATCTTTTCCTTGTTTTAGAGGATCTTTCTCAATGGGGAATCATATTCTCATTCAAAGATCTCCTTCAAGATTCAAGATCCTTAAAAATTTTTATCCATGTTTTATGGTACAAAAGATAGATGTATATCTATGTATCTGAAATACTTCTCCAAAAGTAGGGGGTCATGTAATCGTATCAAGCATTCTCAATAATAACAAAATTTATGGCAAGTACTTTTCCATCTTTTCCTTGTTTTGGTGGGGATTTTCCTGAAATCCTACTTGGGGTCAAAGAGTCCCATTTAGGGATCTTACAATATTGTACAAAGTGTATACTATTGAAAATCTTTAAAAAATATATAAATATATAGTGTATACGAATTTATAGTGTAATCAGAGTCCTATATTACAATGTGTACCTAAGGCCACGAGCTGGTTGCAAACTTGCAGAAACCAGCCACGAAATGCCACGAAACCACCACGAAATGTTTGAAACGACTCACGATATGCTCTAAACCAGGACACAAAACCAACCATGAAATGGTACCAGAGAAAATACGATTCGCACAGAGAAAAAAAGACACGAAATGGTTCAATTTGGTCGTTATTGTGCATTTAAAACAAAGCCGCGCGATTTTCCACGATTTTCCCAAATGAAGTTTCCACGATTTTCCAAAGAGTTTCCACGATTTTTTATTCTTTTATTGCCAAAATCGTTGATTTATTGGCAGTTCAAAATCACGATTTTCGGAAAGATAAATCATTTCTTTACCCTAAACGATAAACCGCAATAATCGGGCGATAAATTGCATTTTCAATACAAAGGTTGAGATCACTACTCGATACCACCGTAATGTCCCCGTTAGGATAGAAATAATAAAAACCTAGATTTTGTAAAACCCTAACTACAAAAATAAAATATTGTTGGAAAATGATTGAAATAAATTCTAACCCTTGGAAAAATACATATTTCCCAAATACAATAATAGTCGTACCAAATAACACTGAAATTAGATTTTTTTCCACTGAAATGTCCCCTCTAGGACAAAATTAATGAAATATGGATTTTTGTAGCAAACCCTAGGGCAGAATTAATAAAATTGATTTTTATTTCAAAACCCTTCAATTAAAATTCACAAACGCTATAAATGACGAAAATAGCTTCAGACCCTAAGAAAATATTTAGATTTCCTAAATACAACACAACTGTAAATAAATACTAGAAAAACAAACCCTGAAATGATGCCCTATCTATTGTGGTTGATTTGTGATCTGCAGAAGAACCCATGAAAATTCCCACGAATGTGCTCTAGCGCTAGTTGATGCCAAAAATATGCCCTAGTTGATGATAAAATTGATCTAATACCGATCTAATATGCTATCTTTGGATGAGATCACCACAAGCGACCTTGAAGGTTTTCATCCTTAGATCGAAAACCGAAGATGGAGGTTTTTATCCCCACAAACCTAGTTGCAATGGAGGGTTTTCATCCTCACTGCAGAAGAAGTTGGAGCAATAGCTCAAACACTCAATGTAACATTAGATTATGGCCAAAAGATATCCATGAACCCTCCCTCACTTCCTTTTATAATCTTTTGTCTCCCTTTTCCAAGTGGGGCGCTCCATGTGGGATATTTGCACTTTAATTTTAAAGTGACTTTCTTATTTTCTATTTTAGCATTGACTTGCTTTATCAAAAAGTTACTTTTTATAATAATAAAACATAAGCGTCTTTTATAAAGTTATTTTTTCAACATTTATGTTATATTATTAATTTATTTTTACTTTATCCGGAAAAGGGACATGACATAATCTAACGTGCATCAAGTGGTATCAAAACCAGTTTCAAATTTATAGGGCAGAAATGTCTATTGTTGAGGTCAACATTTCCTGAAATTTCGGATTGAGATAATTGTTTTTAAGTAGACTTCAAAACGTTTCCAAAAATTATATATTCGTCAAATTTGTAGTAGTGAGGGAGATATAGCCAATGCAAGTTTATATTCTAGAATCGTGTGAAAGAACTGCAATAACTAGTATCTTGAATTTGGTGGATCATATCTTTCAGTTCATTTGACTGATTAAGGTCCCATTTTGTCATTTGAAAGTAGATTTAAAAAGCTTCCAAATGAATGTTTTTTCACAATTTTATATGAGATACTCAAGGAGAAAGAAGCTCTTGACTGTTTTTTATCCTTAAAACCTTAGCTTAGAAAAAAATGTTGAAAAGAAATAACAAATATTTTTCAAACATGGCTACATATAAATTTGTAAAAATAATGTTGAAAGCATTTGATGGTATTTTTCATCAATTTATTCTACATTTAGATGTGAAAGAGGAATATGAAAATAGATGCATGGCTAGACTTGGAGGATGCATACATTGACTCGAATAAGGATTTCTTCCAGTAGGATGACGTAACATATGTAGAATTTTATTTCACTAATCTTGAATCAATAATGAAAAGAAACAATTTTCAGCATATCTTTGATGAGTCTCCTTAACTCTATGATAAATCTCCAAGTAATGAGGATATTCTTGAGGCCAAGAAGATCTCTCAATGTTTATTTAGTGAGTCTCATTTTCCTTAAAATAAATCGTCCAATGAAGGGAATGAATTTGTGGAAAGAGAAGTTGAGGGAAAGATGATTGTAGCTAGTCATAAGCAAGTAATGCAGGAGAATGTTTAGCATGATTCTTCTAGCATGATTCTTCTCACTTGGAAATGTTGGCAGATATTGAAGATTTCTTGGTGCTTACGTTGTTTATGAATGATATTTAAAAATTGTTATTTTTATCATCAAAACTAGTATTGGATTACTATGCAGATGATAGTCTTGATCACATGTTTAAGATAGTTGATCTTGTCTTGGTTAAACCCTCAATTGATCTACAAGGTTCCCTTGTGCATTTACATCAGAACACATTAAATGATTTCATCAAGTTCATTGAAATTTGAAATAGACCATTGCCAAAGCTTCTACCCATTCAAGTGGTTGCTTACATTCATCTCAAAGGAAAGGAAGAAGATGCACAACCAAGCTTATATTTGGTCTTCAAGCTTTGGGGACAAAAACTTCTGATGGGGAAGGCAGGTTGTGTACCTAGGCACAATATATCATACAATATTACCGTAAATGAACTATTTTGATATAAAGCATACGTTATTATAAGAACCCAATTTATGATTTCATAGTTCTTGTGTATGCATACTAATAGACCTAAGCTAATCTAATAAAGGATTTAACACCAAGTAAATCCTATCTTAATTCTTTAATCAAATACATCAAGATAAAGCATGAAAAGAAGCTAATAACTTGCACAAAATGTTAAAAACAAAGAATGCAAAACCTCCTTTCAAAATTGGATGCGCTTTTGATATGTAGATATTTCCTTCTAAGCCGAATGCAAACTACGCACGATCAAGGATGTTACTAAAGGGAAGAGATCTCTCAAATATGGCCTAAAGGCCATGTTTGAATCTTCTCTTACTAACTTTAGCAAGTAAGGGGTTTCTCAATTTGGCAAGCCTTCCTATAATAGAAATGCTCTCTTGAATATGGGTACAAGATGTACAAGATTGTAAAGGTGTAGATTGGTAAGAAGGTACTAGGTTTCTTTTATAGTTTTCAATTTGGGAGAAGCATACATCCTAGTGAATGTGGGATAAAGGAGATGTAGAATTAGGAGTGGATAAGCATGATTAGAAGAGATTAATTAGGAATTAATGACCCATGTGAGTTAGGGAAGGTTTAATTAATCATTTATGATTAATTAATAGGCCATGTTTAGCTTGTAGAAGCCATTTAGGGATGATTTGGAGGGAAATTAGTGGAATTAGAGGGGTTTGAGAGGGGATTTAATTAATAAGAGGGTTTATTAATTAAATACAGATTGTGAAAGGTTAATTAATTAATAATAGTAAATAATTAATTAAAAGGGGATTTTAACTAACAAAGTGATGTTAATTAGCATCCAAGATGGGGAAAGACTAATTAATTAACGAGATATTGTTAATTAATCGAGAGGATGGTGAAAATTAGCTAATTAGCAAAAAATCACTGATTATAGCATAATGACGGAAGAAGACAATTAGTGCAATTTAGTATTAAAATTGTGCAATGGAAATTAGGTGTCTACATTTGACCATCGACGTGGTGTAGCACGAGCGACACTATTTCAAAGATTTCGTAGACAATTTATTTTGTATAGGTAGAAGAAAAATTAGTAGGATGGATGATGCCCTCGAGCATTGATGGGGTGATAGAAGAAGGCGATTGACACTTAAAAAGAATAGAAAAATGACCACAAAGGAAGAAAACCTCAATAGGCCATCGTAGTGGTCGAAACCATCACGACGAGAACTATATATAGGGTGGGAGGGGTCGATACAAGTCATTTTCATCCTCTCGGTTAGTAGAAAAGGGCTTTGGGTGATCACAACAAGTAGAGATGACGACACCCGAGTTTCTTCATAGCGTAGAACAAGATTTTGTCATATTTCCTAGATATGCTTTATCTACATGGAGGTGGTTTTTGTGTTTCAGATGTATAGATTAGCCATTTCAATTTTTACTATGTCACCTACCTATCATGTCAAGTAGAGTAAAGAGAAGGAATGGTTTAGTTAGAGGAAATGTTAGAACGGGAGTTAGACGCAGATTGCAATGGGCGATGTGATGAGGGTGGAAAGATCGTAGTGTAACTTGCGTACTCATCACACTTGGAAATACCTTTTTATTTGATGTAAGCATACAACAAAAAGGTAAAATGACATGAAAAGTCATAATACCAATATTTGTACAATGTTAAGGGACTAACTCAAAGAAAAATATATAAGCAATGCAATACGAGAAAGTAAACAAACAAACAACCAAACAAAACAAACAAGTACAAGCAAATACACTCAAACAAACAATGTTCAAGACAATCAGTACTAATGTTTTTGTTACCCACCTTCGCACTCCAAATGTCAGAGCTTATACGACAAGGGTTAAGATGGTGCCCCAAGTGAGGATACACGCAAGGGAACGAATGGAGGACGTAGAAGTCCTAAGAAAAGCAAACTCCGCACTATAAAACTGCCCCGAGCAACGATATATGTCAAGCAGACAGACATAACAAACAAGCAAGCCTATTGATGTAAGAAGATCACAAGATGATCCACAAGCCATGCGCTAGAACTAGCAAGTGCTGAATTAGGATGTTTTGGTGGTATAGTTTTCATTTTTTTAGTGTTTTTGCGTTAGGCACTATTTTTGGGTTTTGTGTTACGTTTTGCAATGTTTTTAAATTTGCAGATTTTTTGAATGTTTTTAGATTTTCTAGATTTTTCGAATGTTTTTAGATTTTCTAGGTTTTCCGAATGCTTTTGGATTTTCCAAGTTTTCCGAAAATTATGTACGTAAGAACCACGCACCAAGATGCCCCAAGCAAGAGGCGAGAATATACAAGGGAAAATTCCCACGCATATATACAAGAATAGGACGAGCCAGATCAAGGCCAAGAAGGACAAGTTCAACAAGATTATGAATGCAAGCCAAGGAAAAGCTAGGAAAGAGCGGTCATGCCCCCAAGTACGAGGTGCTTGTAAACAACAAATTCCACCCATGGTGCCGTAAACCGCCACCAAAGGACCTACCCAAGGTACAATAATTGTGCGGTATCAGTGACATGTTGCTTTTGGTAGTAGGGTGCCCCAACATAATGTGCAACACAAAAAAATGGCCAGAAACAGATGATAGAAAAAGGTACAAGATTGTTTATTAAAATGGGGAAAAGTTTCCCCCAAACATGGTAAAAAGACAATTTATGCACATGGATGTTCTGAACAAAGAAGAAGAAAAGTGTGAATGTTGTGGATGGATATGGAAAATTTAGCTAGAAGATTGGCGATGAAAAGTGATGAGCCAAAGGCATAAATCGTGAGACAAAATATGGACTAAAGAAAGAGTGTGAACAAGGTCCATATAACACTTGGTAACATACTAGTCCTATTGCTCATCGAGATCCAATGTGTGTGCGTGAAAATGAATTGCTTCTTAAAGTATTTCGTAGCTCTCAATTATTTTGATGAGGGGTTAAGAACCATGAATGGCTTAATGGAAGGATGTGGAAGTGATCAGGCTTTTACATTGGCTAGTGTCAACAGATACACCCAAAGTTCTTCGCAACAAGTTTATTAAATGTATGATAGTGATAGGATCTCTAAGAGGTCAGTCATTCTTTAATTTACCAAGGTAATGAAAGACCAAGGTCAAACAGATACAATAGAGATAGATACAAATAAAAATGGGATAGAGGAAAAATATCCATGATAGCGTGGGAAGAATAGGATAGGATGGACTGGGATTTAGGACCAACAATGTCACTCCTTGTGATAGAACCCAACAACAATGTTTGTGATTCTTTGATGAGGGAGACTAGGAGTTTTTGCTTATCAATAGTGATATTGGCTCCAATCTCGATGATCATGGTGAGATCATACTCGATAAGTGATTTAGACTTGTCTTGCAATTTGTATTGTGTGTGTGGGAGCTTGAGTTCCCTATCCATAGATTTTTGCACTTTTCGCCATACTTGGTGTTTGCATTTGTTTTGATTTTTGAATCACGTTTGAGTTTTGGATTTGTGGTTGTTGGATTTATTTTGAGCTTTGGAGTTCCTTGGATTTTTATTTTAGTTTGATGAAGAAATTGTTTGTGCTTCATATAAGCTAATGTGTGATTCCATTGGTCCCGAGAAATGTGGGAAGAAAGTGGATGTTTGGGATTAATGAGAGGATTGTTAGGGATGATGGTGGGCTTGTCATAGCTGTTAAGAGAGGGATGATATGATGGATGGATAGGATGTGGTCCAAGGATTGATGGTAATGGGTGAGTAGGAGTTGGCCCAAGGATAGAGTGTAATGGGCTAGTAGGAGGTGGCCCAAGGATAGAAGGTAATGAGCTAGTAGGAGGTGGCCCAAGGATTGAATGTGATGGGTGAGTAAGATGGGGCCCAAGGAGAGATGGTAATGGGCTAGTAGGAGGTGGCCCAAGGATTGATTGTGATTTAGGGGATATGATATGTAAGGGATGATTGGGTGATGAGAGGATAAGAGATGGATCAAGGATAGACCTATTCATTTCACCATGTAATGGGAAATGAGAGGATGGGAGGATAAGAGGAGGTACTTGTTGGTCGATGATAGAGGGTTGATTTGAAGGAAGAGGTCCAACAAGTGTTTGGGATTTAGAAGTTTTATGATGGAGATGATGGGATTGGGTGGTTTCGACCTTATTTCCATAAAGAAACTTGATAGTTTTTTGAAAAGATATCTTGGCACATCTTTTCTTGTCAATTGTTCGATGTGGACACAAACATCGGTATTTAGAGGATTGATGAGGATAGAATAAGATATGGTTGAAATGGCTTGTGGGCCGAAGAGAGATTGCATTTGGATTAGTCGACTAAAGGGACGAATTAAGATTGTTGGATCGGGATGGCTCTGGGGGCGATTAGGTATAAATTTGGGATATATCGGTATTGAATTACTTAGAAGACGATTTAGTGCACATAGAAGAATGGGTTCTTGTGGATTGGATCGTGACACAGGGTCGAATTGGATGTTTGAGTAGAGGAATTTGGGTTGACATGGATTTTTAATGAGGGAAGACGTAGGTTGGGTGACTGATTATTTTTAGGAGAAAGTCGATTGGGTGAGACTCTAACGAGTTCCCTATTGTCAGTGACATGAGGAAGCATTGGATATCTAGTCATGGATGACATTGTTTGATTTGAAAATCTTGACCTAGATTGTTTGATTTAACTATTTCATATTAAAGGAAGTCCTAGGTCGATTTGGGGCGGTAACAATTGCAAACTAGGCATTTTACAAAGATTTGGATGCTTATGCGAGTTTCCAAAATGAATCCAAGCAAAACCGGTAGAGTAACAACCGTCAGATGATTTTCCAAGTTTAATATGTATGACGAGGATTACCAAGAAAATCTAAAAAATCAACAACGTAACTATTGCAAATGGGTATTTTCCAAGATTTGGATGTTGTAAATGTTTCTAAGGAAAACTATGAAAAGTCGGCAATGTGACTCGCAAATGGGCGTTTCAAGATTTGGATGTTGTAAATGTTTCTAAAGAAAACTACAAAATTTCGACAACATAAAGGTCAGAAATGGGTGTTATACAAGATTTGGATGTTATAAATATTTCTAAGGAAAATTACGAAATTTCAGCAACGTAACGACAGCAAATGGTTGTTTTTCCTAAGTTTGGATGTGTAAATTTGTCTAAGGAAACTAGGAAAATCCAACAACATAACAACACAATTCTAACAAACCACCAAGTTTCGATAACAAATTTTAAATGTAAGTGTCCAAATGGTTGACAAAATTTTGGCAAGATAAATGAAACCAAAATGTGAGCGAAAGATATGGTTGTGATGAAAACATCTAGCTCAACTTGATAGAGCTTTGTCTTGTTTTAGTGATAAAACAAGGTTTTAAGTCAAACAAAGTTTTGCTTTTTGAAGTTGTGTACAAACAAGTTTTGAATTTGGTAGAGTAACATGTTTTGTTGTTTTGATATGTGTAGTCAAAAATATGGACAAGTCCGCGACTTTAGCAAAAACACACTTGGTCTAACTCGGACGGAGCATCACCATATTTTCTTGTCATATCCCTAGCCCGCTTCAAAGTTTCGCATCATGAGTTTTTGATGAGTCAAAGTTTGATTTAGAAAAACACCTTTGGTCTAACTCCAAAGAATTTCACTTTGTTTTCTTGTCAAAACAAAGGTCTTAACTCGGACAGAGTTTCGCCTCATGAGTTTTAGTGAATCAAGGCTTTTGGACTAAGTACCACTTTTTGGTTTAAATTTGTTTACAAACACGTTTTTGCGAGAAAACAAGTAATCACAACCTATTCCCTAAGATTTGGCCATCTAGCTAGGATGAACAAGATTGTTTTCTCTCACCTAGGCTTGCAGGTGTGTGCAATCCAAAAATGGGTGTGCAAGTGCACCATACTTTTATATTTTGTGTAGGCAGCCTCTTATGTTTGAAAGTACACTACATATTCCAATCACGAGGGGAAAATTTAATTGTTAAATCTTTGAAATTTTGACAATTAATAAAAATGTTCATGAGATGGAATCTACATAATAACAAAAAGAAACTACAATTATTCTTAAGAGTTCTACGATTGTAATGTCCCCTTTTTTGGGACAATTTTAAACAGGTATTGAAGACCTTTAGTCCATTCTTTCCCCCTGGACCAAAGGGTAAATTTGGGGAAAATATTATAAAAGTGCTTTTCACCACTAATTTGTTAACTCCTTTGAGCTCATTAAAAAATAATTAAATTTACCTTTTTGTGATTTTAATCATTAAGTTAAAAAAGGTGAATTAAATATTAAAAAAAGGAGATATGTTCTACATGATGAAGACCCCCTTTTTAATGGTCACTTACCCTTAAAGTAAGTCACCATTCTAAGGGAGCATTGGGCAAAGAAAGGGCCCATTTGGAGCGCCACTCTTGGAGGGAGGAATATAAAGTCACATCACCTCTTCCATTAGTGGGTATGTTGATTATGATTATTGTTATTTCTTCATGCTTGAAGAAAAGGGATGCATGCCCATTGATGTTCTACTAAAGGTGTTTTACAACACCACCTTGTTATTGGCAAATTGAAGACCCAAGCAAGTTGTTGAAGGATCCATTCATGCATGATTGTTGGTTTGTTTTTCTCTTGTGCCCTAATGACTTGATGTGAATGTGAAATCTGAATATTGTGCATTGATCTTATCCTTCTTTGGTGGCGAATTGCTTGGTGGTAATTTTGGTAATGTGTTTATGCCCTAGCGAGCTGGATCTCACTTGTCTTGGTATTGATTTGATGCTTTAAGTTATTGTATTTTTGTGCCCTAGGCGACTAGGTAAGGGTGTATTTTCAGCATATTGGGTGCATAAAACTTGCATAAAAGATTCAGATCTGATTCTATATATTTTTATGAGCTTGTGCACAAGGTTTGGTGATCAGTGGGGTGTTGTTGCATGCATAATCAGCCCTAATTGTGTTGGGTGAAATAGTAGGAGGGCCATTTCTGCACTTTTGGTGAAAGTTGGGTTAATTCTGATTTTACATTCATAAACTTCATATTTTATAACCCCAATATCCAAAGTTTGAAGTATTTTGCATGGTTGGTTGAGCGGGAATTAATTTTAGAAGATTGCAGCAGTCTGGGGTTTGATTATTTAATTACATTCAGTTGTGTATAATCAGATTGGTGCTAATTTAGTGCGCTCTAGCTATTTTCCGATTTATTCCACTTACCTCTGCTAGTTCTAACCCCACTCCGGGTTAGGAATAGTAGACATTGGAATACTTCAGGATAATTTGCATAAGGGTTTCATTGAATTTGGGTGAATATTGAATTGCCCTAATTTGGGGACATTACAAAAACTTGATAAAAATCCATGATAGAGAAGCCCACAGTCAAACATATAAATTGAAATTTCTGTACTGAAGGGTGAAACTGCAGATGATTCTTCTACTGAAATGATTCTCAAATTCAAATCTATTAACATTCCAAGATTTGGCGATCCTTTTATAGGTATATATCTTAAAGACTGGCATAGCAGCATTAACATGACTAACGGAACACAGAAAGTGACTGAGGTAAATAAGGGAACTCACATGGGGATAAGCTTTGGGAAGTTCTAGAAGTGGCAACATTTGGTCTGAGAGTAATACCCCTTTCTAGGATGAGCTGAAAGAAAAGTGAAATGGCACCAATTCAAACCAGGAAAAACTGGAATTTATAACAGCAAGCTACATCAGCCTGAAATCTTATGGCAGCATGAGGGAAATTGCAATTATTCACCACCAATACCACATTTACACCGTCCAAAGCATGCAGGGATCAATAATGATTTTTTACAGCAAGTACAAACCAAGGAATGAGTTTTTCAAACCGTACTTGGTGTATAATAATTAATTTTGCAACAGCAGCGAACCCACTTACAAAAATGGCCAGAAATAAAGATTCCAAGGCCCAAAGTTCAATCCGTAAAATGTAATCGGCCTTACAAATTAGGAAGAATCCAAATATCAACAAAGAAAGGAGTTTCGTGCAAGATATATCACCAAAATCCTCCACCATGCAAGTTGCCACCTTGGGAGAGGGTTTACAATGAGCTGGAAATGGTATGTTCCCAAGGAAAATCTGAATGTAGCCCAAGTGTGACCTCCATATGAGATCACCAAATGAAGAAATGAGGGGTTTTGTTCTCAAAACAAGTGCAAAGAGAATTTTTTTCCTCAATTGCAAGAGAGAGAAATCAGTTTCATGCTCCAACTTCAAGAAAATGAATTCCAAAAATAAGCATGTCCTTCTCCGAGCCAAACGACCCCTTTTTTATATCTAAAGGTGGTGCCAAAACCAAAATATAATCTTCCCAAAGAGGACTGACCTCCTTGGAGACATATGAGTTCTCTTTTCTTTTATTTTTCAAATGGATTTCACACTTTTTCGAGCTATGATTAGAAAATTACTTTTAAAAAAATACAGAGCTACAAAAGCAACTAAAAATCATGACATTAAATACTTCCCTTGCTCTTTCCTTTTAACATGAATCAATTCTGAGAATACATTTTGTCTGTAAGTTTGATTTCTCAAGACAAAAGCATGTTAGAGTTGAATTTAAATAATGATGAATACCAAGAGATTTATTTCAATAAACCAAATTATGTAGCATCTTCTCTGAATCGATGGGTGAAATACAAGGGATTTCAGTTGCTTTATTTTTAAGAAATATGCTGTCTCCATTATTTGGTTAGAAGTCTGGCCAGCAGAGATAAAAAGTTATAAACACAATCTACAAATTTTCTTCTCAGGATGATAGCATAATGTAAGACATATCAAATGATAGCTAACAGTTGATAAAGGCCTTACCGATTGATAGTAATCATCTGCTAACTCTAAAAGCAAGTCTATAACGTCAGTATCTAGCTTCATGGTTGGGTCAACCTGCATACACATGAAAAACATAGGTTTAATTTTAAATAAACCAAAATCAATTGATTTCTATTTGATAATGACTAGTTGCACAGAATGACAGTTAATTCTCTGGAAAACCAAAGCAAGATTAAAGTCGTCATTCAAGGAAAATACCAAAAGTTACTAATCATTCCTATTCCCTGAAACTGTTTTGGAAGATCACTCTCTTTATTACAGTAACACAAAAATAAATTTAGCTTCTCCTTCAGAAAATAATTATAAATGAATTTTAATTTTAATCTGTAGGAGACCCTATACAATCTATGGGATAAAACCTGTGAAGCCAGGAAACGCCTAAGGGGCCCACGTTTCTGCCTGGAAACGTTTCAGAAACGCGAAACGGGTACGAAACGTGCTCGAAACATTTCTGGAAAAAAAAAAAAAAAAATACATTTTTTTTTTTTTAAATGTCTAACTTATCTAGATTATTATCATGTATATGTAATCATGTTGAACCATGATGAATGATGAGTTATGACTTTTAGAAGTTCAGATTTCAATGAATACAAAATATTTTGAGTGCTTTATCAATTATTTCTTATGGTCTACAAATTTACAATTATAAAATGAGTAATATGCATATATATATATATATATATATATATATATATATATATATAACGGACGTTTCCGGCAACATTTCGTATCCAAGGTTTTTGAAAATTGCCGTTTCAAGCTGCTTTTCGTATCCGTTTCCATTTCCGTGCAACATAGGATAAAACATAAAACTAATCTACAAAAAAATAGCAGCTTAGCTGTTATGTGTCTCAAAACTATATGTGCTCATTTTTTTATGCTATAAAACATCGTTAAAATAACATCCCACTTGTTTAGTTAGCAAACTCAACAAGCTATGTAAACCATTCAAATCTTCATGCCCTATTGAGTGTCTTTCTTTATTTTCTCATACATGAACAGTGCGGCATCACATGCCTTTCACCCTAAATTTCTCCTTGATAGATGTTCTTCTCAGACCATATTTTTCCTTCTCCCTTTTCAACTACCGCGTGACAAGACCTTAGCCTGATTTGAAAACTATTTAATCTTTATAAAAAGGGTTCAATTTCTACAAAAGCCATTTAGAAAGATGTGCCATTATTGACTGGCAGGTGATGTCTCACATTCTTAACATTTCTACAATCACATACCCTGCCAAGCAAAAACCAATGGAGAACTGATACGCTACAAATCAGAAACTAATCAGCTACATATCACATTACTTCTATGAAGTTCTACAAGACAGGGCTCGTTGATGATAGCCAATTCCCAAATATTGAAAATATTGGATCCAGGTCTTAAGCACCAACAAGCATTTGAAAAATAGTTGTTCTACTGATGATGTATTTTTCATGATTTTGCCGCTCTTAATACATGTATAAAGTTTAAACTATAAACTGGGAAGGGCAGATCTTTTCCAGTCAACTTATTTGAGTAAGGAACATCTTAGCTTGTGACAAACTGCCATCCAAGTAAAATCATACAAGATATGGGGTATTCAAATGACTCAGCTGATGTATGACCCTTGCCAATAGGCCACAAAAGAGTATTCAAAGGTCCTCTATTAAACAAATTCTGTCAGAATTCCTCTGTTAAATAGGGAATGTGGCTCTACTGGGTCATCTGCCGGAATAAATGTCTGACAATGAAAGGGTCTATGGATTTCCTGGATGCCCCTATACAAGATATTTTGGGGTACCTGTTAAATAATTCTAGATGGATCTCTAAGCCACTAAAAACCTGTCAATGCTTGTTTTGCAATACCATATATTTGTATGTTTCCTTAACTGGCTAATCAGCCATAGATAACATATTGGGATCCCGAACTTAAACTAATTTGTTGTCTATAACCCTTTCCTCTGACAGCCTGATGAATGAAACAAAAATGGGAAATGCAAATTGTTTTAATTTAGAAGTAAAAATGTAGACATGTTGAAATTCAAACATCCCTCTGGCTTGTTCAACATGCATAAATTCTTACTGAAGACAACCTTCAATACCGTAGCTTTATAGGTCCCTCCATTTGTCCAAATTGCAACCAAGCTTCTGAAACAATTCTGCACCTTTTTCTTCAATGCCCAATGGCAGTCACACTATGGGGGAGAGTTGATTCTTGGTTTTACCCAGGAGAGAAGCAACTGCAAACAATGAAAACAGTGCACAAATGGTTCAAGCTCTACAGACATGCCAATGATTCATCAACTGACTTCAATAGCACCAGGTCATATTCTTTGGTATTTGTGGAAGGAAAGAAGTTCCCATGTTTTCAATAATGAATCGCGCACCATTCCAACCAGTCTTCACAGGCTTCGTAATACTGCTTTGTGCCATTTCCAAGCTAAAGCGGTTAGTTTTCCATCTTCCAGTATGTCTAATTTATAGACTGCAAAACAATGGAACATTCCCTTCCATTTCCACATGAGGTTGATTACAGTTAGTCCCACAATGCAATGGGATCTCCATCTTCTGGATGGCATAAACTGAATTTTGATGAAGTGGCCAAAAACAATCCTGGCAAAGCAAGCATTGCCGGCATTTTGAAATGACCAAGGCTGCTATTGTATAGCTTATGCCCACTTTATCATTAGCAAACAAATAATTATGCAGAGTTGTTAGCATGTCAGTACAAAATAGAACAGTATCAAAGTTCCCATGTCACTAAACTCAAAGTTGAAAGGGACTTCCAGCTAATCATTAATAAGATTTTTCTGGCATTTCATCTTTATAACATGATCACGTGCATCTCACAGTCCTCTCGATTGGAAAATGGCAAATGTAATCCATCAAATGGTGCTACAAACATAGGAGTTTACTCTTATAATATTTCAATACAAACCAAGAATGTGCAATCAAGTAGCTGATCCGTTGGCCGATTTTCCTTACCGATCTGTTGAACAGATTGGTACTGTATCTTCCAGTCTCTGGAGCCTTTTTCTGTACCACCTCCAACAAATGGTATCCTTAGAGCACTCTACAACAAGATTCCAATTTAAATGATTTCCAATGTAATATCATCTCAAAGGAAACTGCTGCTCCATAGCTATGCATAGCAATAGTGGAGACATTCTTGGGCCTTTTGTTGGTTAGTTCAAATCTCTCATTTGAGTATCCATTCACGCATGAACAGAGTTACTAGTCATATGCTTGTTCAAAATCAGAGTGCTGATGTGTTTTATCATCATGCTACCTTTGTTCCTCAGAGTCTTGAGGCTTGCTGTCTTTTTTCCTCATCCCATTTTTGTCTTTATCTAGATTTTGTCTTATCCCCAGGAACCCTCAGGTGTCTTTTACTTTAACCCAAACCTCTCACCTATCATGACATTCCTCCCAGCAGCTGCCACATAACAAAATACTCTTTTTGTCTCCCATCCACTGCCCCCTCTCTTGCATAGACCCTCCACATCGACATTCCCAGCCACTCAGGATCAACATAAACCTTCCCTCCCACTTGTCACGGTCTTCCAACTGTATGCGGCAGCTCTACACTACCTGCAGCTTCTACACAGACAGCCAGAATAAGATCAGATTTATGCATAAAATTGGCGGTATAAAGAATATTGAGTATCACCTGTGGATCACAGTATCTCTGACACAAATCTTCTTCCCTCTTGCTCAATCAAAATCTTGGGCAGCTGGGCACAGGAGTATCGGGCAGAGTGGGTAGGAGTGATGAACTACTAATCAAAGACTAGTTTTAGAAATTAGATGGGTCCTGCTTTGCATATACAACCTATCTCAATCTCCCCACCTGTTGTTCTTCACTCTCCGAAGTCAAACATCCTCTCCACAAGGCTGTCCTCACAGCATCACTAAATTCAAAGTGCAGAGTCTCTGAGATTCACCAAAATCTTTACAATCTCATGCAATCGCCACCTCATAAAGCTTCACTTATCCACCTTAATATTTTTGCAGTCACTAAAATGGATACTCACAAAAAAGGCCTTTGATGATTATAAATAGGGGTAGCACTCATGCCAAGTCTACTTCACAGCATTCCAGACAAAGAGGGGTTCGTGTGTAAAAAGGGAACACCTAAGGCATAGAAAATCTGGTCCAACACCTGCTCAGCAGCACTCTTAATCTCCCCAACCAACAAAAAATACTCAGCAGAAACCCATCCATGTTGAGGATGATGAGTGTCCAACATGCAAGAAGATTCTCCTGTGCAAGGCAGCTCTCAAAGAGCACCCACTTCCCATCAAACCAGGCCCATGGAAAAAGATCAGACAAAGGTAATGACCTATTTTCCTGCTACTGTTATTTCTATTTCTGTACCAATTTCTCCACTTCATCCAAGTCTTTCCTTGCTCCTCTTTACTTGTCAATAAATATGTTATCCACAGAAATGCAAAGGTTTTTGCCACCCTAAATCCCTCTTTCCACAAGATCGGCATAAATTCCAGAGCTACGTGAGGACGCACACCCCCCATCCCCAAGCCATCCCGGACATCCAAGACGTCCTGATGCTTGGGACAGGATGAAACGTCCCCACCACGCGTGCCCCAAATGCAAAAATGAAGGGATCATCCCAAGGACGTTCCCTAAGTTTAGGGAACGCACTTTGAGATGCCCTGAGTTCTTCAAAACTTTGGGGACTCCAATGGGGACGTCCCGAAGTCCCCAAAGTCCCAAAAAAATATTAAAAACATAAATATTATGACTTTGAAAGAGGAAAATGAAAACTAGTACTTTATGCAGTGATACTAGATGTAAATCCTTTTCCCATGCAAAGTTACCTTCCCAAGAAATGGACTTTTGTTGTTTTATGTAGGTTTTAAGAAAAGATATTCTAACCACACGTAGTTCTCCACCTAGCATGTAAAATCTATATGAATGCAGCTAGTTGGCAACTTGAACCTCTTCGATCATGCTTGATAGAATTGTGCTCTTGCTAAGAATTGGAAGTGGGAACTTGGTGTGCTTAGATTTGAGGGAAGCAAGACTCCTTGATCTAGTTGAGTGCTTCATAACTATAGTAGTGGCTGCTCTAGTGGATGTGCATCACTTTTGGGAGGATTTAGGGAGCCGTGGGTGCCTTTTGTGAGTGTTGCAAGTGAGAATTTGTCAACACATAGGTGTTTGAAAATGACAATGTAGGAAAGAAATGGCAACATGTATTGAGTGGAGATAAGAGGTGGATGTATTATTATTTAGAATTTGTCAACATATAAGTGTTTGAAAATGAGCAAGTTAGGAAAGAGATGGCAACATGTACTTAGTGGGGATAAGAGGTGTGTGTTTGTCTTAGCCAAGAAGCACAATTGCAATAACCAGTGTCAAAAGGGAAAATTGCCAAATTTGAGTGTCTACAGTTCTGTTCCTGGTAGAAAATCAATGAAGGTTGGTGTCAGTCCGTTGGAAGGTTGTGCGGGTGGGATTAACAGAGGAATAGTTGAGCATTATGAGGATTTTCATGAGGATATTGTTGGGGATAATGTGCTTGGGCTAGAGGATGTTTTTGCCAAAAGACATGTTTTTTAATTTTTCAATTTGTTCTAAGTTTGATCAATGAATATCATGACATTTGGCATTGAATTATCAGTATATTTTGTGGTTATTTAGCTTATTTTGTTTACTCTATGCATATTATATGGTTAATATTGCTTATTTGGCTATATTTTATATACTTTTGTACGGCTGTACCAAAGTGCCACGCTCGGGGCCCCAAAAAAATGTCGTACCAGCGTATTGGATCCCCATACCCATACCCGAACCGTACCATGTACTGGCTACCTAGCTCTTATCATTATCCTCTTATTTAATTGACACATAGAAGAAATTTAAATGAATTGTTAAAATTCAATTTTCATATTTAGCTCCATGATTAATTGTATTGGTTAGTTAAGTATTTGAATTCTATGAGGTATGTAGTATGGCTCAAAAGATCAATGTGGAGTTGATACCTAGCTCCATCAAAGAGCAATGAACACAACCGGACAAGAATCGAGCACGTTTTCAGTTCCCTGCAGAGGAATTCTTACATATGAATTATGAATTTGATTCATATATTCCTATTTTAATGCCTTGTCAAACAATACAAGGATGAAGGGACAATGAACACTTTCACTGATACAAAAAAATACATTTCACTAGTGTTCTAGCAATATGTGTTCTGCTAACTTTGCAGTCATGACCACAAGCAACTAATAAATGATAATTCTACTTCGGAAATTATAAGATTTGCATGTAAGAAAGTAAAATCAAAGTTATACTAGTAGTTGTGGATAATAATAAATAGTCAATACAGCTAGCATGTATACTGCACTGCATATAAAGTGTGTATGTCATTTTCATGCTAGATGTAACAGTAAAATCAACTATAAAAAACAACACATACTCCATTGTATTACAAGATGGTTTCCTTACTCCTAGAACAAAGCTCATAGAGACAATTAAAGAGGGAGCAGTGTGTAAACCCGCCTGATTATTTCCAATGATATGGTCATGACTAAACATCCTATTTAATCCCTAGGGTAAACAGTTTTATCATCAAATCTAATGCAGGCCTCTCATAGCAGGTTCTGCTTGACATTCATTTTCCTTCCCTCCTTAAGAGTCAAGGTCACTAACTTGTGGTTACAGCCAACTCACCATATCATTCCTTCTCAGCACAATTATAAGTTCAATGTTTTCTTCCAGTGAATGGACCACAAAAATAAATCTGAGGTTCTCATGTCCCAAAAAGGTTAGCAAGAAAAAACAATAGGTCATGCCAAGTGCTTCCTAGGTCCCTTCCTCAAACACTAACAAGCAACATAAAGTGGCTCCCGTATTTCCTCCTCAACTACTAACAAGCAACACAAAGGGGCCCATACATAACCTCCACGACACAACAATAATTTTTCTCTAATACATGCAAAGTCAAATTAATAAGCATAAAACAAGAATGAATGGCTCCTCCACTCCCAAAAGGATAACAATATCAAAGGATCTCCTACATTCCCACCCAACTGATAACAGGTCCTGCCAAGAGGCACTTCCATTACCACTGCAGGGATCATTTATCATGATATACGAGGATTACCAATTAAGTGCTTCACTATTACCTTAAAACCCTGAATTAGGGCTTGTCTGTGAATTATATGCAACATCATCATTAGGAAACTACCACTTAATCTAGAAAATTATGTTTACCTCATATACATGCATGCAGTAAACTGAGAATAGTTTGTGCAAGACATCCCAAATTACCAGTATTTGGATCCTTACAAAAGCAATGGACTTTTGTTCAGCTTTGACATATAAAGGCGGGGCATGATATCTCAAAATGTCACATCCTTATCATTAAAAACCAATATGAATTCTCTTTTCCAAATATTGGATAGGATCCAGTTTCAACTGATGGAAGAAGTCTCCAAAATGGAAAAATGTGTGTGCCAAGGGGATGTGTCCCTTGGGATTAGTTCCATAGGGAATGTATCCTCTAGAGGATGGGATATTATGTTGTACTTAGAAATAGGTAAACATATATGATGTTGTTGGCAATTGGTGTTGTCATTGATGTCAATAAGTGTCATTGATGTCAAAAGGAGAAAAGAACATGTGAAGGTTGATTGGTAGTGTCATTCATTGATGTCAAGTTGAGTTGTTTGTCATTGATGAGGTGTCTTGAGTAAGTGTGATGGCTTGTAGGAGTGATACAGTGATAGGTGGATGTTATAGTGATGTCATGAAGCTTGTTGAAGGCTCTTGTAGGTGGGCAAGAGTGACAAAGTCATGAGGTGGTCAGCATGGAAGGTGCAAGCATGATCAAGAAGCCTAGTTAGGAGGCCTAGTCAGCATACATGAAGGAGGATGGTATGACATGATGGATCACAAGTATGTAGGAGTTGGTAAAGCACCGTGAGAGCATGGAGAGCATGAGGATGAAGTGTAGAGACACTCACAAGTGTCTCAAAGTGTGTATACAAGGTTTAAAAGGTTTAAACCTACTTTCTAGGTTTTTACCTAGAATTATCTTAAACCCTAAGTGGCCTAATGAGATGAGCTGATCTGATTTTGAGCTAAGTGTGCAAAGGTAAGAATTGGGACATGTATAGCAGGTTGTCCTAAAGGTGTGGACAAAGTTTCAGGTCTCAGGTTGAAGGAGAAAGCAAGATATAGCATTTTTAGCTCTACCAAGCTCCTACGAAGTAAGAAACCCAGCTTGAGAAGGACTTGTAGATGCTCATTGGCACGTATGACCGCTGCATGGTAGGCCAAGCTCTTCATGGTAGATGGGGAATGGACCTAAGAAGACATTCCAAGCATTAAGTCGAGAGATAAGGCTTGCGCTTTATGAACAATCGTTACGAAGGTAAACAAGTCATAAACCCTACTTAGATAGCGATGGTGAAGCATTTGCTCAATATGGCCCAGACTAAATTGGGTGACCCAATTTAGTGATTAAAGGCTCTAGTAGACTCCTCCGAGGTTTCTCCATGTGCCATTGGTGTGTCGAGACATTGAGTGGATCAAATAGAAAAAGGTATGTTTCTGAATAACTTGTGTTTGCTCTCAAGTTTCGCACTAGACATGTTGAACAAATGAATGGTAGAGGAAGTATGGAAGCCATACTACATGTTTGGGGTGGTTTCAAAACAAGGTTAAGCCCTTAGATGGTTTGTGGAAGTAATTCTTGCAAGACTAGTTTTTGGGGTATAATGGCAGTTTTAGGTGCTCATGGTGAAGAGATAGTCTTTTGCATCTAAGCCTTGAGTTATGATGTCCATTGGACATGGTGGTGTTGGTCAGATCCCATATGACAGGACTCAAGTGTTGAAGAAGCCCTGAAGGTCAGTTTGTGAGGAGAGAAGGAGCTCATAGGTTGACCTAGTTGACCTGGTCCAAGACAAAGTTAGTAAGGTTTAGAGATTGGTCTACAAGACCAATATTTCTACCTAAACCATGGAGTCTATCTCTTTGAGAGTTGTCAAGGGGTCTTATAGGATCATATACATCCATCAGAAGGCTTTGGAGGTGTCAGTACAACTGCTGGAAGGTCAAACTTCCATGACTGGTTTTTAAGGGTTCATGATAGTTTTGGATGTGCAGGTTGTAAGGGTGTTCTTGGGCACTTACAGTCCAAGTGATGATGTTACAAGTTTTTGGTGAACACCCTAAGGTCATGTAGCAGCTTCATATCTATTATAGTTGCATGATTAAGTGTTTTGATGAGTGGTTGAGCTCAATATGTGAAGACTAGTTTTTCTGGGTGCATAGACCTAATAGGACTAAGTCCTAAATGGTGGCTTCATAGCATGAGATGATGGTGCAGAGTTGAAGAAGCTTGTAGGAGGCATGGAGTAGACTTAGACAACATGTCTAAGTGGTTCTTGATGTTTGGTGAAGGCCATATAGGCAAGAGGTTTCGTGAAGGAGGTGTTTTGAGTTCAATTAGGTCTCTATGAGTCGTATGGTCATTGTATGCTATTGCTGACCTAAGGAGGCTTCTGTATGATGTTTTCATGTTGTTTTAAGTGTATTTTCTCTATGATGGTTGACTGAGATGGTGTGTATGATCTTAAGACTTGTATATAAGCAAGTTCTTGTGACCTATTTTGTGTGTAAAGTGAGTATGAAAAAAGCGAGTAAGAGGGAAGTGTGAAGAGGTGAAGAAGGTCTTTGTGACCATCAAGAGAGGGCAGAGATTATGTCATGATGTTCTAAAGGGTGTTTTGTTGTTGGAGAGATAGGTCAGATGACCTAATCAGCTTGGTGAAGAAGTTTTTGAGCAAAGAAGCCTAGAAAGGCATATTTGAAGAAGATAGAAGAAAGGAGAGCTTAATTGGTGTCATCATCAGTTGTTGTGGCAACATTCTATAGGTGACAAACAAATTTAGGTGGCTGAGTTGGTGTTGAGTCATCTAGGGGTTGGTGCCTCCATGTAGGGTTGGTGCTCTACTAAATCTAGGGGTTGGTGCTCCTTGTGGGGTTGGTGCCTCACTAAACTTAGGGTTGGTGCTCCTTGTTGGGTTGGTGCTCAACTAAATTTGATTCATTGTTGTAATAAAGATTTGTTTCAATGGGTTTTCTTCCCTTCAAGGGTTTCCCACTTAAATTCGATTTTCTTGTGTTTGCTTTACATGGTTGTGTTGTCTTGATGATTCATAATGGCTAAGTTAAATTGAATGGTTGATGGATGTTAATGTATAAGTGAATGAAAGTTTTTAATGCACACTGATTCACCCCCTCTTAGTGGTTTTGCTTCCAACAGATGCTAGATTGGTTGTATGTTATTCAAAAAATTGTTTGTGAGTAATTTTAAACTAGAAAATCCCCAACGATCAATATCATTTTCTTTACAATTTTGTATCATATGATTTTCTTTACAATTTGTTATTTTAATCACTTAATTGATTAGAAAATATTGATTACATCAAATATGTTTGTTAAATTTAAATTAATCTTTGGAGGGACCATCGATCATGCACCACATCTTTACACTCTGAGCTATTATTAAGGAAGCGCACCATGGATCCCCTAAATTCTTTTGTTTTGTTGATTTCAAAAAGGCCTTTGACTTGGTTCTCGAGACACCTACTTTTTTAGAAGTTGAGACATATCGGAATCCCAGAATCTTTGATTCTTCACAAATGAAGGTTTTACGAAACAACTAATTGACAATCCATACTTCTTGTGGTTTCTCTCGCTTTGTGAAGAACACTATTGGGGTCAAGCAAGGGTATCCTCTCTCTCCAACCCTATTCAAGCATTTGCATTGATAAGTTAGAGGAGTTTCCTCGACAAAGATAACCATTTAGACAACAGTTGTGTTTTTGCATGAGGTGGTTATAGTTATCATTCTTTTTGCCGATGACATTGTCCTCCTCACACACTCGCCAAAGGCCTATAGAAACAACTTGGTGCCCTTTCTCGCTTTTGTGATCTTCAACAACTTGTGGTCAACATTAGTAAAAATAAGGTCATGATTCCAAGTGCTCTCTCAAATTCTAGTTTTTCTACAAGGGGGAACTTCTAGAGATCACATCGGCCTACACCTATTTGGGGTCCAATTTTTTGGTCCATCCTTTAGCATGAAGCCCACCTCTCACTCACGCCTTTGCAAGGGGTATGCCCCTCTTTCTATCTTGGAGAGCCAATGTTTGCAGATCCACTTCCAAGACATCCCTTCCAAGTTATGCCTTTTTGATACAATCATCAAGCCTACAATTTTATATGGTTCAAAGGTTTGGGGACCTAGTTTAGAGCCATTGACCGAGCTCGTACTAACAGGAAAAAAACTCTCATACTATAGTGCATGATCCTTTGCAGCAAACAATTCCTCAGTGCATTGTCCAAGCTAAATTTGCCACTCAACCACTATGCCTTGAGACTATCTTCAAGCTTATTCTCCACATCCACAAACTCAAATCCTTGGGGACCTCAACTTTGGGTCGTGAGAGATATCCATATAAGATGCTAGCATCAGTAGGTACCTTGAGGCTAAGTTGTTCCTTATTTCTATTGGCACCTCCATTGATGGGCTACACTCTTTGATGTACTCCATAAACGCCCCCCGAGGCTCCTTCCCACAAAGGACATCATCACAAGAGCTACCAAAGAGGACATCTACAGACAATATATCCAAACCACCTAGGTCTCCCCCTTGAGCCACTTGGCCCCAAGCTTGTTTTTTATTCCAAACATTTCTTACAAGTGGTGGATGGTGTCATTCATCCCCCTCACTATCCCCAACACCACTTGTCCCATGGCTTGAAATTCCCCTTGGGCAAATGAGGGTATGCTCTCACCAGCTACAAGCTGAAATTGATCATCACATTCTCCAATACGACCAAATATGCCATCTTTGCACCCTCCAATAGGTGGAGACCAAAGAACATTTTCAGATCTCCAATTTACTATAAGATCGGGGGAAGATACCAATGCCTTTATAGGGACTCGCACAACACTCTTATCTATTTTTTTAGATATCCCGAACACCGCCTCCTAGCTCTTTATCTTCATGAGGCCATCTCACTCTAACGCAAATCCCTACATAAGGGGTCTAGAGGCTCTAAAGGCCCCTTGTTGATCACCTCTTTTTCCAACCCACCCCAAGGACAAGTAACACTAGGCATTCCTTGGACAACATTACTTCACGTATCAAAGTTGACTGATCAATCAAGATGCACTTCCATTGCTACTATGAGTACTCGAGACCCCCCATCTACTCCCACTCAACCTCGTGGCTCAGCTCCTTCCCCGTCGGCATGGCTCTATGCCTTCTCGACGACATGGATTGAATAATTACTAGCCGCCCCCAAATCACAAGGATAGACTCATATTACGATCTTCTTTATTACTACGGGAGTTAAGCTAGCCTTCGATGTTACCTTGGATACTCGGCCCACATTGTCAAATCTTCCACAGCAGCCAATGATGGCCCATATGTCTCCACTTCATGCACAAATAGAGAGTCAATCAGATTTCCTTCCAATCTTCGTCAACACATACTTTGGGAGCTATTGTTCACCCTTTATTGCTATTTGTATTGATTTCATTATCACCTATGTTAGTGACACTGTTTTATTTGTATTTTGTACTTTTTGTTTTTGCTTGTAGGATTCTCTCTTCCTAGAACTTTCTATTGATAAATATTGTGTCCTCGAATACCGTTGCCCTACTTTCGGTCATTTTTGGACATTAATACAATTTCTTTCTTTCTTTCTTTATTTCTTTCTAATATAGTTTTTGCACAGCTGTCCCCTCCACCATCCTCTTCTACTTGAACGGGATAACTTTTAGCAGCCCCTTCCACATCCTCAAGTTCCCTTGTCCCCCGCAAAAGGGGATTTGGTGAATCATAGCTAGGAATAGAGCCACAGTCTTCTAAAAGTTTGTTCTATTAAAATTTAATACCGTAATACAAACATCCCTATGTATCTTTGGAATTAAACAACATTAAGTTGAAGGTCTCGACATTTACAATTCACAGCTATTGTTTTCTTATCATGTATGTTTTCCCAAAAGAGGATCACTAAAAATCCATTCTTCAATGGAACAACCATAATTGTGATTAGCAAATAAAAGAAATAAAATAACATGTATAGTACATACAAATAACAATACTGAAAACAACACATCACCAAGGATTACATTATAAGTTATAACAGTGTACATGAATACAAGAAATTAAAAAATGTAATCCCTTGAATAGTTTATATCAGAAATTGAAGTATTCATATAAGGAAATAATGCACAACTATTCCACCTTGAGAAACAAGCATATCAGTATGCAGGTTTACCTGGGCAACCAAATCTTCAATGCTTCTCTTCCCAAGAATTTGAGGGCTGCCTTCAGTTCCTTGATTGTTACTTCCTGCTGGGAGGGAAATACTCGATGCACGGGTGCCAGGTTGAGAGTCAGTTGGCGTTGAAGGCTTCTGGACTGTCAAGGCAGCCGTTTGAGATGTTGTTTGTGGCTGAAGAGATTGCTGAAGCTGATGTTGTTGAAGTTGTGATGAGTTCTGTTGTTGCAGTTGTGATGAGTTCTGTTGTTGAGATAGTAGTTGTGGATGAGAGGTTGGTTGTTGCTGTGAGGGTGATGGGGGTGCCTGCTGTTGTAGTTGGGCTTGCTGCTGCCTTTGATGCTGCTGAAGCTGGTAAGAAGGTGAAGCTGAAGGCGATAAGTTGGACTGTTGCATCTTTGACCACTGCTGGGTGTGTGGAAGTGAACTTGGGACTATAGTGGATTGACCACCTTGGGAAAGGCCAGTTAATTGAGAGTTCAAAGATGCTACTGATGGAAGTCTTGACATATTTTGTGTCTGTATCTTCTGCAAATGAAATATAAGATTGTAGCTTAATTCCATGGTATGAAAAACATCATCTGTGGAATTGAATATTTTCATAATTTAAGACCGGTGCATTTGAACTTAACATACTATGGATCAAAATATTTCATTATTTAAAACATGCAGGCTAATAAACAACTCTTTGAAATCATAGACGGCCTCAAACATCCATAAATTAATAGAATACAGGGATGGAATCATTTGTAGAATATGAACTTAACACTCCACAATATAGTTATAGTACAGTGAAAACGGAACAATAAAATACAAAATATGAAATAAAAATTCTAAAAACATCGCAACATGAACAAACAGCATAAGAAAAAGTCTGTCTGTGGTGTACAATCTATCTCTAGAGTCAGACCTGAAGAACTCACAAACTGATTTGTGATGAACACAGTTGAAGATCCCTGAACCCTCCAATCCAAATCACATATTCACTAGTCCATTGGCAATGTCACACCTTGTTTCCAGTTTTTGAACAGAAATACAATTATTTGATTTTAAAATATTACTTCAAGGACATTTTTAACCATGTGATTGCTTGATATTTATTGAAACGTGATGATGAAGGATTACGTGTTAATTATGGTTTCATTGGTGACCTGATTAATTAAATGCAGTTATGGATTAATTGACATTTATTGAATTGTGGTTTAAGTTTAGATATCACTATTATCGCGGTTAATTTATAGTGATTTGACTCGGACTAACTACAGTTCGGTTTATTAAGTTGGATGCAAGATATTCCCCCTTCACACGAAGGTACCAGAGGGAGAGAATCATTGAGGAAAAGGTTGCATACATGAGCTAGGCATCTTGTGAGAGACTTTGAGGACCTATGCACACACCACAATGTTGTGATTTTACCAATCGAGCATTGTGATTTTATTGCTGATTTTGCTTGATTAATGGTTGTCTTGTTGCTTGTCTTTTGTTTACAAGGTTAGGCATATTTTTCGTTAAATCTTAAGTTGTTGTTATACTTTCTTGCTTAGTTGACACATTAGCATGAATCCATGTTTAACTCTTGATGCTATCTGTTGTGTGCCCATTGTCGCATGTTCTTTTGGCAGCGAGTCATCTTGTCATGAGCTAATTGTCACATGTTATTTAGACAGAGTAGTATCCAATTTAGCTTCAATTGTTATCAACGACACCACCAAAAATGCTATCAACGACAACTCCCCCTAACAGAGACCCTGTTGATAGAGGCATAACCACAGCCCGAGTCAATTGGATACATCCATTTGCCTTCCAGCTAAATAACAATTGACTCGGCTGTGGTTATGCCTCTATCAACAGGGTCTCTGTTAGGGGAGTTGTCGTTGATAGCATTTTTGGTGGTGTCATCAAAATATGTCATCAAAATATGTGATGACTGCATCATAGGAGTACTCGTGCTCAGAGAGCTGAAGCTCCAGAAATTTGAACTGAGATAGCCATTGGAGATGTTGTTGAGGAAGTTGTCCGTGATGTTGTTGGTGTGGTTATTGGTGAAGCCCCTCAGTCACTAACCCCTTCAGCATTGTTTTCTCTTGATCTGCCTAATGGAAAAGCATCCTTAATTTCTGCTTGAGCATATCCCACCTCCTTAATCTTCATTTTGGCCCACTCCAATTGAAAGTTGGTTGCTTTACTCAAGGAGGCCTCATTCTACATTTTAGCACATACCTTGCTTTCTTGTTACAACTCACAGAGATTTTGGACATCTCCCTCATCTCTAGGGCCATTTTTTATAATGTAACTTTCATATCCAAGACATGTTTCTCCATGTTCACCCCCTTAGAACTCTAACCATATAAGCCTAGTGCATTGCATCCTAACAACCATGATCACATCGTTTGTTTACTTTTCTTATATCATTAATTGTTGTGCGGTTGTGGGAATTCATTATACTCTTGATATTCTGGAATTAAGTGCTATTTAGGCTTAGATATTTGCCATAAGCATGCAAGTCGATGTAAGTGAGCTCGTCAACTGCTCATTGTGTGACCTCATCACCAATCTACTACTCAATTACTCGTGGACTATAATGAAGCAAGGAGAACATCATACCAAAATGTTCCCCTATTAATGTAGTTTGCAACTTATATTTCCTCGACTTAGAGTCTACAAAAACTTTAAGCATGACCTCCATCAATAACCCCTCATCTCTACTCATCCATTCCTTGATGCTTGCCTCTCAAACTTCATGTGCATCCTAGACAATCCGTCATGGATTTCAGCCAACTCTCAAGCTTCCTCTTCTTCTCCTCGGAAGAATATGACACCGCAAGAACAAACTAATGATCTTACGCAACACCCTTCTTGGTTGAGAACATAGTTTGTGTATCGGGCACCTTTGTCAAGGGTGTTATCACAAACACCATGAACAATCGAAGTCAGCTCCATGATCACAAGCACCGTCGGAGAAGAGATCTCATGATTGGTGGGAAGCTTGGTGACTTGTTCGATGACATACTTTGTAAATTGTTTTTTTAGTCTAAGGCCCATCGATCAAAAGAATAACCCGTCACATGGTGCTCAAATGCAAAAGCAAGTACATCCTCAAGAAACAAATCCATGTACACAACTCTAGCAAAGGATTTCAAAGAAATTTCCAAATCATCATAATCCACATGGTAGGATCTTTGCACAAACCCACATGATATAAGTCTTGTCACTATGCCCAGGGGCTATCTTAGAGGACTTGGTCTAGGGGTGCAATGAAGGACGCTGACCCATACCAATGGGCTTGCATATAAACTAGTAATAAAAAGCACGAAAAATGTCAGGCCTTGACGAGTATGTCTCCACATAAGGTTCTTGGCCGCCTCCTTCCTAGGAGGCTATTTGGTAATCATATCCGCCTTGGTCCGCCTCTCCCTCTCAGCCCTTCCCTCACCCCATCATTGCCTCGATCCTAGTTGTCCCCTTTGGAAAGTTCAACAATATCATTCTGCAAAACTGATTGCTCTTCATAAATCTATGTCCTCGTCTTCATGCTTTGAGATGGGAATGCTTTGTGCTTCTCAAGGCACTACACAACTTATGAACTCTTTCCTTGAGCTCATTTATTCTTGTAAGAGATATTTTATTTTTATTTTTCAACAGCAATAGATGGCTCTATGAGTGTTCTCATTTGGATGGCTCAACCATTTCCTTTGTAAAGTATTCAAGCACTTGCTTTTTCGTGGACTTGATCACCTTATGTGTTATCCTTCCAACCCTCAGGGTGGAGAGCCTATATCCCTAAAAAAATGCAATCTAGATACTAAGGGCTGATGCACTTGTGAATTTGGAACCGTCTTATCATCTCTCCATGTAAGTGTGTATCCAAACTTGCACACCTAATCATTGAAAAGAGCTAGCACATGCAAAACCATATAAAACCCATTTGAGCAACAAACCATACAAAGGTAAGGCCCTGGTCAAGCCTTCATTACATCAAACATGTTTCAAACAACCTGAAAGCAGATAAACCCAACAAAAGAGCACCCAAGAGACCTAATGATTGTTTCAACAACTTTCCAAGACAGAGAGATGTGTTTCCAAGATGGCACAAAATATCATAGATTTTGGAGATGGCAGAAAATCAATAGAGGGGAGTACATGAAATTTATCAAGAAAACGTATATTTTATAGCTTTTCAATAGAATTCATCAACAATATAAAAAGCTGAAATTCAAATAGGATTTCCCACTTTGGAGAAGCAATGAAAGGAGAAACAATTGTGCATTGTCAAAATGGCGAATGTTATGCCCAGGGAAAGCGCTAGTCTCCAAGACGTCACTAGGTTGCAAAGGAAAGAACAAGGCTTGGGACCAATGGAGATGCCTATTGAGCCCCAAATACAGCGTGCATAGGAGGATAAATACCCAAACCCAAGACGGGAAAAGGAACTGCCAGAAGAAGTAAAAGGGTTGTTGAACTCCATTCAGAATAGGGATGTAGGAGCTCAAAACACTATGGAAGTGGAAGCCCATGTCTATGTTCAAGTAGTGCGCATTTTGAAACATGACAGGGTTGTAGCTGCTCTTACTGATCTTCTCAAAGATAGTTAATGTATTGCACAATGTAGATATTACCCAAAACATATCTTACTCAAAACTCTCTTGGAAAGTGCAACTAGTCGAACTACACATACTAACAAGCCAATATGGTATTTTAAAACAAAGAAACCATGGGATGTGGATACCCTATTGAACATCATTTTGGGAGGATATGAAATAAGGGATGTTGTGTTTGACATTGGAAGTATTGTAAATATGATGCTCAGATCAACGTGGGAAGCAATGGGTGTACCTACTTTGGCATATAGTCTAGTGACATTGAGTTTAGCTGATTATGGAAGGGTTGATCCAATTGCCCAGCTGGAAAATGTAAAAATTAGAGTGTGAGATCTCAGTCTGCAAGGAGATTTTGAAGTCATTGATATGAAGACAAACGAGACCCACTATCCAGTCATGATTGGCAAGAAATGGGATTATGATGGGAATATTCCAATCAACACAATTACTAATCAGATGGAAGCACTCATGAATGATTCTATAATTGTCATACCCATGAACCGGATTGAGTAGAAGCCATATACCGTCCCGAGGAGCCAATATCTCCCTATGCACACGACATTGAGAGTTGATTCAAGGTGGATTATCAAACTAGGAAAGAGTTCCCAAGATCGAGGGACGTACAAGCAAATATGTAGAGTAGTAAAATTGAGCAACCTTTATGCAAAACCCTGCAGATTCCTCACACTATACAATCAAATAACCCATTCATAGATGAAGAAATAGAAAATGCCATCAAATCTCCTACCAAGTCCGAAATAGGGAATTCGTATGATTTTGAGTGGAGTCATCAAGATTATACTGATCCAAATGGTGAAAGTTGTATTGTAATGGTGAAAGTCGTATTCCCTAGGAATCCGCTTCATCAACCAATGGAGACTCGATGCGGACTTGAATCACCGGATGCGTAGAGAACATGAGATCAAACCTATGAGGATAGTGCATTTGGAAGAGACACAAATCCCTCAATATTTTGGTACTTTTAACTTGGATAATTTCTTGATCAAATTTCAAGAGCATGTGCCATAAGAGGAGATGAGAGAAGGAACATTGAATTATCACTAAAAGAAATGGCAACAACATGGTGGACTATGCAGAAAGCCAAGCACTTGGGATGGAAAGAAGCAGTTTGAATGTTGTGTGCAAGGTTTGCACTACCTTCCACGTTGACAAGGGCATGGCCAATGTTTTGCACAAGCCGCCCCCGAGCTTCATATACAACGATGTATCGATAGTTGGAAAGAACAGCAAATTGAACCAAAATGGTGGGTTAATATCTTCCTGAAACACTCACTCCGTGTCTTGAAGCATGCTACATGTATCAAGAAAGGAGAAGGAAACATGCAATTAGAGACATGTTCAAGAAGATGTTATACAAACTTTCACTTTTTAAGATGAAAACCTATTGTACATGCAACATTACAAAAGATAAGGAATTTTCTCAGCTTATGGCACTATAAACCTCCTACAAACCCTTTGGTAATGCACGCATTCTTGGGACACACAGGGTACTACAGAAGTTCATAAGAGGCTATGTAATCATTATAGCACTAATGGAGAAGTTGTTATTGAAAAATTCAAGTTTGAGTGGTTTGAGAAATGTCGAGTACATTTACACAATTAACACATAAATTGGTCACCGTGCCCATACTTGGTGTTTCTTGACTAGAGCAAAGTGTTTCACAACCATGTTGATGCTTCCAGGGACCAGAGTAGGAACGATTCCCGTGCGACTAGGAGGTGGAATAGATCACCCAATACACTTTCTAAGCCACAAATTGTCGTGTGTGGAGAAAAACTATACTACGATGGAGAGAGAAGCATTGGCAATGGTCTTCGCACTCTAGAAGTTTAGGCAATACTTGCTCACAACTCCCTTTGAATTTTTCATAAATCACCAAGCATTAAGATTTTTGGTCAACAAGCCATTGTTGGCAAGAGAATTCCTAGATGGTTGATGTTATTTCAAGAATATAAGTTTAAAATCAATGTTAAACTAGGAAGAGGAAATGTTGGACTAGACCATTTGAGAAAAATTAATACAACTAAAGAACCAAAAGAGTTGAATGAAGATCCTCTAGATGCATAGTTATTCAAGGTAACCACAATACCGAAACGACTAGGAGAGATTGCGCAATTCTTGCAATATAGAGAACTATCGGACCATTACACAATGAAAGAAAATAAGCAATTGGTCTCCAAGGCAATCGCTGCTCAAAGTGATTAACAGGTTCTTCTATAAATTAAGCAAAGATGAGGTATTGCGTAAAGTAGCATTGAGTATGAATGCGCAATAATTATTAGATAGGCACGTCAAGGAGTAGGAGGACAATTTGGTGAAGAATTAGCTGCGTGTAACATACTACGAAGCGGGATTCGGTGGTCTATAGTATTCCAAGATGTGCACCAGATTGCAAAGCATTGTGATTACAAAGATGAGATGTTATTAAATCCATTGATAGTTGCACAACCATTTGAGGAGTGGGGCATTGACTTTGTAGGGCCGATACGTCCACCATCCAAATGATCAAAGACTGAGAATATTATAACTGCAACAAGTTATTTTACCAAATGGGTAAAAACAGCAGCTACCCATAACTCCGCAACTAGGTATACTATGAAGTTTTTATATGTGAACATCATCACAAGATATGGGTGTCCACAAAAGTTAATTAGTGGCAGTGAAACACAATTTATCAACAATACAATCAAGGTGCTTAAAGGAGGAATTTATGATTGCGCATCATCCAAGTACAACATACCACCCACAAGCGAACGGACAAGCAAAGGCAACCAACAAAGTTCTAAGAGAATGCTCACTAAGATTTGCAACGTACGTAGAGGATGGATCAAATACCCACTCTTATGGGCATATAGAACATACTATAAGCGCAACACAAGACATACACCATTTCAGTTGGTATATGGGATAGAAGCAGTCGTGCCCATGGAATATGTAGTTTTGCGTCTGCGCATTACCATGATTACAAGGATAGGACAAGGAATCTATCAAAGCAGTTCCTAGATTGGACACGGAAGGAGAAAAATCGGATGACATTGCAAAGGAGCCAAGAGGCACACAAGTACAAGGAATCTATTGAAAGTAAGTTGTTAGATTGGACACGGAAGTAGGAAAATCATATGACAGTGCAATGGAACCATGAGGCACACAAGGGAAACCATAAGACATAACATGATAGAAATTTGCGTACTAAGGAATTTAAACAGGAAAAAGGTATCGTTTTATGAGAGCAGATGCGGAGCGCATCCAAGCAAATTGTACATCACATGGAAAGGTTTGTATATTATACACCATGTAAGCCCCACAAGCAAGAGTGATATTGCACGACCTACAAAGAAACATATAGTTTGGCAAAATAAATGGCAATAGGCTTAAATCCTACCGTGCTTGATTGTGTAGTAGAGATGCAAAGAATAAGTGCCTTGGGTATAATGGTAGAGTAGGAATTTCAATTCAAGCATAGTGTGGTAGTTGTTTTTGTTGATAGTTTTGTTTTAAGTGTGTGTAGGAGTATGAGTTGAAGGAACCAAATCGACAAGTATGTGAATCTACCATGCATGAGGCAAGAAAACCGAGTCTATGAGAGGGGTTTGAAAATCTTGTCAAAACAAGTTCGGGAACATTGCGCAACAAGAAGACTGGATACGTAGGAAAAACAAAGCAGTTCAAAAGGCAATTTCACACGAACTAGTGCCTTAAAAAAGTGCAAAAATCAGATCCGATACACTTAACGGCAAGAAAACCAATTAGAAACGTCGACAAGTCTAAAAAGCAAGTGGATCTAACAAATAAGTATGTTTAAGAAGGTGGATTGGGTTGCAAACAGCCGAAAAAGGACCAAGCAAGCGAGATTAAATCAAAGCAACAAGCTATAAAAAGGAATCAAGAAGAAGCAAAATGAAAGATTTGAACCTGTCTAACAAAGCAGAAAAAGGCTAGTGTGCAACAAAGAAGAGCAATAGAGCACTAGAGAATGGAAACAGCAACTTGTTGGTTATTACATCAATTGTGCAACCAACAATGACAGACCCGTTCACTCACCCTATTGGACCTATGGTGCAAGGTATGATTGAAGAGTACGGAATAACCTTTCTAGAGATGAGTGGACACTAAAAAGAAGATATAGGCATTAGCACAATGCTAAGGCAAACCAAATGGATCAACCTGCCACTCACGAGCTACAGCAGAAAGCAGAACATATATGGCATGTTGAGAAGTCAAGCCAGAGCACCCAAGCAGCAAGAGGCGAATTGGTGAACAATAATCCATTGCAAGGAACTGACAAGGAGAGATTGGAAAAAATGCCATCTTTTTGGGGACCATCCTAAGGTTATGCAGACTCTTATGAGTTGATATCATTAGGATGCAATGTGATTTAGTGCACAAAATGTTGTGCCAATTAATGTTGCCACAGTCCCTGAGGCAATGGGCTTACCCAACAAGGGAATCTCCGTGCTTCTATTGTATAAGTCCACCAAACCGCCAATTCAACTAGAAACAAGTGCATAAGTTGAAAAGATAGGAAGGGAAGAAGGATCCCAAACAATGCAATTGTGGATAGGGCAGTGTGAGTTGTGGTGGAATTAATCTCAGAAAGATTTCGGCAAGCATCACAAGGAAGCAAACAAGCTTCATTGGGCGTGCTAGGACATCTCATTGCCATCTGGAGTATTCAAGTCCAAGCCAAAGTGTCAATGCAAACATGGGTAAAAATTCTTGTTCTCCCTACCTCATTGCCAATGACCTTCAACAAAGAGGGGTGATGCAAGAAGAGCTTCTGCAGAAAATACAGAAAGCTCTAGATGAATCTAGAGTACAATAACAAATGCAGCCGGAATTGCAACCAATGAATGTGGAGGAAACTGAGGACATCCCTCTCACTCCCTTGCAAAGATGAAGAGATGTTCGAGAAAGCGTAGATGGCCAAGAAAGCAGATTCATGTTCGTGTAAAGGCGACCAATAATTGAAGAACAATTGCCACCAGATTGGGGAATGAAAACAAGAAGGCAATCCTCCATCTCACAGACTCGAGAAAGGATAAAGAGAAAGAAAAGAGGCAACCAGCGCACGCAGCCACAATTGAAAGAGGAGAATGTGCAAAGAAGAGAGAAGACAAGAGGGTGCACAAAAGAGTCAAAATCACAGTGTCTAAGACAACAGTCACAAATACCACAACCACCTCTTCTCCTCCACTATTACCAGCTACGCAAATGAGTCCTCCAAAAACAAAAAGGACAACCTGAAGCAGTGGCATAAACTCAACCATGGGGGAAGATACAAAGGAGACAATGAAGAGCGCGCAAGCGGGACCAAAGCAAATGGCCCACATTGCATAAGATAAGGAATTGAAGGAAAAGGAGTTGAAGGATAAGAAAGCG